>CAJNDT010006109.1:0-365000 GCA_905221615.1 Symbiodinium sp. CCMP2592
CGATAGTCAGTCAGATCATGCCCTCTAAAATTTCTATATTACTAATTTTCTTAAGAATAAATCCAAGCACTATCTAAAACCAATACAATTATATACACTCGAAGACAACGACCATTAGGAAGCTCTATCTTAAAAGAGTTGATCAATTGCAGGGATTTACTATAGTTTTTCTTCAAAGGTTTTAGCATGTGTCTTCGGTCTAAGCAAAGTGTGTCAGATATTATCAGAGGCTGAAGCTGAACGAACGCGAACGGATCCGTGATTCAGACATTGACCTCAGGGTATTTTGCTTTTTCGGCTCGACCCATATCTCAGCATCGTCCGGCGTCATGCTGGCTTTCTTTTCGCCACCGGTGCCTGCCAAAGAACTCTGACCCTCTGGCAGACTCTCTGGCATTGCAAGCGTCCTGCCCCCCCTTTTGCATCTCAGCCAGCTGCCGTACCGGATGTGTCACGACCTGGTCCTAGCTGCCCTTCCCGGCATCACGACCCCGCCACAAAAGACAAACAAACAAGGTTGCAAAACAGCCTTCATTGACACGGCTGGTCAGGATTCAACGCCGACTGCATGACTGGCCTGTGCCTGGAGAGGGCGTCCACCATCTCTCCGCTGTGACTCACTTTCATCGACTAGGACCAAAGGTGTGGTCCCATCAGGCTGACTGGCCCGAATCGAGAAAGCGTTTGTCTTTAAAATGACCCGCACTTGGAGAATCAACGGTGCTAAAAAACATCAAACACGAGCAGCTTCCCGACGAGTTCATGTGGTGTCTTGCAACCTGTGCAAGAGGAGGCTGGCAAGTTTCGCAGATGAGTCGGGAAGGCACCGCCGCAGTGACACTTATCTAGTTGTGGCTGCCTGACATGGTGAAACCCAAAGAGGCACTTCAACCTCAGATTCCCTCTCCTCGGGGCTCCGCAGGGCTGTGCTTGTTTCAGGGGATCTGATGCCGAAGCGCTGCTTCAGGACTTCTCTTCTGGTGACACCCCTGCGCGTCGACAAGGCTGAGAAGCCTCAGAGCAAAACAGCATCCTTGCTCGCCGGTAAGTGACGGGAAAGCAACTGAGTCTGAGTGCCCTGCATGTGCACGAGCTCTGGGAAGAGCAGTATGTACAAACAACTCGCGATGCAACCTGCCCGACATGCAAAGAAGCTCCGACTCGGGCCTGGGGCCCTAAAAACCCGAAGAGAAGGCCCCTGAAAACCCTAAAGCCTCTCCCTAAACCCGAAACTCTAAACCCTAATCCCTTAAGAGGCCGGCCTTCGTCACCAGCGGCGCCGACATCCACGCAATCAACAAATCGAACGCGTTTGCTTCTGGGCATATTCTGGGCTACGCTATGATAATAATAATAATCTACTATACTACACCATAGTATGCTACACAACATTAAACTATACTGTACTGCACTATACTCTACTCTACTGTATGCACTCTGGTGTGATATAGTCGAAGTATACTATACTCTGACTCTGGCGTAATCATACTTAATACAGTAGTATAATATGACTCTCCGCAACCAGACCTCTCCAATTTCCTCAACATGTCTCAACCCTTCAGACTGGATGTGAGGAACGCTCCAGAAACCTAGAAGCAGAGAGTCAGAAACTGACTGCCGTTCATGCTGGATCTAGAGCATATACGTTTGTGCGTACTCCTCATTGTATCAACGGGGCTACTGCCAAAAGCAAGCGCATCATCGTGGGGTCTGGCATGTATCAACACCAGGCACAGCGGCCCAAGAGATCGGAAAGGATGGCACTGGCCGTGCAAAATGCGGGGCTTCTCGGCATCAGAAACAGCTGCGATGACACCTTGTTAAGAAGTGAAGATATTCTATGAATATATGCAGAAGACTGGCAGAAGATGGAAGCCCCGACCCCATGATGTTAAGGACACACCGCACGAATCAAAACGAAGAAGCTGAGCCAAACATGAGTGTGCCTAGTCCCATTTCAAACAACCGGAGGCTAGGCTGAACCCCAAGCCGCTAGCCCCCCTGAATAGCCTACATTGAGGACTCTAGTGGAGCTTCTTCCATTCGATGGCATGTACACGATCGTTCACTATCACTATCAGCGATGCAGCACTGACTTGCCTCCTGTTGTCTCACACCGTCCCAGTCCTTGTGCAGGAGCATGTAGCCGTCCTAGTAATCCTAGTGTGTCATGTCAAGATCTGACGTTTGTGTCGAACGTGCCCTGGCAAGTCAGGCTACGGCCATGCTGCTCACACCTGCCGCGACGGGAAGTCTCCACAGCAATCTGTTGCAAAAAGAGTGATGGTAGGTGACTGCCTTGCGTACATCAGAAGCAACGGGGATGAAGAAGGCACGGTGGGTATTGTTTCTGTTGCATGTGCCCGGAAGGCAGGGGGTTGTGTCAAGTGGGTCACACCACATTCGCCGGTCCAGTTATCATCAAACTTCACATCAGATTGCATGAGAAAAGCGCCGTGCGATTCCGATCTGTCTCAACACTGGGGTTCCCAAAGCCCGACGGCAGTTTTGGCAGTTTGCGCACCACGGCAGTGATATTTCAGGGTACTAAGCTACATTATGCCACACTGTGGCATGCATCTACAAAGTACATTTGGCCATTCCCCAGTGTCGAAAAGGACCTGCTGTCTGTCACATGGTCGCTGGTCAAGCTAGGAACGAGGAGACGATGTGTATTAAACCAGGCGAGCGATGCATTGATCTAGCAGATATACGCAATGTGGCGATGATCAGTTGTACTCCGGAGTGGGACCAGGACCACGTGGCAACCTCCCCTACAAATCTCAGAGTGACTTCGTCACCTCTCTGCGGTCGAACCCAGAAGCACAGGAGGAGCTTCACACCACATGCTGAACCCGTCCAAACTTGGACGAATGCATCCGAAATGCCAAGCAGTGCGTGTGAGTCTTCTCCTGTGCTTGGTTTCGTAGGGGGTAAACTAGCCCACGCTTTGCTAATCAATCTGCGGTGTTTCGGCAGCGGCCCTGGAAGTTGCAGAGATCCTTCGCAGAGAGTTGCTGTCATATTTAGGATCCGCGAAACACAAACGGAAGCGGTCCTTGGCATTAGGCGAAGCGGACGGAGTCCGCCTGAAGCTCGCGACCTGCGCGGCTGGCGCGGGTTGATGACGGCTGCACATGCAGAGGCACAGCAGGTCAGCAGTACTGCTGCGGATGACGCAAATGCCAGCAGCACGAGCTTTTTCCGCTCAACATCTACCATCCCTTCTGCGATCACGGCTCCGTGATCGCGAAACCTCAGCTTCACAGTCGGCGGACTGGGGCCCGGGTTTAGCGAGGATTGGGACTGAGGGCGTTTGGGAGTGTAAGGTTGGAGGCAAGACAGGCATGTACCGACATTGGGATCTTCGACGGTATCAGAAACCCCAAACGACAGACACTGGGATCTTCACACTGTGCAGCACAATTTCAATCTCGAAACCTGCATTCACAAATCATCATCTGTCTCGTCGGATCAAGAAAAGGAGAGGGAACGGGATGACCGAGCAGGGTGGGGTAAAAGTCGCAAGGACGACGAAGTAACGAAATCCGATAGGGTGAAGTATCCGAATACCGGATTACCGCGAAAACTCCGGTTCAGAAGCTACAGTCCAACAAGTGCCTCCTGCAAAGAGCAATAGTCTGCCGAGAGACTTGCATGGGAGAGGTTGGATCGGCTACCTGCAAAGTCTTTCAGTAAGCTGCTTTCCGCATTAAGAAACCTTGGGCCTTTACTAGGGCTTCTTGTAGGCCAGGGTTTCTTAATCAGGTTCCTACCTTATAGTTATAGTAAACCAATACTACAATGCCATGTTGAAAAAGGATCTAGTCTCATGTCGCTTCACGGCTCCGCAAGGGTGCTGTCTACCACAACACTTGGCTAGCATGTTGCATCATGCTGCTGTACCGCTGGGTGGAAAAGCTCGCTGCGATTTCATGATAAAACACGTCTCGAGACGTTGGCAGCTCTAACTGCTCTAGCCAGTACATGCGCCGTACGAGTGATAAGAACTCTGATTTTGCTACTGCAGACACGGACTGTTTCTGTAATCTCATTACTCTCTACTTAGGGGTGTCACACTACTACGGCGACAAAATGTGCAAGGGTGCCCTTCGATGGATAAGCGCCAAATTACTTCCTCACCTGCAGAAGGAGGTTCACATAGGGGCCTAAATTACTAAAAATAGGATTTGGGGCTACATTTTGCAATTAAGGTAGCATCGACTCCCTGGATAAGAAATGGATGACATAAGTAGGCTTCTTAATGGCTCTGAAGCCCAGAACCGGAAGGGGAAGACAAGGGGAAATGCAGGAGAGGTCATGGAGAGTCGACATCTGGACTGCAGATTTCATTTCCTGGGCATCCACTGTAAACGGAAAACTGAGCCGTCTTCTCAGTAGCAACAGCATCATAGCAGTTCGAACCACCAAGAAGATGGCCCTTCTTTGAACCCGCCATAGATACAAGCCCGTGAATAAGACCCTAGACTCCCGCAAAACTCTGAGAACACCTAGAGTATAAACCCCGAGCCTGCTGAGCCTCTTGGCAGGCCCTTGCCTGAGTCAGCTGACAAGAATAAAGAAGAATGAAGAAGGTTTTATGGGGTTCGGGGAGGGGAATGGGGTGTTCGAAGCTCCTCTGGTCGCAGGGATTCAGGTGCGCAGAATTTTGTGGCAACACTTTGCTCTCGGAGGTGCAAGAGGCTCGCGAGCCCGGGTTTGAAGTTCAGCCCTTCAATCCATCTTACTGGTGCTCTTAGTTGAGCGTACCTGGCCTGAGGGGCAGGACTTGAGCTTATCAGAAACACTGACCCCAGCCGCATGCCTCCCGAAGTAGCCGCAGGTCGCGCGAGCAGGACTTCATCTTCTTCCGCTTGTCCGGCGGAGGGAGGGGCCTGCACATCGGTCGGATTCTGCCCGGTTCCACGGCTTCGAACAGGCATCGCCAGTAACTACGCCGTATTTTGACAGGTGAGGTGACCCTCATAGGCCCTTGGAGGCAAAGACAACATGAGACAACCGAGCATTGCCGGAACCATCAGGTTGGCCGGATTGATTTCATCTCTTTTGCGCAGCACTGCACTTGAATGCTTTGCAGCCGAGTATCTTGTCCGTCCACTCAAACTGGCCATCCAAGCGAAAGCCCTGCCTGCAGGCCATGCAACTCAGATACAGCTGTACACCTTCTTGCACTCCGTACTATGTCTGACTGTGCCTTTCGAAGAGTTTTCGGAAAAGGCCACGCCTGAACCAGGGGCGCGGTCGAAACACAAAAAGACATGGTCTTTCAAATAGCAATATGCTCAGCTGAACATCTGTGCAAGTTTTGTGCATCGTCTGACAATCAGATGCTGAAGAGGCACAAGTATTCGTAGTCTGGCTGGTCAGCGTACCCCAGTGACTTCGAATAGGCGATGAACTCACCTGAATCGTTGGCATCTACAGCATGTCGCGGCGGGTCCACGCTGCGTGACTCGTGCTTGCTTCTTTGCTTGACGTAAAGGGTTGAGGGCTGGAACCCTCTCCAGCGCCCCTCCGAGTGTCCAAATCCGCTTGCAGGAAAATGGAGAAGTTGGGAGGCTCAGCACAGACCCTCGCAGACAAGCAGCAAATTGCGCCCCCACTGCAACACGGGGGTTCCAGCCAAAATTTGTCGGTCTGGGCTCCGACAGGAGCAGAAGTTCTGGGCCCCTCTGCACTCCGGGAAAAGCCGAAAAGTAGAAAAAGATTTCACGGTCCCGACACCATTGCGAAATCCACGATGCTGCATAATCACCCATCCAAAACAGTTGAATCTCAGTCTGCAGCGAAATTCGTCAGGGAATCCCTTGCCTCAGTCAGAACGTGCAAGAAAACATTGACCCAGGCGCATCTCGAAACGACACCTCTTTTCAGAACGAATGCAGTTGAGGCTCAAAGCTCCTCGTCGCTTGTCTGCATCTTTACACCTGATTTTCCAGGAGCACGAGCAAAAAGCAGCTATCGATCCCATCCTTGCACAAGGCTAGACGAGTAGAGGCAGACGCTCGGCGCCCAACGGCCTATGGCCTTGTGCTTCGACTTTTTGGAGTGAGCCTGCGTGGTGCCCAGAGACCCTTTCGGAGCAGACTCACTTTCTCGCTGTGCAAGGCGAGCAAGCCATGTGCCTTGAGGCCAAGCCAAGGCAAGTCGCCTTACCATACACCGAGTGCATCCATGTCTATGCGCATGCTACTGTCACGGAAGCAGCCGTCTCCGCTGTTCGAATTTGCTGCGCCTCGAAGAAAATGCACAAACATGTAGCCTGCCATTCGAAGCGATGTTAAAGGCTTGATTGGCCCTGCACGGCCAAGAGCAACACCAAGACTAATTCAGCTTGCCTGCGGCTTCTAAGTCATCGCGACGACTCGCGTCAATCCCTTCATGCACATTGATCGAGCTGTACCTCAGGAGAGCTCTGCCAGCCCAGGGCTTTTGGGGGTCCCGTTTTTGTTTCTCATCACTTCCTTGTCCTGGGCCCATAATCGTGCTCCATGCTCGAAGCCCGAACTCCCTGAAGTAGTTCTGGAGACTGAGGGATTTCATGGGGTACGGTACTGGTAGAACTACCTTCTGGCACTACCGCTCTGACTTCTTTCAGCAGCAAGCATAAGCAGGACACCCAAATTGCAGCCTGCCAGATTGAACGAAGTTCTGTCTGGATCTAGCTGGGGGCTGGGCCGCACGGTGCCTCGGCAGAAGGTTGAAGGCTTTGGGGCTTTGCAGATTGAACTTCTGGAATCAACCAGGGTTGGTGGACTTGAGCTGCAGGATCCGGGCTGTGGTTCAATATGAGTGTGTTGTAAGCTGTGCTGCCACGCCGGTCACTGGTGCTGGTGAGTCTATAGCCGGGAGATGAACAGGAAACCGTTGAAGTCGAAAACCTGAGAAGAGGCCGACGAAAGCTAGGGGAAAGGAAGCGTAGCTGGGAACACGGGGTGACTAGTGAGGCGATGCGAATGACTTGCACGGGGGGAACGTTTGACATGAAGACTACAACTGAAAAAAAGGCGTGGGGCCACGAGAGAGACGGAAGAGCTGGAGCCAAGCCGCAGCGCAAGCAACAGACTTCAAACAGAAGCAAACTGAGGGACCTTGCGAGGGGAGGGGGAGAGACTTGAGGGAGGGGGGAGGGGCCCCCCCCCCTCTACCTTATGCCACGCGCCGCAACCTTCAAGGATGGAGGGGAGGGAGGGGGGAGCGCGATGCACCTTTATCCTTTGAAGATACTTCATGAACGAGGTGAGGGGGGGGGGGTACTGGGTGAGGGATCAAAAAAAAAATAAATAAGGATCAAAAAAATTAAATGGAAAGATCAAAAAAAATTAAAATAAGGATCAACAAAAAAATTAAATCACGCAAAATACAGCAATTCCTGGGGCAGAGGCATCAAAAAAAAATAAAATAAGGATCAAAAAAAATTAAATCACTTAAAATACAGCAATTCCTGAATTTTTCCAATGGAAAACATTGTTTTCCTACGGATTTTCTTGTGTTTCCTTAGGATCTGTCTGGTTTTTGCTCTGGAAAACACGATATTCCTGCGGATTCCGTGGTATTTCCCTAAGTTTTCCTTGATTTTTCGTAGGAAAAACCTATTTCCTATTACCTATGGCGTTCGTGTCATTTCTTCAGGTTTTCAGAAGGACAACATATGGTTGTTCCTCGGGAAAATCAAATTTTCCTTCCAATTTCACATTTAGGACGGATTTCCTGTTGTAGCTGTTGCTGGTATTCCGCTTCATCATCTATCTTAAACACGCCTCTCATTTGGCGATTCTGGTTCAGCATGTATCTACAAGGGCGGAGACGCCCTCATTTGCTGGGGTTCAAAAAAAGGCATATGCTTCAAAGCAACCCTGCACGGCTTAAAACAGCGGGGGGGTTGGGGGGGGCGCAGCCCCCCCCATTTGCAGAGACAACGTTCACATGATGGGCTTCGAAAACACTCTTTGAATCAAGCTTGCACGTTTCGAAAAGCGCGGCGGCGGGTGTTTTGTTCTTCCGTGCCTGTTCGTGTCTCTTCTTCCGTTAGCATTCTAACCCAATATATATAACATAGTAAACCAGAAGAACGACATAAGATGGTTCGACAACACAAAAATGGTGTGACATTTTCTGACATAACAGAACCTTGCTTCTTATAGCATATAATAGCATACTAAAAATACAACAATACAATATAACAGAAGATGACATAGAACAAAACAACATCTTAGTTTATAGTGTAGTACATTGTAACATAGTACAATACAGTGTGTATATTTACAACATAATATGTAGTATATTTTATAACATTAGGTTACATTATGTTATATTATGTTACGGTACATTACGATATTATGGTAAATTCGATTGGACTATGTAGTATCCTGTTGCTTGTATCTTTGTTTCTGCGATTATTTCATATTATTTCTCTTTCGTCTTCTCCAACTTTGCTTTTTTAGTATGGACTTCTTTCTTTCTTTCGCTCGTTCATTTCTTTTCTTTCTTTCTGTTGTTCTTTCTTTGTTCATCTCATACTCCCTTCCTTTCTTTCTTGCTTTCTTTCTGGTTTGATTTATTTCGTTCTTTCTTTGGTTCGTTCTTTCTTTCGTTCTTGCGTTCGTTCTTTCTTTCGTTTTCGCTTTCGTTCTTTCGTTCTCTCTCTCGTTCTATCTTTCTTTCTTTCTGTTGTCCTTTCTTTCGTCCTCTTTAGATACAGCAATTTGCCTACGTTTTCCTTGATTTTTCGTAGGAAAAACCCTATTTTCCTATTACCTATGGCGTTCGTGTCATTTCTTCAGGTTTTCAGAAGGACAACATATGGTTGTTCCTCGGGAAAATCAAATTTTCCTTCCAATTTCACATTTAGGACGGATTTCCTGTTGTAGCTGTTGCTGGTATTCCGCTTCATCATCTATCTTAAACACGCCCCTCATTTGGCGATTCTGGTTCAGCATGTATCTACAAGGGCGGAGACGCCCTCATTTGCTGGGGTTCAAAAAAAGGCATATGCTTCAAAGCAACCCTGCACGGCTTAAAACAGCGGGGGGGTTGGGGGGGGCGCAGCCCCCCCCATTTGCAGAGACAACGTTCACATGATGGGCTTCGAAAACACTCTTTGAATCAAGCTTGCACGTCTCGAAAAGCGCGGCGGCGGGTGTTTTGTTCTTCCGTGCCTGTTCGTGTCTCTTCTTCCGTTAGCATTCTAACCTAATATATATATAACATAGTAAACCAGAAGAACGACATAAGATGGTTCGACAACACAAAAATGGTGTGACATTTTCTGACATAACAGAACCTTGCTTCTTATAGCATATAATAGCATACTAAAAATACAACAATACAATATAACAGAAGATGACATAGAACAAAACAACATCTTAGTTTATAGTGTAGTACATTGTAACATAGTACAATACAGTGTGTATATTTACAACATAATATGTAGTATATTTTATAACATTAGGTTACATTATGTTATATTATGTTACGGTACATTACGATATTATGGTAAATTCGATTGGACTATGTAGTATCCTGTTGCTTGTATCTTTGTTTCTGTGATTATTTCATATTCTTTCTCTTTCGTCTTTTCCAACTTTGCTTTTTTATTCTGGACTTCTTTCTTTCTTTCGCTCGTTCATTTCTTTTCTTTCTTTCTGTTGTTCTTTCTTTGTTCATCTCATACTCCCTTCCTTTCTTTCTTGCTTTCTTTCTGGTTTGATTTATTTCGTTCTTTCTTTGGTTCGTTCTTTCTTTCGTTCTTGCTTTCGTTCTTTCTTTCGTTTTCGCTTTCGTTCTTTCGTTCTCTCTCTCGTTCTATCTTTCTTTCTTTCTGTTGTCCTTTCTTTCGTCCTCTTTAGATACAGCAATTTGCCTACGTTTTCCTTGATTTTTCGTAGGAAAACCCTATTTTCCTATTACCTATGGCGTTCGTGTCATTTCTTCAGGTTTTCAGAAGGACAACATATGGTTGTTCCTCGGGAAAATCAAATTTTCCTTCCAATTTCACATTTAGGACGGATTTCCTGTTGTAGCTGTTGCTGGTATTCCGCTTCATCATCTATCTTAAACACGCCCCTCATTTGGCGATTCTGGTTCAGCATGTATCTACAAGGGCGGAGACGCCCTCATTTGCTGGGGTTCAAAAAAAGGCATATGCTTCAAAGCAACCCTGCACGGCTTAAAACAGCGGGGGGGTTGGGGGGGGCGCAGCCCCCCCCATTTGCAGAGACAACGTTCACATGATGGGCTTCGAAAACACTCTTTGAATCAAGCTTGCACGTCTCGAAAAGCGCGGCGGCGGGTGTTTTGTTCTTCCGTGCCTGTTCGTGTCTCTTCTTCCGTTAGCATTCTAACCTAATATATATAACATAGTAAACCAGAAGAACGACATAAGATGGTTCGACAACACAAAAAATGGTGTGACATTTTCTGACATAACAGAACCTTGCTTCTTATAGCATATAATAGCATACTAAAAATACAACAATGCAATATAACAGAAGATGACATGGAACAAAACAACATCTTAGTTTATAGTGTAGTACATTGTAACATAGTACAATACAGTGTGTATATTTACAACATAATATGTAGTATATTTTATAACATTAGGTTACATTATGTTATATCATGTTACGGCACATTACGATATTATGGTAAATTCGATTGGACTATGTAGTATCCTGTTGCTTGTATGTTTGTTTCTGCGATTATTTCATATTCTTTCTCTTTCGTCTTTTCCAACTTTGCTTTTTTAGTATGGACTTCGTTCTTTCTTTCGCTCGTTCATTTCTTTTCTTTCTTTCTGTTGTTCTTTGTTCATCTCATACTCCCTTCCTTTCTTTCTTGCTTTCTTTCTGGTTTGATTTATTTCGTTCTTTCTTTGGTTCGTTCTTTCTTTCGTTCTTGCGTTCGTTCTTTCTTTCGTTTTCGCTTTCGTTCTTTCGTTCTCTCTCTCGTTCTATCTTTCTTTCTTTCTGTTGTCCTTTCTTTCGTCCTCTTTAGATACAGCAATTTGCCTACGTTTTCCTTGATTTTTCGTAGGAAAACCCTATTTTCCTATTACCTATGGCGTTCGTGTCATTTCTTCAGGTTTTCAGAAGGACAACATATGGTTGTTCCTCGGGAAAATCAAATTTTCCTTCCAATTTCACATTTAGGACGGATTTCCTGTTGTAGCTGTTGCTGGTATTCCGCTTCATCATCTATCTTAAACACGCCCCTCATTTGGCGATTCTGGTTCAGCATGTATCTACAAGGGCGGAGACGCCCTCATTTGCTGGGGTTCAAAAAAAGGCATATGCTTCAAAGCAACCCTGCACGGCTTAAAACAGCGGGGGGGTTGGGGGGGGCGCAGCCCCCCCCATTTGCAGAGACAACGTTCACATGATGGGCTTCGAAAACACTCTTTGAATCAAGCTTGCACGTCTCGAAAAGCGCGGCGGCGGGTGTTTTGTTCTTCCGCGCCTGTTCGTGTCTCTTCTTCCGTTAGCATTCTAACCTAATATATATATAACATAGTAAACCAGAAGAACGACATAAGATGGTTCGACAACACAAAAAATGGTGTGACATTTTCTGACATAACAGAACCTTGCTTCTTAT
The DNA here is from genome assembly GCA_905221615.1 of Symbiodinium sp. CCMP2592. Classification (NCBI taxonomy): domain Eukaryota; class Dinophyceae; order Suessiales; family Symbiodiniaceae; genus Symbiodinium; species Symbiodinium sp. CCMP2592. The sequence continues at coordinate 11,617 of CAJNDT010006109.1, forward strand.
AGCATATAATAGCATACTAAAAATACAACAATGCAATATAACAGAAGATGACATAGAACAAAACAACATCTTAGTTTATAGTGTAGTACATTGTAACATAGTACAATACAGTGTGTATATTTACAACATAGGTTACATTATGACATATTATGTTACGGTACATTACGGTATTATGGTAAATTCGATTGGACTATGTAGTATCCTGTTGCTTGTATCTTTGTTTCTGTGATTCTTTCATATTCTTTCTCTTTCGTCTTTTCCAACTTTGCTTTTTTAGTGGCCCCCTCCCCCCCACCCCCGACCTTAACTCTTGGACGTCCCACCTGATAAGGTGCAAACCCTGTTTTTCCCTAGTGCCTTTATTAATACAAGGTGAATTGCTAAAGGACAACTCCCGCAAGCTCAACAGAGCTAGCTTTCGTGACTATTGGAAGAAAGTGAGGCCGCCGCCGGTTACGCCGCTCCGCTTCTTGCTGGAACATGCAATATGCCTGAAACGTGCTGGCGCTGGTCTACGTGCGGTCACATGAATCTCTCCATATCTCTCCAAAACCTTCCTGTGACCGACCGCTTCTGAGGCAGCACGGCACTGAGAACGTCACCGGCCGTGCTTGTCAATGTATCCTTGACGGTTGAGCTTTTTGAGAAGTTTTGAAACTGAGAGCTGACATGTAGATCGGTCAACATTGGCATGGGAATTAGATTCTGCTGACCGTTACGGTTGTCGGGCCTCGAGTGGGCATCGACAGGATACGGAGCCCTCTGGGATGCAAGCTCCCACGACTGCACGATACGACTCATGAACAGGTGCGAACGACAAATCAAACGAAGAGAGCAAGTGTTGAAACTGCTGCCGCGTGGCTTTTTGCAAGCCCGAAGTCTACGATGTAGACTCGGCTGTTGTGTGCCTCGGCGGTATACACGTAAAGGAGTGTAACAGTGTAACAGAGGACACATCTCCCACTGAGGCTGGGGCTCCCAAACCCATCAAAAAGTTATGCGGCCTGAGCTGAAGTGAAGCTGCGGAGGACTATGGCTGCCAAGCTGGGATGCGGCCGAAAGGCTTGATGTCTCTGTACAAGATGCCGCAGTTGTGCACGTATTCGAGGCGGTCGATAATCCTAAGCTCGCCGTCTCATTACAACACCTGTATTATCGCAACAGGAGATGCAAAGCGATGCATTGCACATAGCCCAAAAAAGTGCTGTGCAAGGACATCGGTGAAAAACTGCGATTGCGTGGTCTGGGACTGTAATGCACCGACAGGAATAGCTTGCCTCTTGCTGCCTCCAAGGGACTGAATGGCAACTGTCAATACAGTCTTCAGACTAAATGATCCACAGTGCTTGAAGCATGCATCCAGGGATGGTCCAAGCCTCACGCAACCGCAGAACGACAGTTCTAGTAGTGATGACATCTGGGCTGTCCAAGACCTGGCCCAGAGACCAAGAAGCACATGTCCAACACGTGTCATGTCACGATGTCGACGAACCAACGACATGTGAGACAAGGGGCAAATCCATGACCATCATGTCGTACTGCCCCTCAGTTCCAACCCATCCTGAAGCTCGCAGAGCTCAGACGCTTTGCGACTCAGACCGAAAGGCGGAGACCAGTGGCCCGAAACAGCCGAGGCGCTGATGAGAGGCCACTGAGGGTCCTGCAGACGGGTCTGGGCGCGAGGCGGAGAGGTTTGCAGGAGTCCATTCAGCAACAGATCAGTCACCAGAACGGACTTATCTTTGGGATCTGTAGAGGTTGATGTGTTTGTAGTGTGTTGTAAGATTTGGGGCGAGCAGAATTTACCACCAGCGAGCCTCACGGCTGTGGAGACCGAGAGATTTGTAGAACTTCGCCTCTTCCAACCTGGGTTCAGTTTACAATTGGGCTTAGCCAACTCATGGACATGCTCCGGTTGCTGAGCACGATGAGCATACTTGTGTTCCGGAGTCCCCTTTTCATTTCACATTGCATGCAAAGGGCCTCAAACTCTGACGATTTCCCCCTTGTGGCAGATCTGCTGAGGCAAGGGCAGCTTTGCACCCTTCTCCGAATGGTGCCATTCCTCGGAATAGGCATTGTGCTTTATGGCTTTATGCAAGCGATGGAATAGGCTTCCGAGGCCAATACGACTTTGATGGCCACGTTGTCACCTGATGTGCTTTGGAACTTCTAGCCAAGAAGTGTCCAGCCTCTCTCCAATGCTTCGTTTGCGACATTCGCATAAACTCCCAGCGATAGACGAATGTAGCCGACCAGCTACAGACTGGATCTCAGATGTTGGAACTCTGAGTTACATTTCTAGCATGACGTTTTGTCGGAGCCCCCTGCAAAGAAGTGATATTCTTGTTCTTCGTCTTCGTTGTGGGGTAGTCGTTCGAGACACATCTGCTTGTCTACATTGTGTAAAACCGCGCGCTTTGCCAACACTTGCCTCCCCTTCCCGTGTCTTCAGCCACAAACCGCCTACATCAACAAGGCAGTGGCCAAGGTTTGACACGTGTCTGTGCAGCAGCAAGTCAATCTGAGCTCAACGCCCGAGTCGTCTTCCTTCCCCATGTAGACTTCCTTCGTTGGGTTTTGGGGGTTTCTGCTTACTTTGTGAAACCAGATGGCAAGACTGCTCTCCACGTCAGATTGATCCCAGCCACGCTGTAGGAGCCAGAGCCAATCTCGCCCTGCAGCCGGAAGCGTCCCGCAACCTGAAGGGTCCGATTGCCCATCGCTCTGTCTCTTTACGATGACAGCCATGGGCACTTGACCAAAAATCCACCAAACTTCGACGGCACTGCAATCTGCTCACGCCCGGTTATTGGACTCGCTGGAGAGACTAGATTCTGGGGGGCTTGACATCACCACCTTTTACAAGCTGTGTCCAAGCCGCAACCCTTGGCAGCGGGGGTGGATGGAGCGACGAAGCCTCCGACGACTCCTGGCAATCAAGAACACTCGGTGGCCGCCTCTTCATGTACCTGTTTACTTATCGCTTGACACAAGACTAACCAGAAGCTGTCGCAAAGGACCATCGAGGTGACGCGAGATGCATGCTCCAATCTCTTCGGTCTTTGGCCATGCAGTCCAGACCTCTGGATCATCTTCCGTCTCTTCTTCGTACTCTTCCTCTTCTCCTGCTCGACTTCAGAAATCTTCGAACACAACACATGATGCACTTCGAGTGCCTGATCCGAGCATTGCGGCTCCATCCCTTGGGTATGTCTAACTCTAAGCAGCGACGAGCTGCGGAACATGGCCCTGCAAACCCGCCGAGCCAATGCCTCCTGGATGCGTCCTTCGTGTCGCACTCTTAGAAGCCGTTGTCTCGCCACTTCTACTTCTACTTCCAGTTTCTGGAGTTGGGGCGCCTGAACGCCAGAAAGTTCTGAACCGTTGCATGCTATACAGGGTATCAGCATGGAAGCATGGGTGAAGGCGCTGCTGTTGATGATATCGATGATTGTATCGATGGTGACGGTGACGATGATGCTGGCACTCATGTTGATGCTGGTATTGATGTTGATGATGCTGGTGGCGATATTGATGGTGACGATGATGATGATGATGATTGCGGCTATGTTTACATACTTTCTACATGCACTGTACGAGGTCCGAGTCCCGCAAGGCACTTCGGAGCAATCCTGTGGCTGTGGTGTAGTAGCTGCTGGACTTCACCACCGATGCTGACATGGCAGTCATGAAAGGCTGCGACGTCCGATGGTGCTCTGGGTTGCTGCTGCTGGTGATGTTTCTCCCTTGTTGCCATGCGACTCCTATCCGAGTATTTAGTCAAGGAAGTTCGGGTCATCTGCTAGCTGCTAGCTCTGCAAGAACATGGGTCAGCAAATGCCATCGCAGGTTCAAAACGCTTCCACTCTCTCGCTGAACGAGGGTAGACAGGTCTGACGAAGTGGCTTCTACTAAGATTTTACTCCTAACCAATATGCTCCAACCACGCTGTTTGCTCACAACTGCTTGCTTGTTTGTCGGATGTGGCGGTCGATTTCCTCGTGACTCATCGAAGTACAGTACTTCAAGCTTCCCCATGCTGCTGCTGAAGCCAAAGTGAAACTCAAGCAGGCGACATGATCAATTTGGACACGAGCTTCTTGGGGCAAGTGGGACTATGAGGCTGGTCATGTTGACATACTATATGCAAGTGTCCCCGGCAGGAGGCCGCGCAGATCTTGGGTCGCACCTTAGCCTGCAATGACGTGGATGGCTTGGCTGAGGTCGAACCATGCTGGCCTCGAGGACGTGCAGAAGCATGGCATGCCCTTACCGGCTCTAGAGTGCATGCACCAGCAAACCCGGGGACCCATCTTTCGGTATTCGCACTCATGACATCTGAAAGCAAGCGACCGTCGGGGGCTTGTCACCGCTCGGTTGGCTTACGCTCTGTGCTTCCACCCCCCATGCCGGTTTACGCCAGTACTTCTGGAATGAGCAATGCAATCTCTGATCATTAAAATTAAGAACCTGAGTCGGACCAGTCGGAACGCTGAGGTCAAAGCACACAGGTCGGCGCTGGGCTCGCGAAAACCCTGAGCCAAAACAACGGGTGCATACGGCGCAGGGGCTCGTGGGAATTTCGGGGGGTGTGTTGGTTGTTGCGAACAGTAGTAGTTACGTGTGTATGTTCACATAAACTTCATAAACAAGTATAGCTTCATTCCTGCAATATTCTATTTGCGAAAGCCTAACTTGGGTTTGTGACAGTGCTCTCCACTGTGGAAGCCAACAGCAACGTCGACTCCATGCGCTGGCAGCTTGAAGGCAGCTCGGGCTGACTTCAGGAGCTCCGTGCAGCTGGGCGGCATCTCTGAGGGTACAGTGATGTCCATGCTGGCTTGTCCACTTGGCCACGCATTGGCTGGCGTTGGGACCTCAGGGTGGCACGCAACTTTTCCAAACTGACCTCTCCAGTGGACCGAGCTCAGCGATACCCACCACCTCCCACAGGCTGACAAAAGCTCGGACTGAACGTCAATGGGTGCCGGTCTCCTTCCTCCTTGCTAAACCATCCTTTAACTGAGGTTTTTGAGCTGCGGGCTGCCCAGCGCAGCACCGTCCCTTGCGGCGGGAAGCCGTGGAAGTCTGCAGGCAGAGCTTGCATACTTGTAGACTCATGGGAATGATTCTGATCCCAACACTCTGATTGTTCCTTCGTGTGGCGCAAGCTGCAGTAGAAGCAGTAGTAGTAGTAGTCGTCGTCGTAGTAGTAGTACTAGTACTAGTGCTACTATGTATCGCACAAGAAAGCGGAAGACCCAAATCGGTCCCACCGTGACACTCGGAACATAATCACTAATTGCTGTAATAACTACTTACTGAGATGTATGACCAAAGGCAACCGCGCATTGCATCCAAATCGGTCCCTGGAATATGGGCCTGCGAGCATGGCTGCATGCTCTGGGCCGCCTAGGCCGTTGGGCTTCGGATGTTTGGGTTAGCCATATCAGTGTGCCGTTCCCTGGGTGGGGACTACTACCTCGTGGTTCCTGTGCATCACAGAACTCAACTAGAAGAGGCAGACACGTTTGGTGTTTCGGCCATGTAGGCTACGGCTCAGGGCTACGTACAGGGGCTTAGCGAGTCTGACCTTGCCAATGCACAAATCCTGGGGCCGTGACCTGGCATGAGCAGGCTCTGCATTGCGGCCTTGCGACAAGCGCTGCTGCCCTACGGCTGGCTTGGGCAGCTGGAGGAGGCTAAAGAGTGAGACAGGCGAGACTGCCCTCAAAAGCACAGCCGATGTGCCTCTTGCTGCGACTGCTGCTCGACTGGGTCCTGAAGATTGAACCATTCACGTACACATGACACAAACAGAGCATCGCGCCGTCATGCAAATGCACATGTTACACATGTTGCACTTGCGAAGTGTGCCTCCAGCAGGGCAGCTGCCATGCCCGCACCGGCGGCCGCCAGGACCGCCTGCGCGTCGTCCTGCGTGCGGCAGAAAAAGGGGGCCGCTTTTCCGACATAAACACAAAGATCCTGGATCCTTCATCCTTCCTTTAGGTACTGTAGAACGGCGGACTTCAGCACGTATCTTCCGGGCCGTGCATGGCAAGCACAACCATGCAAGTTACCCTAGCACCTCTAGCACAGCTGTCTCGGATCTGGCGTCCTGAGGCTGCTTCGTTTGTCTCAGAGGCTGCAGTGGTCTGACCTGCACATATGGAAGTTGGGGTCAAACTGGTAGAATGCTTCCAAATGAGAGTGAGCACAAAGATAACATCTGACGACATGGGCATGAAGCCTCCTCACGCAAGCCGCAAGCCTCTGCTCCTTTCAGGCCTGGCCTCCATGGCTATGGGCTGTGCCTGGCAGGCCATTGGCTGCGGTGGGCAAGCCATGGCCTGTGCCTCCAAGAAGCTCTGACCCTTCAACTCTCTGCGTGTGTACAGCGCAACTCTACCTGTCGCTGGGCTGTTGGCTAGAATGCGCTAGAATTCCTGTGCAGAAAAACCGCGGGAAGTTGGTAGCAGCAATTCGCTCGCCTGCATGGACGGCCCAGGACTGGGCGTGCTGAGCAGCGGCCATTGGCCTACCGTTTTGGAGGTGCGACCGATCGCTCAGGCTGACACTTTGCCACTCCCTTGTTAACTTCCATAACGTGCAACTAAACCTCGGCATTGCAAGAACCCTCTCTCTTTTAATCTAAATCACTTCGGCTGCAGAGCGGAGGCTATCGCGGCTGGCCTGTGCCAGTCGGGCTGTCGATGTAGGGAGCAGGCGCCTGCGTCAAACATCCGCAACTTCTACTCGGCTCGACTCATCTCGGCTCCAGATCCCCCCCAGAAGGGCAGGCCCGCAGTACAGAGATCGATGACTCTGAAGTCTGCACATGTGCACAACATGCACAGGCGCATGTGGGTGTACGTGATTGTATGTCTCCGTGCAATGAGTATATCAAGTGTATCGCTCATGACTTGCAACATCGACATCAACACTATGCCTGTCTTTGCTCAAGAACTTTCAGGATTCGGTGACTTAGCTGAGTCGAGAAGATGACAAGAAGGCCTCGTCCCATGCCCGGGGTGCAACGGCAACGTCCACGGACATGAAGGCTCCCTGCAGAAGGACGGCATCGAGCCACAGCCCCGCTTGATACACGTCTTACGCACTGACCTATGCTTCTACATGCTCCTGCATGCCATGAAATGCCATCCTATGCCATTTTACGTCGCGGCGTGCTGAAGGCTGACAACGCTATGCAGGCTGAAAGCCGAAAACGAAAGCCGCCTCGTTCCATCGGCTGCTCTCACCTGCACGAGTCCCGAGTCCACATGGAATCGACACAGCATGCCATTAGCTCGAAAGGTCCGAGGGTCCGCAGCGTCTGCACAGCTGGCAAAGCGTGTACGTCTTGTTGAGGAGTCTTCATAGGCACGCAAGCAGATCAAAGGTGTCAGTCTCCGTCGTGTTAGCAGGCCTTGCAGGTCCATCTCATTCAGCTTGAACCCGGTGCTTGGTGCCACATCCGAGCCGATGTGTCCTACCTGGATGCGGAGACACGCACACACATGTCCATGCAGCAAAGACGCCCGTGGCTCAAACACTTGCTACAGATGGAGTCACGAATTGCTGCTTGCCGCTTTCATTCAGGACTCTTGTTAGTGTAAGAAATGCGTTTTGCATGGTGCTTCGGTAATCCCTCCAAACCAAAAAACCCTTACGACCAGCAGTTTCCTTAATTTGATTCACAATGCATGCAAAAAACTCCGCAACCTTGCAACTAGCAGCAAAAAGTCTCCGTCTGCCCGGCCCTTGCTCTGTCTTCCGTTTGGCTGCAGCGGTTCTGGTCATGTCAAGTTCGGCCTCGTCGTTCCAGCCGCCCTGGCTGTAGCTATAACCTGGCGAAACATATCCCTAAACCCTGAACTAAACATCCATAAACCCTAAACATGCCTCAACCCCAAACCGTTAGCGTTTAGGGTTTAGTGGTTTTCTGATAAGACATATGACACAGTGCCTGTAGGCATGACATGGGCATCACCGCGGCACTGTCCTCCTGATCTGGAAAACGAATGTCGGATGTGTCAACATGGTACGCCATGCAGCAGATGCGACACCAGTCTGCCTGAGGAGTCCTGGAAGTAACCACTGCCTGCACACCATGCCCAGGTGTTACTCCAGGTGCTACTGCATGACACATTTAGTCGATCGGGGATTGATGCTGTGGTTCCGGAAGCGTGTTGGCACTCGAGATCTGACATGATCTTGCTATCGATCTTTCTTCGCTTCCGAGGGGGCCAATCGCACTCGGTAAAGGCCAACCACAAAACCTCCGCACATACAATGTCCTGCCTGTGGTCTTGCAAGCAGCCTTAAGTACAAAACATCAACCAAAATCTGTGCTGTGCCTGTCTCCAGCATGTAGGCCGAAGCTGCTGTGGACGCTTCAGAACCGCCCGAGGCCGCCGAGAGGAAGCGCTTCGGACCCTCTCGTGTGACCTCGCGTGCTTTCGGAGCATAATAGACTCCTACAAAAGACGCGAGACGTTGATCAAGGGTTTCAATGAATGCTGAGAACGGGTGCAAAGTGCCGACAGTCACCGGCAAAACACCTTTGCGAATCCCCGCCTCGAAGAAAAGCTCGAGCGTCGCTAGTGCATCACTGCCCGCTGTGTGCGGCGTTCCATAGCGCTCCACTCCTCAGGAGTTGCTGTTACGAGCACAGTATGCGACAGCTCCGAACCGCACTAGCCCACGAGACCGGCCGCGCGGTCCGTTGCTCTTGGACCTTCTATGTCCACGCCAGGGCCCGTGCCGAAGTCGCGGAGGAGGCTGTCGAGGGACCCTCGCGGCAGCTCATCTCGAAGCCTTGGCGGGCACGAAGGCGGCCCAGTTGCACACAGCATGCATAAACAAGCTTTCAACTCAAACAGACCGCGACATTGCCTCAAGCCAGCAGGGAAAGAGAGCATGTAGCATGCTATTGTCCCCTCCAAATCCGCGGACCCGACTCATAGCGGTCAGTGAAGAAGCTGCTACGAAGCTCCTGCACAGACAGTGGCTGGCACTCTTAAAGCAGCAGATTGGAGTGCCGACCGCCACTTTTAAGTATGCACCCATCCGGCTGAGTGAAAACGGCTTAAAGTAAATGACAAGCACAATATGTCGTATGTCGGATCTAGCGGCATCTAGCGGCACCTAGCGTCACTCGGACCCTCGGACCCAAGCTGTGAAGCTTCCCCAACATGAGTGTCCTCGAAAGCAGCATAGTCCGGAGGCAGTCGGCGATGGGTCAAAAGTCGGAGCATATACCTGTATTGCTCCAGCCAGGATTCCGGTGCGCTGTCATGCTGCGGATTCAGGGAAGAGGCAGAGGAGGCCTGCAGCTTCGGCAACCAGTGATGATGTCTCAGCTCGCGGCCCGAAGTCGTACCATCCCTGGAAAGTGACCCAGCGGTGCTTGCAGCCCTGCTGACCTCCACGAGGCGACGCTCAAAATACGAACCTCCACAAATCCATTGCTACAGAGTGCTCTCAGCTTAAATACAGATTCATAATCGAATTTCCCGTTTTGGGGGAGAACATCTCTAACCCGAAAGTAGCGAGCCATGCGCCTACCAGGGGCGAGGCTCGGAGCTTTCTTCCGATTTTGGCCTCAAGACGAAAGCTCTGGACACAAGCAAAGGGTTCCCAATATTTACAAATCGGTTTAGGGCTTAAGGAAGTTTAGGGCTTAGGGGGTCTTTGGGTTTCACGTTAATCCCAGTGGCCCCATTTAAACCCAGCTGCTCCTACAACCATGGGACCAAAATCTTCAGTCTAGGCCCTCGGCAGGGTCAATGCCCTCTGCTGCGTGGCGTGGGAAGTCCAAACCCGCAGCCGTCAGGAAGGCGACGGATGCCTCCCGGACTGCCCTCAACATTGTGGCATACATCTAGAAATACATGAAAAATCAAAAAAAGAAAAGCCAAACACACACACACACACACACACACATAAGCACATAAGATCACATAAGCATAGTCATTGCTGCAGTAGTATCATACCGATAACAACAAGAAACTAATACGGGAGATTCTAGATTGATACGTCGTCTTGATCTGGCCACTTTGACTATCACTACTACTAACATGATATGGTAGTCTAGGCGGTAGGTATGTCGGTCGGTGCATGGCTGGGCAGGGGTGCGCCATTTGGTTTGTCTTTACCATTATGTTAGTCCCCGGGCCGGTGTTCATGACTGGCCTGGCCGTGACACTCTCGGGATCGCTGAGCGGGGCTCGCAGACAAAAAAGGAGCGGATTAAGAATGAAAACAGGATAGGGGTCAATATCCTCCAGTCGACGAACAGAGGCATACTTGCCTTAGATCAAAGCCGTGTTTGTGTTCGCTCTTGTCGCTCTATGGTGCCCTCGCTGCTCTCTCTTTGCTTTGCTTGGAGCCTAGACCTAGACCAAGGGCAGTCCCCCTGGCCTGCGCGTTTGCGCTCCATCATTTCGAGGACAAGATGGACAAGCTCGACTGTACTTGGTGAGTGCCCCTGTTCTTCAGGGTTTGGCTGATCTCTCTCTCACTCTCTCTCAACATGTCAGAAGCTGCACAGTGAAATTTGTACTAACCTCACAGCTGCCAAGCATCTCCTATCACAGAGTTGACTACTTTGTTTGTTGCAGAAGCCTCAGTGTAGAGGTCCGTGTAGACCTTAGGAGGTGTGTGGCACATTCCTTCAATCAGCACGAGATTTGGTCGTTGGCGCCCGAAGGAAAAGAACAGCACTTAATCAAGGGGTCCACGGAAGACATGCTTGGCTGCTCGACCCGATCTGCTGTACTTGATTGGCTGGCTCAGTCATCGACGTCGAAGGAAAGATTGAAGCACCAGGTCCTTCAACACAGATGCGGATGATTCCCATCAAGACATGCTGCACTTTTTGCCAAAGCAGTCCCACAGAGGGATCCATCACGATGCGACACGGAGATGCCCAGCTGAATTGGCCTTAGCCGCCACGGCACATCACGGCACCAAAGAAAGTCGGACAAGGCCTGCCTGCGGTAATACCATGTTGGCATGTATCACGAACAGTGTCCCCACAAGGAGCAGACCGAAGATTGTCGCAGTTTTGGCGCAGCGCTGCGTACCTGCGGAGGAACCACCAGAGGGAAGAGGGAACCTCAATCTCCTCACCTTGCCGTACTCTCTGGACTCCGGACTCAGTGGCAGTAGCCGCTACTAAGGAAGGGCCTTGCGGAGCGCTTCGCAGTCTGCTTCTCTTCGCGCAAGAAGCCCGGAAACTCCTCAGGATTGAGCTTTCGAGAGCTCCCGCGAATCGATCAATCGTACGACCCTCACAAAGGTCAGCAATCCAGAAGCCCTGAACCTAAACCCAGAGCCTGGGTTTAGGTGTCTGGAATCGCTTCAGGAGCTTTCATGAAGAATCAGCCAGACCCTGTAATTACCCGAAACATCCCGAAACACTGAGTGAACAGCATGGGTAGTAGCAACTAGACAGCCCAGGCACAGTATCCAGCGCCAACACCGCGCCATCACTAGCCCTCGGCCGTCGCAAGCCATGTGATTCATTTCATGATCCGGTCTTGTGCAGCTTGCTCAGACTCGTAGCTTGGCCTACAACGCAAAACTCCGCCCACCCTGCGCTTCAAAAGGGAATGGAGATCCTGACCGGAAAAGCTTCGGGCCGCGACGATGAGAGGGCCGCCAAGAGCTGGCCAAACTCAGCATCGAAGTTCCAGGACCAAACGTCGAAAATCTGCCGGCATTCGCCTCATGTTTCCGCACATCTCTGTGACATGTACATTCTCTTTCCCAGCAGCCTATGGTTGCGACACAGTACAACATGTCTAACCTTACATTGTACATGCATAGTGTAGGCTTCAGAAGTTCAGGACTGAGGGTTCAAGGGGTGGAGGGTCTTGGTTTAGGCCTGAGGAGGCAGTCATCACTGAATGGTACCGGAGGCAACAAAAGGTCCCTTGAGGGATTCAAGATATCAAAACCGAAAACAAATAAGCTGATACCTTTACCAAAGGTCCAGAGCATCACTGTTGGCTGCGCATGGAAGCCACAGGAATTGATTGCTGTTGCAAAAGTGCATGACAAGACGACCAGTGCTGTAACTGTTTTTCTTAGCTGCTAAGCTACGAGCGAATGACCGAATGACAACCATCTGTTGGCTGCTGCTCGAAGAACAGTTAGTATCAAGTCTCGATTCACCCATGACAATTATATTGCAAAATCCTGCATCTGCAAGAACAAGCAGAACCAACACGCTCGGGGCCTTCCGACTCAGTACCAAGTTCCATCTCTTGCATCACTCCCGGCTCCTGCTCAACCGGCGCAAGCTTTTCGTGACAGCTTCTGTTCCATGCCCTTCACATCTCTTCACTGTCACGACTTGATCAAGCTCCTGGCCTGGTCTCTCGCAAGGCCCACGCTGCGCCAATGCGGTTCCACTTCAACAATACTGGTGAGGGGCTGGGGCCGCTGGGGCTGGCGTCTGGTCGAGGCTTGGGGTAGGCTAGACTGATGGGGTGAGTGCGTTCGTCAGCGTGTGAGTTGTGGACATCTGGAGTAGCAGGCTTGGTGCAGGCACACTATGCTATGCTGGGGCCAAAGAACCCCTGTGACTCCACCACTATCTGACCTTGAGCATGCAGAACATGCAGCATCATGACCGTGGGACTTCAGACTTCCCCGAACCGAGGTCTCGCAGAATTCGCAGGGTCAGACTCTGCACATGACCTGAGTCGTCCAAATCACGGGAGCCTTGACGATCGGCGGTTGCCCCTTGCTCTCAGTGCAGCCCAACAAGCTCGGAAGTAGCTCGCATGGACAAGTGGCAGCTGCTCCAGGAAGCACACAGCAAAGCAATCCATGCCGGAACCACGCTGGCACCGATCGGGCGCGGTCTGGTCAGCGGTTGTAGTGAGGACAGGAGCATTCAGGACAGCCGATACAGCACTTGCAGCTGTCACCGCCGTTCCGCAAAGCACTACCTAGTGACTTTCGGGACGAGCTATGCAGTGGTGACCAGCCGCACCTCTTGGCAAGAGGCAGTGTAGCCTCCGGCATGGGCCGTTTCTGCGGCGCCTTGCATGTGGCGGTCTCTCGAATGCAATCTGAGCTGCAGAGTTGTGAACATGACGTTTCTACGACATGGGAGTGTTTTCTGTGGATTCTAATAAGGCCTATAGAAGCTACTCAAGATGTGAGACACCATACCAGCAGGAACTTGGAATCTTCGATGCGGCACGGAACCTGCAAAAAGGAGCGCTCGTCCGGCTCGAAACTTCACCCTACCTAGCAACACAACTCTGCATGAAGTCGAAACGGGAAGCCCCAACTGAAATGATATATCCCAAAAGACCACTCATCCCTCTCTTTGGACACTGGCATCCTCGGGCCGATTATCGGCCGAATATCAGCCGACAGTACAAGAAACAACCTTCTCTCAGCAAAGGGGCCCCTATGACAAATGCTCCCAAAAGGCGCCTCCTAGCCAAAGCAACACCACACGGGAGTTTCAGAAAATTAGGGGTACCTTATTTTGGGGTCCTTATAAACAGAATCCTACTATTTAGGGTACTATAAGAGAATATTATTCAGGATACTACATAATCAGGAAAACTTATTTTCGGAAACTCCCACACTGCAAACTTGGCCTTGGCCACGCTCACCGTGGCGGCGCCTCCCTTTGCCGGCGCCTCGTTGAAGGGCCGGGCCAGTCTTTGACACAGGGTTCCTTACAAGGCTCCTTAGAGGGTTCTGTAGCACTGCAGGGGTCTTCATGAACAAGGTCTAGCAGGCTTGCTATTGCTATGTGGGTTCTTTCAAGGGCGCAGGTTGGACGTAGGGAGCAGCACGATTGGTACTAAGACTCTGTCCGTAGCAACTTGTTGGATCCTGCTGGCCTTTGCTTTACCAATATCCACACCCCTATGCTTGAGAATCTTCCCTCGACGATTTGGTCAGTATCCGGGCTTCCCGAAGTCTGGGAGTCAGGACCCCGTGAGGACTTGTGGCTAAGTTGGCTTAGTAAGTCTGCGGAATCCAGTGTCTCGGACGTGAAAGGGCAGTTCCATCAGTCGACTGATCAGCTGACCGAACCCCTTCGTCTGTAGTATGGTTATTGTTGACGTCAGTATTATTGGACTAATACAGTTGGTTCTATTACTCCTAGTCCTAGCGTTATTCTCAGTCCTACTCGCAGTCTTGGCCTTAGCATCAGTCTTACTATGATTATGAAAATGATTCTTACTATTATGATGATGGTTATTACAGTTGGTACTAAGTTGTTATCATTATTCCAAAGCAAGCTAGCTCACGGCCACCTTCGCGATCCTCTTGACCAAAGCTTTCGGCGGTGGTGTGGAAGGCTCCCTTGGCTTCTTGGGCACCGGTGCCTGGGGTCAAAAAATTGAGAAATCAGGGGCTCATCGGAACTCAAGATAGGTACGGCAGACAGATGCACCCGTTTCCGTGCCTTCGGCGGCTGTGATGGCTGCTTGGGTATTGCCTGCCCGCAGTTCAAAAGAAGCTGCAGTTATGCTGGTCTGGAGTCTGGATGGTTACCTTCGCTTCCCAAGAGATGCCAGCCTTTGCGGGCGGCTTTGGCGGGGGATGTGCAGGCTGCTTTACCTTCGCTGGTGCAGCAGCCTGCGGTGCCACTGCTTTGGAAAGCTCAGCTGCGGCTTCTCCCGTTTCATCCGTGGCCTGCTTCGCCTGGGGCTTCGGAAAGCTCAGCTTGGCCGACTCGTCGCCAGCCTCGAGCACTTCACTGCAGGCAGCGGGCAGGCCAGCAGGGACACCATGGCAGAACTCGCGCCCTTCCTCGATTCTCCGAGTGCGATCCCGGCGGTATGCTTCAACATTGGAGACGAACACCTGCGCTGAAAGGCACGATGATCTTTGCAAGAGGCTTTCACAGTAACTGTGAACACCCTACTGCCTCGAAAGGCGCGTCCTTGTCCAGCGTTGACTGCAATAACCTAGGGCAAGCAGCAGTCAAGCTTTCATCTTCACAACACAAAGCTTCTTCGACGCGAGAACGTCGGGAAGCAAAGCATAGATAGAGATTGCTGTTCGTATGTTTATTAACTGGCATTGCAACTATTCGCATTTCTTATGATGATTCCTCGTGTTGTTGCTGTTATTCTTGCCTTTCTTCTACCTGAGAATGGCAAGAACCCCAGCGGCCTTGGGCCCGACTCCGCCTCGATGAGCTGCGCAGGCTCCTGCCACGTTCAGCTCTCCGACAACATTCAACGAAGGAGCATTCCGAAATGGGAGTTTCCGAAAACGGGGGACCCTAATATAGTGCCCTAAATAGTAGGATCCTTATTATAAGGACCCCATAATAAGGTACCCCTAGTTGAAGGACACTCCCATATTTGCCGAGTCATGTAGGCCTCTGATTGCAGTAAGAACCCCAGGAGGTTCCGAGTGCATGCTTCATAAACACCCTTTTTTTATTGCCTTCATGTCAGGAGCACGATCGTGACTACTGACTACTGCGCTGGAACTCCAGGTACGACACTGCAGAATACTCTGGATTTCTCTTGTCGTTGATTGTGTCATCCTTGCTAGATCTTGCTAGCTCGCTTTCGTTCCTCTCATGCGGAAAGGGCCATGGACCCCGCGCCCTGGAGCATGCATATCACGCTTGATGATTTTGCAATATTTTGCAGATACAGCCAGCATGTCTGAATAACGCTCTTCCAGTGTCCACATTTTCAGGATTGCTACTAGCCTGCATAGGTGCACATGGCTAACCTCACTCAGCTGCAGAAAGTCATCAGGCCTTAGGGTGGAACTGAAATGGCGTCCGACACTTGGGGTTGAAGCTTGTGCGGGGTCAGAGGAGGAGCGGGCGTGTTATCTGTCCGAAGCGGTCAGAGGCCGTGACTTACTTAAAGGATCGTGGGGCTAAGTAACTAGGGTTATAATTTATAATTAGGGTAACTATACTTATAACCCCAATTAAGGTACTTACTGCTCCGAGGCTGAGAAAGGTCCTTCAGAATCTTCAGCGCCTCTTCCAGGTTCTTGGCACCCAGCTTCCTGTCCGACACAGGCCGCCGGTGGATTGCGGGCACGAGCAGCATGGACTAGAGAGCTTGGAGAGAAACTTGCAGTTGGTAGGCTCACCCAAATATCCCTTTCGTGCTTTTTCTCTGGCACCGCCCGATGCCAAGAGAAGGTTTCCAGCACCACTCGCTGCTCGGGGCTCGCCAGGTCGATGTGGGCTTCGCTGTCGTCTGGGCGGACTCGGAAAATCCCGAGGATTTTGGGAGAAACAGGAGGCGCTTGGGTCCAAAGTGAAAAACCCAGCCTCTGCCCTCCAGCAAACTCGTGAGAGCTGACGACATGGATGCGAAGGAGTCATCAATCCGTCGCCTGTGGGGTAAGTGCAGAGATTACCCAAGTTGAAGGCATGATAACGCATGCTTTCTGAGGGCGCAGAGCTAGACAGCTGGCATATCGTGTCTCGCATGCCGCCTAGCCTCTGCTTCGGTTTGCTGAGAGGCTGATCTGGGATCGACATGTGCACGAGCTCCACAGCTGCTTGCACATCGCGGAGAGCCTGACATCGCGAGACATCTTTCCACTCGAAATCGCTTTGAAAGGGGTCCCGTCCTGCAAATCCACCACCCTCAAGCCACGCATGGCCAGCAGAAGGTGCACGGCATGCTGCCACCTCCTCGTCATGGAGCAAGCCTGTCGGTCGGGCCAGATGATGAGGTGTAGGCACACTGGTGTAACTCGGTGGAAGCAGTGCAACCCAGCATGCTGACATCCTACCCCTTCAGTCGGTCCTGATACCAAACAGCCGTGAATCAAATTCACCCACAGAAGCAGCCACCATGCCTAAGCATTCTGCAACCCTCCCGACTGCCTTCACGACGGCTCCGTATCCCGCGACTTCCGCCCGTGCGCCCAGGTGCCTCGCAAACCCGGATCCAGGTTTATTGCGCATGACTGTCATCCTCATCCTTACTATCGTTTATGTCCGCTGGCCATGTCTTGCAGACATAGGGAGAGCATGCAGCTGCTCAACGTGGATGTCGGTGAATTATCTTATCCATGGGACTGCAGGGCCGAGGCAGCAGACTCTTCGGCTTTTGGAGCTCTTCGGCGTCACCAACTACCTAGTGCTATCCTTCTACGATTCATTGCTCAGGCTACGAGCACCCCTAGGAGACTGGCCTCATGCCGGCAAGAGCGTGGAGGGCCTGCGCCCAACGCATGGCTGCAGCCAATGCAGAGCAAACGGCGTTGTAGCTGCTTACCTGAGCTATTGAAAATGCATACTGTTCTGGCTCGGCCGGCCTGCCGGCCCTGTCCATTTCTGTTGCCAAACCATGAATCTCATCAAGCACTGCGGGCCTATACCCTTCTTGCGAGACTTCGAGACACATTACTACATTACCAAAGTTTGGGGGTCTCTGCCTGCACTTGAGTCTTGAGGGCTTCCCAGGAAGTCTACGCATGGCCCGAAACTACGAACCCAGTCGGCTAGTCTCTTCCAACAGGGGGCCTCGTAAATATGATCTCTCAGTAAATCTGACGGTACAAACGAATCACAGGTGTAGGCCTAGCAGCTCTTCAAAGCTGACTTCGTCAAGTGGCGGTGGGCTCAGCTGTGGAACGAACCAGGCTTGCCATGATCTCCAAGGCGGCAGGCCAGCGCACATTCCGCCCCGCCGCCGAAATGACGACATTGTAGCAGACCTGGGATTTCAGAGTTGGGCCTGCAACGAAGTCATGCTAGAACGCAGTGCCATCCAATGCAATGCTTCTCAATCCGAGATCATCTTGCACCATTTTCTCGTCCACATAGCCTGGAACACCCTTCTCAGGGATTTCACATGTCTGACAAGCAGACTGCCAAGGCTCTGAGCAGCCTGTCGATTCGTAGCAGGCTGTGCTGCGCAAAGCCATCCAGTTCTTGGGAAAACTGAAGGACTGGCTTTCTGCACACCACTCCAGGGCGCTGCCTACGGACTACCCGCGATTCATCAAAGGTGATGTAGGGACTGCGTACGGTAGTACGGTCATGATGAGACATCGCGAGTTCCGCGGGAGATCCGCTCTCAGCTCTGCCCTGCTCGGCACTTCGGCGTCGCGAGGGTCAGCTCCACTGACCGTCTCGAGGATCTCGTCCAAGTTCGGCGGTGCTTGAGGCAGTAGAGTCGTCCGATTCAGGTTGAGCCTTTCAGCTCAGAAATGGTGGGAGTAGATCATCTGCCTCAGACAGCCACAAAATACGACAGCCGCCTGCGCAAGAGCCCGGAGCCCTCTCGACCGAGCCGGAGACTCGTAGGTGGGAAACGGGTACCTCGATGACGCTCGAACGAACAGGAATTGTAAATGATACCAGCAGCGCGAGACGCATGGTTGTCATCAAACTCGAAAAGTCTTCAGCATGATTGGCTCGGTTGCGGCCAGGGCACAAGCTTGTTTCAATCATGGCTTCTGCCTTGTCCACCTGCGAGATATTAACAGGAGGCATAGCTCAAAACGTTTAGTTCCGAATCGCTCCAACGTGCACCCTAACCCAAACACAGGTTCTACCAGCACAGGGTCGTAGCACTAGTACACAATGAAACTAACTTCGGGTCCGCATTTCTTGATGAGGCCGGACCAGGAACAATGAAAAACATCTATCAATGAATTCGTGACCCAATCTCGAGTGAGTGTAGACAGGGCAGACAAGTTGCTGCGGCGCGCAGAGCCACCATCTGCGTCCTGCGGTGTGTTCTACAGGACTATACCCTCTAAGGGTATCGGAAATCAGTGGCAGATTCAACCTGAATTACCTAAAATAGTCCTAAAATCAGATGCTTCTTTCGCCGGCTGCTAATAACCGAGCTGAGAAGTATGGGAGGCAACTGGGGGAAACCTCAGGCCCCGCCTTCTCAATTTGCAAGCCTGCAGACACGGCATCTGCCAGTATGAAAAGCTGCGGGGAGTCTAGGATTCCCAAGACAAATCTTCCGGCAAGCACATGCTGAAAACTATAATAATCTGCGAGCTTTGGTGGATTGGTGGACCTGCACCCCCATCCCAAAAGCCCTCCGAGAACTGGGGCTCCGGACTTCACCGTGTCGCAGAGGTACGTGGCTTCCTCCGCCAGCGAGGTGTGGGGCTTGGCCTTGTAGACTGCCTGGGAAGCTTTCGCGGCTCAGCGTTTCGCATCTGCCGGTTGTAGATTTAATTTCGATGTTGAAAGGCCATGACAGGATTCTGGTCAGTTCGCACAGTTGTTTCGATAAGACCACATTCGAAAACGCGAGTCGCAAACAAGGGAGGGCCTGCAACTTCTCGACTTGGTCCACAACGTTCTCGTAGACAGCTTTCCTGCTACCGTTCAGCTTGTCCACACTGTTGTACTTGGCCAGGTCCTGTGCTTTGGTTCAGTTTTGCTGAAGGGACTGTCATGTGTCGCCCGGCATGCCAAACATAACCTGACAAAGTTCTGGGCTCCTTGGCGCATGCAGGCAGAAAACCGGTCTCGACCATCTGGATCATGGTTTCCACCTCGCAGCCTCATCGACAGAATGCGACAAACACTCCGACAAGCGAGTCTTTAGTAAACGATGCTCAGGCCGCGGCAGATGCAGGAGATGTAGTTCTCGTACATCACTTCCTGCCGTGCCTCTGTCTCCTCCTTGGTGTAGATCTTCAGGGTCTCGAGAAGCTTGGTGTTCTTCTCAGAGCTCCAGGTGGCAATGGCCTTTGGCGTGGTGTTCAAGTTCGGCAGGCCTCGCTTGCTTGCCTCGACGGGCCATTCCGCAGAGTAGCCGTTGCCGGTGAAGATCACGTGCTTGTTCTCCTTGAACACTTGAGCCACGGCATCACGATGGCTCATGCCGCCCTCGATGAGCGAAGCCATGTGTGACATTCCAGCAGACATGACAGCGTTGCAGACCATGATTGGGAGGCAGCAGTTCTGGGAGGAGCCCACTGCACGGAACTCAAACCGGTTGCCGCAGAAGGGGAACGGGGCTGTGCGGTTGCGGTCTTCAACGTTGGCCTCGATGTGCATGGCAGAGCTGCATCCCGTCTCCTGCTTCTTCTTCTCGGCCTTGTATCCTGTTCAGTTCGAGGCTTTCCAGACCGTGCAGAAGACGCGAGCGTGCACGCACACACACACACACACAACTCCAGGAGTGACCTTGTTGCCCTGAATTTCAATCTTAGCTTTAATCTCGAGCCCGGCACCCAGAAGATCGCCGCCGCTGACCACGGAATCCACGAAGGACTCAAAGCCCTGGCCCGGGTACAAAGAGATGATGGCCGGGGGCGCTTCTTGCGCTCCCAAGCGGTGGTCATTGCCAGCGCTGGCCACGGTGCACCGCACCATCTCCTCGGTTCAGTCTGGTAACGAGACAACGGACAATGGCTCTGTCCCGGAAGAGCACTCATATGCACAAGAGGCAGGGCATCCGCAGTCAACATCTCGCCGCAGATGTGCACACATTATAATATTGTCTGCAAAAGCAAGACTTAAGAACCAAGTCTCGTTGTACTGTGCCAGTCCATAGGCCAAGCATGCAATGGCGGTCACGTACAGCTTGGCCCCATCTTCATTCTTTCCCGGATAGAAGAAATTCAAGCCGGTGTCAGTTCCGATGGACCAGTTAGCGTGCTTGCCGCTGCCATTGATACCGGCAAAGGGCTTCTCATGGAAGAGCACCTGAAGGCCGAGCTTCGAGGCTTCCCGGTTCATGACCTCCATGAAACAGACGTTGCTGTCGCAAGACACGTTGGCAGCACGGAAGACGGGGGACATCTCGTGCTGGCCAGGCGCCACCTCGTTGTGCTTCACGGCCATGGGGCAGCCGATTTTCAGCATTTCCGCCTGAACGACATCCAGAAGCTCCTGCACCTTGCCGGGGATCGCCTGAAAGTAATTTAGGTCCCCTTGTTGGTGCCGTGTGGGCAGCTTGCCAAACAGTGTCCGGCCACAGTTCACCAAGTCAGGGCGGGCCTTGAAGTGATCTGCTGAGAGGACAAAGAATTCCTGCTCCCAACCCAAGTAGCTGTGCATTGTCTGAGCATCCTTGCCAATGCCGATAGCCTGCAGCAACCGAAGGCCGTGCGTCTTGACGGCATCCATCGACCGCAGCAGCGGAGTCTTCTCATCGATGCACTTCCCGAAGTGGGTAACGAAAGCGCATGGAATGTACAGACAGCTATCCATCACAAAAGGTGGGGATGATCTATCCCAAGTGGTGAAGGCGGCTGCAGAGTGTGTAACACGCAGGCCGCCATTGGGAAAGGAGGAGCCATCCGTCTCTCCTTGGAAGAGACGCTCGTGAGGCAGGCAAGCCTTCATCGGCTTCGTCGTGAACTGGGAGCCAAACTCCAGGTCCATCAGAGTGTCCTTCTTGAAGGCGCCTAACATTCCACCGACGGCGCCGCCACCGCCTTGGGTCGCTTCATGGCCCGCTACGCAGCAAAGGCTAAGTTGCATGCAGCTCTCCACAGCTATCTGCCTCTCACCGCACAATAGGGATGGGTCCGAGGTTTATGCCAAGCTGCCGCGAAGAGGGAAGAACCAGTGGGCAAAGTCAATCGCCCCTCGCTCCCGGGCCCACTCGAAGATCGCTTCCGAGATGACCTTCTGGTCATCCTTCGAGGCGTGTCTCAACTGCAAAGCTCTCACGAAACAAACGCCCACCCTCCACACAACTTCAAAAGTCTCATATTCAGGACCTAGTAATATTGCACTAGTGCCTCAGTTGTAGGAGCACCGGTAATCAAGCACTCGTTGAAGCGCTGAACGACTTCGGCAGGCAGCTTGTCAGCCATCACTGCATCGTCGAACATGCATGTCCCTGCGGCCGTGAGAGCGTCGGAGGACATGGCCGCAGCGTTGCTTCTGCTCTGATCTTCGAAGTGATCTAAATAACAACGGCTGCGGCTGCAGCATCTCAAAGACAAACGAACAAGTTCCTTGCTTCGGATACATGCAGCACTCAACAGATGCCGGGAACGCGGCCGCATCTGGGGTGAGCTTGTGCTCCCCAACCCAGTACAGTGCCTGGAGAGCCTGCAGAACTGCACATTGAGTGGTAGCTCGGGAGTCTGGTTCTTCTCATGGACAAATGGACAAGACCGACAGGTGCCATGCCTTAGACTAGACTAAGTTGACAGGACCATGAAGGCTCAGACTCGGGTGTCTCCTGATCCCAGTCCGTTCGGTTCCCGTGAAAGCAACTTGATGGGAAGGTTGCAGAAACAAAACACTCTCCCCCACCCACTTCGTTTCATAGGGACTACGGAGGCTTCCCCAGTACGGAGAGGATGGATCTCAAGGAGACTCTCTTCGGGCCTTCCGGCCATTTCCGGCCGCCAACTGAAGTACTTACAAACAGTCGTGCAGTTTGGATACTGCGAACAATTAGAGCATATTGACACACTTCAAAATCAAGGCAGCACTCTGATAGAACTTCGCATGTCCTTCATCGCTTTGGCTCGAGTGTGCACAGCAGTGCCTCTCGCCAGCGGCCCGCCGAGACGCAGCTGCTGAGGGCTGTTGGGAGGCGGCCGATGTTCCAGTGAAGTCGCCTGTCGCTGTAGAACGGATTAGGAGTGTGTTCTGCTGCATAGGTGCGCTTGTCGAAGTTGGCAACGAAGCTGCTGGCAAAAGCTGATCCCATTGCTTCTGGATAGTCCACCAGGTGCTTGCTGACTGCGCCGTCGTGCCTTTCCCAGGAGGAGTGCAAGAGAGCCAGACCTCGCTGCCATCCTCGCGCACCCGGCGAAAGGCACGGAAAGCACAGGCATCTTTGTTCATTTTCGTCCGGAGCTGAGTTAGCCGAGCTGCGCTGGACGTCCCAGCCATCCTCAATTGCAAGGAGGTGCTTGCTGCCTGTCGGGCAACGATTGTGCAGTCGTGGTCACGTCTCAAGCCTCTAGTCTGAACAGAAACGAAGAGCCTGCCGTCCAGGATTTCCAGCTGCCAGGGCGGCGCGCCGTTGCCACTGCAAACCAGCCAGACCAGCCTCTGACAGCATGGAAAACATCGAAATCTGTCACGGAGATTGTTGTTGTCGTGATATTGCCCTGGTTGCGTCTCCAGGCCCAAAGGTTTTCGTGCTGCCGCTGACCCGAATCGTCGCGGAGGACGGCCCATCAACAGTTTACACGAGTGCCCGAAGCAATGTGGAAATCCTGTTCATTCTCCCCCTACCAAAACAAAGATTCCGAACCCCATGGAAAAACTACAAAGAAAGCGATAAGAAAAACACCCTTAAAAGCTATAAAACCCACTTTGAAGAAAGACTCTTTCAAAGAAAGGCTCTGCAATAGAAGCACTTCCAATCAAACATAGTCAAACTAGAACACCCTAAACACGCCTTTGACAGAAGCTTTTAAACCCAAACAACGCCGTCCCGGATGCTTCCAGAGCCTCAGGCGGTGGATGGGTGCTGCCGCGCCAAGGAAGCGCGGTTTGGTGTTTTAGGGTTTTTAGGGGCTGCTTTAAGGCTAATTCGGGCAATTCTGGGGTTTTGAGTTTCGGGTTTAGGGCTATTGTTGTGGAGCTTCGGGGAATTGGGGTATGTTAGTGTCATTAGTTTTTAAGGCTTCGGATTCAGGCATCTCGGGGCTTAGGGACTACGCGGGCAACTCGGATAAAACGAAGCGCTTGGCCCTAGCTCTCAAACTTTGGTCCTAAAGTACTCTTGCTGTTGCAGTCGGGTAGTGACGCCAAGCTTTTCAATCTCCGTGCGTCGTACGCCCTAATGGCTGCGGCTACTCGACGGAAGACTTCAATTCAAGATGCATCTCCCACCCGACTGTTCAAGAAACTCATACATCCTGTGCGATTTGGGGTTCACCATCTGCAATTTAGGCCTCCTCTCTAGACCCCGGCTGTCCAGCGATTCTTACCAGAGCGCTTCTGTGCAGGTCGCATCCAGCTAAAAATGCACACAGACACAGACAACTCCCAAACGGACTGCAATAAGCCCGAATCCGCATTCCTGGGATAGTTGTACTGTACGTACCATCCTAATTCCGAAGCTGACAGCACACAAGCGCCTAGGGTCGAAGTGGTGGTGGAAGTAGACCTTCCAGTAGTGATCCACGTGTCCCTGTCCAGCCATTCAGTTGAGGCTTCCCGCCAGGGCGTGGCCGGGGAATTCCGAGTTTTCAACCCCGGGTGTGATAGACCCCAGTCGCAGAATCGTAAAAGCCTTTCTGTCGCGAGCATGTTCGTACTACAAGCAAGCATCAGTACGACGAACTTCGTGGGCTTGCTGACAAAAGCTCTCGCAGAATGCATCTCAATCTCGGAGCTTCTTGCCCCACTTAGTCATGGACGCCCTTGTTATATATGCTATTCCCTATTATTAGATCTCTGCAGATTCTGGGAGCCTCAGGGATTCCACGCCGTTCCGGATCCGCAGCATCGACGAGAAAGGAGTGGCAAAGACTGAGTTCGTCAGCGAAAGGAGATTACCCATGTTCATCTAGATTTTTTATACTATATTATATTAAATTGTGTTGTATTCTATTGTGCTGATATTGTACTATATCATAGTATACTATAATGTATTGCACCTTATTGCATCTCGCTAATGAAGCAGGTTGGCAGAGCTCGCAGAATGACTTCCGAGCGCCGCACAGGTGCAACTCGTAGCGCCAAGAAAGCACGATCCAGTCCTGCAAGAAACGATGCATGTCTGCAAGTTAATCATCTCAATCACCATGCTGGCAGGGCTGAATGCTAACGGAAAAAGCATGATCGAGGGTGCTGCTCCGGTAAAGGGTACTGGAAGCATATTCCTGCCCGCTGCACCAATACTGGCACTGAATTGTCAGAGTTGTCCCACAGCAGACGGGTGGTGCCAAAAGCGCACCTGAATGGTATGTACACTGCCCACCGATTCGGCCCCTGTTTCAGGCGAAATGGTGAGTGAGCGCCCAGTACTTGAGAAGCCTCCGCATGATCTGTGGCAGACCCTGTTTGGCTTCGCCAAGAAGGTCCCACACCCATCGGAGAAGCCCCCAAACCCCCGAACAAACACAAAGATTTTGCGAATACAATGCTGTACGCATCATATGTCCCAAGAAGCTACTGGTAGCTTAATTCAATCGTCGTACTTACAATGCTGTACTGGTAGCTCCACGATGCAAGCCCCAGCATAGGTGGGGTCCGAAGCTGCGAACTGCCTCCTCCAGTCACATTGGCAGGAATGCCTCAACATCATGCTGTCTGGACATGCTTTCATTAAGTGAGGGACGAATCTCCAGGAATCCACACTAGTCAAACCACTAAGCTCGGCCACATCGATCTTTGAGTCAAAGAACTCTCTGCACTTTCTGCATGTGCCGGAACTGTTCCCACAGTGTTCCGGAGCAACTACAGTGTACATCGACGCACGGAAAAACCCTGAGCTGACATGTGACTGAACTGCAGATCACTCCCGAGACCTCAATGTCAATATGATCGATCTTACCAAACCAGACCCGGACCGAGATTGCTCGTAACAATGCCCACGATGTGCCCTCTCTTCAAAGCGTGCGACAGTTAGCCGACAATCTGGATGTCATCCGTAAGCTTCACCTTGCCAAAAGGCAGGGGTGAACTGGCTCAGCTCTGGCTGCGCTGCTCTGTCAAGGCGGAGGAGTCAAGTTTTTTCTGCACTCCAGTCAAGCCAACATGGGCCTGCACACTGCCGGGCCTGCTAGGCAGTCAAGCAATCGGGACATTAATTAATAATTGACAAACCAGAATGAATGTGAAGCTCGATGCTGGAAAGGAGCATGGCAAAGGCAGAGTCCACAAAGAACTTGCACCGACAAACACACCGCAACTCGCTCATGACATGGTCGCCTCAAGCTCTCTCCAAACTGCCCACAAAGCCTTAGGGCACCCCTTATCAAGGCTTCTACTTAACCGAATAATCTGCGAAACCCTGCCCGTGCTCAGGGTGCATGGGAACTTCGATAAGTCGCTGCGCCTGTAGGCTGGTCGCACGCCGGTCTGTGAAGGTGAGCTGGAAGTGCTTATCCTGCATGGTTTTGCTGCAACTCTTCTGTGGGTGCCGGTTGCTGGACGCCGATGAAGGGACAAAAGACCAGATCAGCCGAACAAAAAGCGGACCATAGCGGATCAACACCTCCTGGAGCGACTCTGAAGTGAAGGGTTATACCCGACACAACCACACACAAAAGTGCAAGATGATTCGCAAAAAAACAAATGTGAGCTAGGCCCGTGGCATAGATGCTTCCCACGCGAGACACGCGCAGAGGCTTGTCGGTCCTGAGCAGCTGCGCGGCAACTCGTCGATTGAAATCGCATATTACAGTGTATTAAAGTATAATGTAGTCTATATATAGTCTATGCATGTATATAGCATATCATCGCAGGTATATACATATAGCATATACATACATACATATATATGTATATAAAATATATATATATATATATATATAGAATATATGTATATATTAAATACAGTCGTAGGCGCCCAGAAATTCCCAAAATCCAAGCTCGTGAGGGCTATGTTCTATCGATTGGGATTTCAGCATCCCGGAGCGCCGCAGGATCGTGCAGAAGCCAAGGCACTCCGAGGTATGGGTGGGTCAGGATTCGACTGACTGAGGCAACCCCAGAGCAACCCCAGGCGCAAAGGCAACTTGCCGTCAAGATGCGCGCCCATGCCCGAGCCATACGCACATGGCTGAGTTGCGACAATTCGGACGCCGTCCCTGGAGGGAATCATGCACTAGCTCGGCAGCCATTGCGACAGCCGTCAAGACCGTCAAGAGGCATTGAGAATCGTCTTCTTGATTCAAGCAGGCCAGCATGTCTTAGAGTAACGCCCCGAGCCTGCTCAAGATCCGGATGATGCCATTATCTGAGTGGCCGGGATACGAAACAAGCACAGCACCCGCAAAAGCTGCACCGAGTAGCAAGACCCCTAATCAGACTTGTCCAGCCCAAACTTGGCAGCAGCTCAATAAACGGCCCATTAACTTCAGCAAAGCATCAGCATCATCAACCCCGTCAGTTTGAAGTGCGGACATTCGGCCACGCGGATAGCGATAGCACTGCAGCAAGTACAGGTCTGAAAGGACCATACCTCGCGAAGGGCAGAATTCGTGAGGCGCAGATCAACGATTCTCAGGGCGCAAAACCTTGGAATTTGTCTGGTGAAGCCATGACTCCATGACCATGGAGCATGCACTGAGCTGGTTGGCGTGCGGCTTTAACTTGCTCATGCACCCCAGTATGAGCTTAAGTCCTGAGCCAGATTGGTTTGTCTCTTGTTTGCTCTTGCGCCCGCCCTTGTGGGATTTTGCAACACACCAGGTTTTGAAGGCCCGTGTCAAGAGGAGACTCAGAACAAGTCTCAAGAACTGGGATCGTACATGAACCCCCACATGGCCGACGCGGTACGACCGGTTCCAGCTGCGCCGCAAAGGGATGTGCAGATGTTCCACTCCTAAGAGCCAAGCACTCAAGATAGTTTCAGAGAGGGAATGCTGCAAAAGCTTTCATAGCTGTCCAGCCCTGCACGGCCAGGCTCCGCACCAGCCGTCTCTGCGCGTGCTGCTCGGGAGTCTCCATGTCCTCTGCAACTGCCGCTTGCCTCGCTGGAGGTGTCAGCCACAGACAAGAAAGAGCGAGGTCTCACACCTGACAGCAAATCCTCTCTCAAGACGATCGGCAGCAGGACAATGAGTGAGCAAATTTCAAAAGAACCAGACAGACTTTCGAAACGGGTGAAAATCCGAGCGATGTTGTGCGACTGTCAACGAAGGCTTGTGGCGTCGTGCCGCCGAATGAATTCTGCGCGGAGCATGCAGCAATGCGCAAGTGTGTGCTGTGAGACTGTGACAACTCAATCTGCTTCCTGATGATATCCCTCAAAGGGAAACGAGCGACATAAAGAGTTGCACGCAAATTCCAGGCCCTTGGCCGTGAGACCTTCATGCAACCCAAGTTGTAGCTGCTATCCAGTCTAAGCTTCCAACGCTCCAGAGCAGATGAGCTGCACCTACAGACAGCCACAGACATACCCGGGTCCCTCCCAAGGGTGTCGGCAAGAGCTGAGGCTCCCGGCCAAAACCAGCAGCTTTGAATTCATGCAGGCCATCTAGAGCCACGCTAAGTGTAAAGGCAGTACAGTATCACCTGGGGTCTGGGTCTTGCATGCTTGTCGAGGTTTAAAAAGCAATACTGTCCTGAATGGTCACATTCACAGTCATGTCAGATTCAGAACGGCTTGGTATGGTTGACTTGCTCTGCTTCCCTGAAGGTCTATCCCAAGGGACAGGGCCGTCAGTTGACTTGAGCCCCGGGCCTCAAGCGCAGCTACTGCAACATGACCTAGTTTAGCCTTGTCGGATTCAGGACATTCAGGAAAGCTCACTCTCATGCTGCCGTACCTTCTCAGCTTCACTTGCCGTCAACTCAGTGGTGCGACCATCTGCCTAGCTTCAGCTTTGCATCCGAGCACTCCTCATACTTGAAGTTGGCATAGATGGGCGTGCCCTTGCCGTCCCCGTTATGCACATCCTGCATGACTGCTTGTTCGTTCAGGGCTTAGTCTGGCTGTGTCTCTCTCTCGCCCATGTGCCGGGTCTCTCGTGCTAGTCTTGCAACTGCTCCCGCCTTGACATCCTCGAGATTTATCTCTGCTGCCTGGGAGAATCTTGTTTGCTGCAGTCAGCGCTCCCACTAGCCCAGGTGAGCAGCCGAGACCGAGGCCAAACCGCTCAATGCAGGGTTCTGGTCGGCTTTTTTGGCGAAGGAAATCTGCCTGGAGGCGCCCCCCATCGCCCCCCCAAGCCACCGTTGCAGCCGGCCCTGCTGTTGCAATTCGAAGCACCCTGCCACCCTGCAGCTCTGAGGCGTGGCGCCCTTGCTTCAGGGCTTGCTTCAGCTTCTTCCAAGCCTGCGAGACGATGTAAAGGAGTGGTCGAGAGCGCAGGCGCCAAAAAGCGCTACAGAGTCCCTGAACTCTCCTACCAGTATTTGCTCCTGTTGGTCTTAGGAAGTCAGGTTGCAAAGCGCGTGCAAACTTGCCTACTGCCGTCGGGGGCATGCGTTTCTCTTGAATACCTCCCCTGCTTGAAGGATGAGGGTTCGTCCCAATCCGACACTCCGGGGAAAACGGGCTTGCTGCTTGCCCTCGACCGGATTGCCGGAGTTCTGCACTAGCAACACAAGCCTCACAAATGCACAGATTGCGAGCGAGACTTTCGGAGCAGGAGATAGGCATGGCCGCGGAAGTGAGTTGGGGACAAAGAGCGGAGGGAAAATGTGCGCCCGAAACTGGGCCTGCCCGATTTGCTTTCTTCAGTCTGGGGCAACAACACTTGAACTAGAGTCTGACCAGAGGGTGTATGTGGATCCAGCTGGCACTGGCAATGTGTCACCTACATATTTCATGGATGTCAGCTTTTGTTTTAACCGCGATTCGCTGTTTCTGGTCTGCTGTAAATCCCAAACAAAGCTGCAAGCCTCGGAATGCGCAAATCCCGGCCTCCATCTGCGAGTGGAACCACTGGCCGGGCTTGAGGCCCGTCACCACGTGGCTGGCCTGCGAGGCCCCCAGCCACAGCATCGACGGCAAGCATCGTAGGCAAAGAGGCTAGCAACAAACAGGCCACTACGCCACCAATACAAGCACAAGTCAACGAGACGCATCTATCTGTCAGTATTACTGCTGCTACGGCAAGAGAGAAAACACCTGAAACCATCCGAGCCCGAGCCTTTCGATGCTGCTGCCAGGCCAGCAACTCTTGCTTCGCTGCTTCCTGGCCGACGCAACTCGATGCCGGCATGGAGAATAATCAACGACTGGAGAATGAAGGCGTGAACCCTGGGCCCAGCTTTCCTGCACAGACTGCCGACAGGATCAGCGCTGGGCTGGGGTCTCCACGCATCTCGAGTGGACGTCCCTGCCCGACGAATTAGACCACGCGGGCTGTTGTAGCCCTCTGCTTGGCTCCAGCTGGAGGCCAAGCACGGAAGATTACTGACTACTGCTTGCTGTCTCCATTCAATCACTTTTGCTCTTCTCCTCCGGCTCTTCTTCTTCTTCCGCAGGCTTGAAGTAGCCCCGCACAGTTCGAGCCAGAAACCACGCAAGGAAACACCTTTGCAGGTCACAGGATTTTCGGAACTCAGGAGGGAGGCGGCAGGATTACATTGTGCAATCATGTTCTCTTGGTGCTGCACGCGCCCACGCCGGCAGCTAGCCGCTGCAACGCCGGCTCGTCAGCGGACTTCATCTCGAAGGGCAGGTTCGCCGGCAGCCGCGCAACTCTTTTTGTCAAGACCTGCAGCTTCCAAAAGCACAAAGACCGTTGGCAAGCATCAGCTGCACTGGTTACTTCGCACCTCGCAGGGGTTTCAGGGGCTGTACTGTAAGTGTGTGTGAAGTCAGTGGGCCTGCCCAGACTCCGAAAGCTCCAGCTTGACGTACTCTGCCAGGTCGCACTTCTCCAGCAGCACGCCTACCTGGGTGTCGAAGGCAACTGCCCTGTGGAAGCAGACCACCAACCCATCCGACCCATAAAACCAAGCAGCGTAGAGAACAGCAGCCTTCCAGTTCCCCACGATGCTGAATCCACAGACCCCCGCGACCAGGGAAATCCATACTGGGACCAGCAGCAAGCCTGCAGGCTGCCGGATGCTGCCGGCCTCTGATCTCATTATTGGCCAGACATCGACATCCCAAGGACTGCCTACCATCCCGTCCAGCGCCCAGAGCGCCAATGCGATGCCAGCGAGGCCACCACGCTGGAGCAATGCGAAGTCCTGCTGATTAGGAATGACCCTTGAGTCTGGAATCCGAGTCGAAAACAGATGCACCGAATCAGACAACGCTGACTGACGACCGAGTCGAAATCAAGAGAGACCGGACAGAAAATGCATTTCCGGAAATGATAGCTTTTTCATTTCAACATCTTCCGACGAAGAACACAACTCAGTCCCAAGCCGTTGGCATGCAATAAAACTGTCACGAAAAGCTCTTGGGGAATTCATGGCAACATCGTCGCCAGCTGTGTTCTTCATCGGCGAAAGCGCTGGCCGCATTGAAATTGTCGCGAAAAGAGCCCTCTGGGACTTCATTGGAGATCTTCCGACAGAGAACCAAGCACAGTCGCGACAACGCTGCGGGAGCTCGATGGGAAAGTAGGGCCGTCGTTTGCGGAGTTGCCACACGAGAAAAGACGGGACTTCATGGTCAACAACATCTTCCGACTCAGAACCTAGCACAATCAGGACTTAGCCGGAAATGAGAGATGATATATCGACTACACCGAGTCATGTTTAAGGCGCTGCACGTTTCCTTGTGGGGGGATGCATGTTTTCGACTCGCCGCCTGGATTTCCGGTTTCGACTCAGCCGGCCGGATTCAGATGCGTGTTTCCAGACTTGATTGAGACTCTGCTATTGGCTGATGATTGCCACGGGTGAATTCTGAAAGGGTGGCTGGCCGGCGCCTTCGGGCAACGTTCGCCTTTCTTCAAACCTTTCATCCCTAAAAGCGGCGCAGCAGTCCTTGCCGCGGGCTTCGAGCACTGTCTTCACGCTCGCCTTGTCCTGGCCTCAGACGGCGAGGTTGCAGGGGAGAAGAGACAGCACGGCATAGCACATATGCTGCCAGGTCGGGTCGCCCCATTTCTTCAGTTCCTGCTCGAACACGGGGTTGTCCAGGGCTTGCATGAAGACCTGTTCCGACCCTTCCAAGTGCATGTGCGTTGGAAAGGCAATGCCCACCCACACACCTGCGAATGATGCATTGGCTTTCTGCCTTGTAGTGCATGATGGCGAAGCCTGCTTGTAGGACGGCCTTCGTCGAGCGAATTGTGTGTACATCAGCAGACAGTGCTCTCCTACAGGAACATTGACAACGGCAGGAGATCACAACCAGAAACTAAAAGTAGTATGCCGGTATGCCGCCCAGGAGCAGTCGCGATGAAGAGCCCAACGAGCAACAGCAGCCGAAACGGAAGTCGCAGATTTATCGGTTGTCCAATCCTCGTCGGCATGGCGATGAGGGAGGCAGAAACTTTCTCTCCAACTTGCGCTCGACGTCAGCAGCCCTAGAAGACTTGTAGTGTTTGCGCTTGCATAGACGTCATGCTCCTGGTCTGTCGTGGTTTCTGATGCTACCTAGCTACTTCAGGGCCAACGGCGTTGTCAATCAGAGCCCACGGTGCTGGCAGAGAGGCAGCTTTTCTGAGAGTGCGGACATGCTGCTGTCATGCACCTACCTTGAGCATACTGACTTTCAACTCCGAGCGGCACGAGACTACCGAGATATCAGTCAGAAATCGCCACTGGTCTGTTCAGGTTGAAAACACTTGGCACATCCTGGCGACTTGGGCCGACCAAACCCTCAAACCAGGACAAGCACAATGATGGCTCGACGAGGACATGATTCATCGGGAATAATTAGATCATGACGCGCAGTGCACCCTCCTACTTCGCTGACTCAACGAGCTCACCAGGAACTAGCGGACCTCTACCGAAGCCTCGGGCGCAAGACCCTTTACAACACGGTCTTTGCATCTGAGCAGTGTTGAAAAATGCTCATCGCCTGACGCTACATTCAAAAGATTTAGCAGATCCAGTGCAATATCATGCAGCTTCCCTCCGTGGGACATGTGGCAAAACCTCTGAGACATACCTCTGTACAAATGTGGCAAGGTCACCGCGTGGCATCACTCTGCGGTCTACTTGAGAGTTCCACCGGTGAGCAGCTCACGCGATGGATGCGGGGAGTCTGCCTACTGATATCTTTGGTGAAGCGGCCAAAGTTTGAATCAACTGCCAATTCGTAGATGGGTGCATTTACTTGTGATGGCTATGGAGCTCCGCGAACCCTATCACACACAATTGAAACTGCAGATGCTGAAAGACGGAAGTGCAGCGTCTGTAGCTTCACTTCTGGAACACTTGAGAAGTACGTAGTAGTATGTAAGCAGTTCACCGGCGAACTGGCACGTAAAGCCATGTACTGTAGTATTAGTAGGGCTGTCAGTCAAATTCGGGGTCACTTTTGAAGGACCCTGATGGTGACGAGTGCTGACAGTCTAACATCAGCAAGATCTGCGCGAGCGACAGGGGCAGAAGCCACGAGGAGGCGGCGGCAGTGCACCTGACTCTCTCAGGAATCGAGACTCCGGACCAAGTATGCGTGCTCAGCATCATGAAAGATGGCAAGCAGAGTGATCGTGCCACAGGCTGGGGTTCCATGAACTTGGCCGCACGGCCATAACCCTCGTTGACGCTAGTGCCGGGCATCTTTATAGTCTAACACTACAGAGGCCGGAGCTCCAGCCTGTGTGCCCACCACCACCCGAGTTGATGCTCAAGTACCAATACCAATGGTCGAAATCTTCAGCAAACCCATCTGACTTACCAGGCAGGCTGCGAACAGTGTCCTGATAAGACTGGACTGGGCCCGGCTTGTCCACCGCTGTCCGCTGCCCCACATCACCTCTCCACACCAAAAAAGCTCGCAAAGCAAGAGGATGGAAACGATCCAGGTGCCAAGCAAGGAGCGGAGAGTCCGAGGCAGGCAGAGTCGTGCAGGGAACATCCGATTCTCATCCCAAGGACTATGACTAGCAGTTCTCAGTCCCAGACGAACCCAAGCAAAGCCGAAAGCCGAGCTGCAGGGCAGCATCTTTGGGACAGCACCCGGCCCAAGCGGGTCACGGTTCACGTCCATGACATGCCGCAGGATCCCCGCAGAGCTGCTTCCTTGCAGCTCCTGTCGACACGACAGGCATCACGGCATCACAACGCAGACTGCTCCAGAGTACGCATCTACATATAAGACCATAATAATTACTATACTACTAATTATATATAGTAATATAATACTAGTATACTATAATACTATAGTACTATATATTACGATAATACGAATACGATGTAGGATCTTGGTGTTAGATGGCCTTCCGCCCAGGCTCGGATCCCGGATGGCTCTACAGGCAGCACTTTTGAAGGGCAATCTCCAATTAGAGAACGACTACCCTAAACCCTAAACCCTATATCACGCCTCCGCAATGGATTAACTGCGTCAAGAGAAGCTTTGGCATGACAACAGGCCGGCTCCTCGACGGCATCAACTGCTTTTTTCGCAGATAGGAAGCGAACCTTCTTCTTCGTCGCTGCTGGCAGCAAAGGATATATAACGTTCCACACAGGCTGCAGGCCCAATGGCGCATCCACCATCATCACCTCCGCTGTCTGGCGCCACGCGCACACTGTAATTCTACAAATACCACGGGCCTTCCAACCAGACTACCCGAGCCAGCTTCGAGAGACAGACAACATTGCTTGGAGCGCCAAACTCTCCTTCGCTGAAGACTTCGACAACAAGTCATCAGGGATTAAAAAATCGTTCCTGAAGTGTTGTCCAACTACTATCCCAAGCGCATGTAGAGACACGTGAAGGGACGATCCTTCCACAAAAGAAGCAGCTCTAGGCTCTTCTCCTTTGCAACGTCCCTCGTACTACCGCACACCTACCCCAGCACCTGATGAAATTGCAACCTTGGCTTCGGACATATCATTTTTTAAACGCCAGGAAATTTTCTGAGGCACCCACTAGTCGCAAGCGATCCCGATAGGGCTGCCGGAGAAGCTCGGCAATCCCAATCCTTCAGCCGGGAAGGCTCAGGCTGAGCCACACTGACAAATAACTCGGAACATGGACGCTCAGCGGCCATTCATTTGGTCAAAACTGAGTCAAGACCAAGGAACTCCGCTCGTATGGACAACTACTCATTGCATGCATTTCTGATTGAGCTGATGTGGCATGGGTGCAGATGGTTCCTAGCATCCGGCCAAGACGGTGGAAGTGGGTGTGACTCTGACCGGGAATGAGGCAGCACCACAGGGCTTTGTGCAGACCAGCGCGGAGGCCCGGAGTGGAGGTCGAGAGTGCTTTGGGCAGCTAAACAAACACGAGACCTACCTCGACATATGTGCTTCAGGCTCTTGGTCTTAGTCAGTGCGTGCTTCACGGTGCTGGCTGGTTGAGGTATTGACGCAACACGACATCACGTACGTCGGATTCAAATTGCTGGATCTCCACAGCCCATAGCTACCAATGAACTCTGACGGCGGCGACTGAAGACTCAAATGCTGCCAAGGAGTCACAATTCTAGGGTCCATATTGTACCAAAGGCAGAAGCCATGACAGTCGATCACGGCATCCACCTGTGCGGCGGCGTCTCAGATTCCAGTCCAGTATCCAACAAGTTTCCATAAAGCGGACGAAATCCCGCCCGTCTTTGTGATACTCTCAGGCAGATTTGATTTTGGGGATACTCGGCCCAACACTCTACAAATTGAAAGTGCCAGTGGCCTGCTGCACCCCGGCAGGCATTTTCTGCACGGCAGTCTCCAGAACACAAGCGACATGGTCCAAGGTGTCGGAGACGCTAAAGCTGCATGTCTGATGCCTGCAGCACCTGCAGGAGAGCTGGCATCAAGTTGAGTTCAGCAGAGCATCCTTGCCAAGACTCTTTTGCGTCTATGCACGCGCAGACGCTGCTATCAGATATCAAGCGTCTTCCACGCAGCAACCAATCGACGGACCCCTTCCACTCGCATTTGTGCGTGCGGGGCGCAAGTAAAGCAACGGATGCCCACGCTGGCCCTGGGCCAGAATACGAAGATCGCCTTGCCACTTCGGCGCACGCCTTCCGGTAAGAATGTCCTGGCAAGAGCTCGCAAGTGCTTGTGACATCTTCCGAAAGGAATGCTTGGAGTTGGTTAGCAAGCAGCATGCTGACACTGAAACACGAAAAGCTCGCTCCTGGTACTGCTCGCGCCAAAACAGGGCCTGCGCCAATATCTGTGCTGCCGCAGCCACATCTCCATGACGGCCACGAAGAAATATGGAAACCACCTACCAAAAAAATCAAGGTTCAGCAACCAGCACATTGAGCATGTTACTCTCTCTTCCTCTTTCTTGCTCGTTCTTGCAGCAATCAGCGGCTCTAGCATCTGGGGATTCATGGAATTCCAGCCGGGACGCAGGTACTTTGGGGGCATGGGATCAAAACCCTTGGCGCCCCACCGCCCCCAGGTTGGCTCGCTTCTTCCCGGACATACAGGGAGCAGATAAGGCTGAGCGCTAAGGGTCCCCCTCGTAATTAACCGCTTTAACGGCAGCTGATCCTTTCAAGTCAAAGGAAGCATGCATAAATTGCCTTCTATCCCCCGTTCGAAGCAGCAGCGATATCAAAGCAAAGGACTACCAGGGGGCGCACGAAGACTTCCTTTCATCTCAATATATTGTATTTGCCCGACTTCAAAATAAGTGTGCTTGATCCAAGCCCCAACTGACAACAAATTAATCAAGCAAAAGTAGAACTCTTTCCGTATCGTTCCTTCTTTCTGAGGGGCTACAAGAGGGGTCTGCCCCTCCCTGCGCTAGAGCCCACCCCCGTTTTGGAGTGGAGCGAGCCGAAGAGACATGGTAGGACACTACCGGTCATGCCATATCTTCCTCTGCACAGCAAAAGGAAAGGGCGGATGCACCCGCTCTCGCACGCATGCGCCCTGCTGCTTCAAGTTCGATGTGAGCTTGCCTTACACGAGATGAGGTACGAGCCCTGAACACTAGGACTGAAGAACCCGTGGACTCGCGCCTCGTCTCGCTGCGCCCCGAACATTCGGGGGGTGTGCTGTGTCACGTCATACGTCCGGCTCTTATGCTCTCTTTGCTTTGCTTCGCTCGGGGTTTGAGGCAGGAGCAGTCCTCCCGCCCCGCACGAGTGCGCTACCCCATCCATCAGTTGGTTTGCGCTCTCTCTCTCTCTCTCTCTCTCTGGCTCTTTCTGTTTCTGGTGGGCGGGATGGACCTTCCGTATGTCTCTGCTTTTAGCGCCCGCAATGTGGCTCCTGCAGTACTTACTCAGCGACGGCAAGACTTCTACGAGATGGATCTAGGTACCACAATTATACGCGCCACATTGGTGCACACATGCCTCTTGACTGCGCACTCGTTGCAACAAAATACTGACAATCGTTGCAGCGAGCAGGACAGTGCAAATGGTGGTATGATAACGTCTGTATGCATGCATACTATGCTGCAAATGCGGCGCGACCGCAAGCCAGCAATGGGTGCAAGCACAAACAATATGGCCAAAGTTTCCCGCGGCAGCATACACTGCATTCAGCTCCTGCCGTAGTTAGCAATGGCACAACGGTGCCACAACCCTGTGAAGACCTGCATGCTGAAATCAATCTCTATGCGTGCAATTTGCTGGGCATGCAACACGACTGCAAGCCAGCAATGGGTGCAAGCACAAACAATATGGCCAAAGTTTCCCGCGGCAGCATGCACTGCATTCAGCTCCTGCCGTAGTTAGCAATGGCACAACGGTGCCACAACCCTGTGAAGACCTGCATGCTCAAATCAATCTCTATGCGTGCAATTTGCTGGGCATGCAACACGACTGCAAGCCAGCAATGGGAGCAGGCACAAACACTCTCGCCAAAGTTTCCCGCGGCAGCATGCACTGCGTTAAGCTCCTGCCGTAGTTAGCAATGGCACAATGCCCTCAAGGCATGTGCAGCCAACACAGTGCGTGGGGGGTGTGAGATGCTGTGTATGCATGCATACTATGCTACGAATGCGGCGAGACCGCAAGCCAGCAATGGGTGCAAGCACAAACAATCAGGCCAAAGTTTCCCGCGGCAGCGTGCACTGCATTCAGCCCCTGCCGTAGTTAGCAATGGCACAACCGTGCCACAATGCTGTGAAGACCTGCACGCTGAAATCAATCTCTATGCGTGCAAGTTGCTGGGCATGCAACACCAGGCACAAACAGTCTGGCCATAGTTTCCCGCGGCAGCATGCACTGCAGTTAGCTCCTGCCGTAGTTAGCAATGGCACAATGCCCTCAAGGCAAGTGCGGCCAGCACGGTACGTGGGGGGTGTGGGATGCTGTGTATGCATGCATATTATGCTACGAATGCGGCGAGACCGCAAGCCAGCAATGGGTGCAAGCACAAACACTCTGGACAGAGTTTCCCGCGGCAGCGTGCACTGCATTCAGCTCCTGCCGTAGTTAGCAATGGCACAACGGTGCAACAAGACCTGCACGCTGAAATCAATCTCTATGCGTGCAATTTGCTGGGCATGCAACACGACTGCAAGCCAGCAATGGGTGCAAGCACAAACAATATGGCCAAAGTTTCCCGCGGCAGCATGCACTGCATTCAGCTCCTGCCGTAGTTAGCAATGGCACAACGGTGCCACAACCCTGTGAAGACCTGCATGCTGAAATCAATCTCTATGCGTGCAATTTGCTGGGCATGCAACACGACTGCAAGCCAGCAATGGGTGCAAGCACCAACAATATGGCCAAAGTTTCCCGCGGCAGCATGCACTGCATTCAGCTCCTGCCGTAGTTAGCAATGGCACAACGGTGCCACAACCCTGTGAAGACCTGCATGCTCAAATCAATCTCTATGCGTGCAATTTGCTGGGCATGCAACACGACTGCAAGCCAGCAATGGGAGCAGGCACAAACACTCTGGCCAAAGTTTCCCGCGGCAGCATGCACTGCATTCAGCTCCTGCCGTAGTTAGCAATGGCACAACGGTGCCACAACCCTGTGAAGACCTGCATGCTGAAATCAATCTCTATGCGTGCAATTTGCTGGGCATGCAACACGACTGCCAGCCAGCAATGGGTGCGAGCACAAACGATATGGCCAAAGTTTCCCGCGGCAGCATGCACTGCAGTTAGCTCCTGCCGTAGTTAGCAATGGCACTGAACTGTGGTGAGCTCTCTTGAGCCTTAATTGTCAACTGCGAAAGCCGACACAGTCACCAAGTGAACCAGAAAAAGCTTGAGCCGGAATGAGCTACCTCCGCCGGGCCTCCTCGGTGCACCAACTACGCTGCCAGTCACTTAATTCGCCCCCCAGGTTCTCCGCCGCTGTTGCAACCACCTGGGGCAGGCCAGGTTCATACATCGGACGCTGGATTAATCCTTCAACAACTCGCCTCGCTGCGACAATGTCTCTAAAAACCTGCGATTGCACCAGCAACCCAGCAAGTATCCCTGCTGTTGCATAGCATGTCGGCATGGGCCGAACAAAGCTTTTCGGAGTCCCTTCAGAGTCGGGTTGGGTCTAGCTAGCGGAGGACGCAGCACCCTTTAAACTGCCTGGCAGATGGGTGAGTCGCCGGCTGTAAGCACCTGTGGCAAGGCTCGTGCGTTCCGTGGTCTAATCTAGCAGCTCGCAGCTCGAATTTGCAGATCACAAAGCCAACTCGAGACGAGGAGGGAAGTACCAAGCAGCAGGAGCAGCGCACATGAAACAAAGAAGTCGCAACAAGCAAACACCTTTACCCCTTTGCTCCAGATAACTCTGCAATCAAGGGGTCTTTGTGTTCTTCTGAACCTTGCTGCCTTTTTTGGAGCGCCCAAGTTAAGTGCCTGCCGCTTCTTGTGGAAACTTTCGCGTCTCGCAGCAAGGTTCTACAGTGTTCTACACACACCGGATGCATGGCCCTTGACGTGTTCGAGACAGGATTTTGGCTACCAACAACACCAGAGACCCACATGTGTACTGTCGATGCCCGAATCATGGAAGATTCAAGAACTTGCCTCTCCCTGCACAGGCTGCTCGTGAGTCTTTGCAAAGGGCCGGTCCACATAGCAGCACACGGAAAACATGCTTTTGAAGCTCTCCGGTGCAGCTACAGCTCAAGGGTTTAGGGCCTCATGGCTTAGAGTCTTAGAGGGCTTATATGAGGGTTTTTGGTTTCTGACGATGCGGAGTGGGAGGCCCCAGGGCTTGACGGCCCACTGCCGCGGGGACAAGACTTGGTAATTAGGGCATCTGGCTCTCCGCTTCGTTCTGGGTGTATGACAGGCAGCATCGGGCCCAGCATCAGAAGTCGCTTGAACATGCCGGAGAGCCGCATGGCCATCAGTCATCAAAGCTTTCCGAGCTCATGGCGCACTGATTTCAATTTGTGCGCAGTGCAAACGACCGCATGGGACCCTCGCGTCGGGCGCCAGTTCTCATCACACTGAAACACGGCGCCCTGGCCTCACCGGCCCATTCATACCGGACCTCGTCGAAACCTCAGCGAGCTGATTATTGCCGCATTGTCCCCACCTTCGGCAGGGATAATTCCCTGGAAATGTTCTGCTAGTCTGCAGGTGACAACCGCACTTCGCGTTCCACATGCGTTGTCGTTGCCAGTAACCGACGTGACAACAATCGTTCTCAGACCCCACAGACAAGCCTGCAACTGTTTGTCAGCAACGCAGGGAGACCCCTGCAAGACATCTCACAAGCTTTTGCATATGGGGAAACTCGACAAAGCCCTGCTTTACTTAAAGGGTCACGGGACATAGTGACTAGGGCTAAACATAAATAAGGTAACTATACTTATAACTATTAGTCATTAGTAACTAAACTAGGATTACATATAAATAGGATTAATATACTTATAACTACGGTTGATGATATAAATCCTGCATGACCCACAACAAGGAACATACCATAATTCCCAGAGTTTAGGGTCCTTAAGGTCATGCAGGATTTACATCATCAACAGTAATTATGACCTCGTTTAAGGTACCAGCCTTCAGCTCTGCTCGGCAAGGTGAAGCGAACGAATTCGCCCAGCGCCCTGCTTTACCAGGGTGGAGGGTCATGGGTTTAGGGCCTAAGTTTAGGGAGGATGATGTCGGCTTGAGGCCTGAAAGCGTTTTGGGGTTGAGGTCTTTTCGGCTAAAGCGTTGGGATGCGGATCCTGGGAATCAGGGCGGGAAGAACACTTACCCTGCTGGCGTTGTTCTGAAGTTGTTCCCGGAATTCTGCTGTTGACAACATCGGAACCTGCTGCATGCTAAATCGCGGGCAGAAGCTACGCAAGCTAAGTTGGTCTTGGTTGGTGCAGGTCATCGAGGCTCAAACTTTGCTGCAAAGTTAGAACAGGAGGCCGCCAGACGGCTCAGCTTCCCCAAGCAGACCCCGCCTAGCAAGTTGCGAGAAAACCCTCGGGCCATGGCTTGTCCAGAGCATCCGGCACGCCAGAGCAGAGCGTCTCGGAAGCCTTGTCAGCACCGAAGCCTTCTGATTTTGCTCGGAAGGTGATGGAGATCACTGGGGGGTGCTGATCTCTCTAGGTCTAGTCGTTCATCTTTTATTCTGCGATGCCGAATGCACTAGGCGAACTCATGCACACCACAAGGCCTGTAGCACCTGCTAGTCAACGGCTCGCTGGACATGAAACCAGAGTGCAAGAACAGTTCCTGTGTGACACCCTCCGTGACCCAGTGAATCCCACCTCGTCTGGCAGCTCTTCGGCAAGCACCTGCAACAGGGACAGGAGTGCCTGTGCAATGCTTTCCTCAATTCAACCGGAGCATTCTGTCGGCTCCGAAGGCCACCGTTGCCGATGCTGGCTCCACTGCTTCATTGTCCCTCGGCCTGACATATCTACCCTCGCGGCGAGTCCCTGCCTTCTTGGTTTCAATGTCGGCCCTGCCCAACTGCACACGACGTAAGCAAGCTGGAAAGAAGTGCAACCGCATGAACAAGGTGTACAACCGGGAATATTCTGGTTGAGAGATTTTGGGGTGGCTTTAATCTGGTTTCTGAGTTGACAATGCATGCAATATGTAGGAGCAGTTGGCAGCTACCCGTTTGTTGACGCCGGCAGAACACCTCGCCTTTGCCGCGTCTTCACCCACTCTCGAAAGTCTGCCGGAGGGCTGCCGAGGAGCACCGCGGCAATCTGTTGGATGATGCAACGGATGGATAGAAAAGGGTGCGCAGAGTTTCGGGAGCTCGTGACCGCACAGACCCACATTAGATTAGATCCATTTATTTTTTTAGA
Source organism: Symbiodinium sp. CCMP2592 (assembly GCA_905221615.1). Taxonomy (NCBI): domain Eukaryota; class Dinophyceae; order Suessiales; family Symbiodiniaceae; genus Symbiodinium; species Symbiodinium sp. CCMP2592. Next base: position 53,471 of record CAJNDT010006109.1, read on the forward strand.
GCCCAAGCAATCCAAACCCCCAAACCCGACGCATAGTCTGAACAGCCACAATCAACAACGGTCGCACCTTTCGGGCATCTGGATGCTGCTGCAACAGCGCTCGTCGCTCGGCCTCTGAGCACGGGTTTTTCTTGGGGTGGCTTCGGGCGTTCGCCTCAGGCTTCCAGGCCAACATGAGCTTCGGTCCGCACTTTGACGCCTCGCGTATCCACGCCCTAGGCAAGCTTCACGATGCTTCAAGGACCCTGCCTTTGGCTGAGATTGGAAAACTCATGCACGTGCAAGAGGACTCAGACGCTTCGCGCGAAATACTGGCCTCATCTAGACTCAAGCTTGGACACACGGGTCGCAGCGAAGTTGCGTGATTGTCACATAGACTCGGGGATTTCTCCCCCGATAACAATCAAGCAGGTGGGAGACGATCGCTTTGCCAGGATCTCCTCCGGGTCCGGGACATGCTTTCTTGAACCACGCCCAGGCTGAAGGTGCGAAATACTCCGGAGCTCATGACGGCCTCTAGCAGGGCGCGCGAGCTCAGCCGATCAGCGGGTCAGACTTCAGCCGACCGTGCTGCATCGCCGCCCAGTTGCGCATGACAGCCAGGGCCTTTCCACGCCGAATCTCTTCGACCTCTCGGCAGAAAACGTAAGTCTGTTCTTGAAAACTGCAGGTTTCGATCCAAGCTCTTCAGGACCCCATGACCCCATGCCAGTAGAAACTTCTTAAACACACGGGAAGTTAAGGAGGAGCCTTCGACTCGCCAGGCAAAAAGCAAAAAATACCTGGAAATATCCTGCCTGCCTGCTTACCCTAAGGCTCCAAAGCAGTTCCTTTTTGGGGTTCATATATAGAATCCTGTAAGGTAACTTTTTGGGGTTCATATATAGAATCCTATAAGGTAATCCCAAAAAGGAACTACTATGGAGCCTCTGGGTAAGAAACAAAGTGGGCCTCGGCATGATGCGCAGTCCTGCCAGGTAGCGAAACTGCTAAGGCTAAGGTGACAGGGGAAGACGAAGATCGTAAAGGAAACAGAGGTGCTCTCATCCCTTTCTTTTTCTATCTTTTTACGATTCTACAAGTTCTACTGATTCTACTGAATATTCTTGCTTCTACTTACTTCTACTGGGAATTATCTTGTTAAGATTACTTGCCATTGTGAATATACTTCGGCAAGCACTGGGACGACCGTCCTCCTCAAGGAGCTAATCCTTTCATGCGCACCACCTGAGCCGAGCTGGGCACTTCTGTGTCTGGTATGGCCCAATACACAGAATGGTCATGCATGGTCATGCAGAAGGGTCCAGGGAAGGAATGGGGGTAGGGCGGCTTTGCGCATGACGAGGCGGGCCGACTTGCAAAGCTAACAGACTGCCTTACGTCGCCCCCTAAGCCGAGACGACGAACTCCTTGCATCTTCGGAACTCTTCAGGGCGAGCTGCGCCTCAGCACTGGGACCAACATGCCATGAAAAGCCCGGTATGATTGCAAGTCGCTGCAAAAGGCCTCCTGCATTGTGCCACTCTGTCTTCAGACAGCAACCAGGAAGCCGAATTGGATAGTGATCTCCAGGCCCCAGGCCGGAACCAGCTCTGCATCGGCGCGCCGGTGCGCTGCCGCAGTAGCGGTGGCCGCCGCGATCTGCAAAGATGAGTTGAACATTTTGTCTCGCTGGGGGGCCTTCAACGTTGCAGCAGGAGGCCTTCTTTCATGAATCGAACCTTGATTTCCTTCTCTGGATGCTCGTTCGCTTCGCTGAGCTTCTAGAAGCATGTATGTCCAACCGCCACAGTGGGCTGATTGCAAGCCGCGCGCTCGTGGAGGCACGCACACACACACACACACACACACACACACACACCAAAGACTTTGTAACTCTCGAAGGCCTCAGCGGCATGCTCGGCACGGCTCGTGCCTGTAAGCACGTCATGTCAGGAAAAAAGAAAGGCAATCATATCCGACTCAATTGGATCACAGGTGAAGCCAGGGAAATCCCATTCGTTCCAAGATCGTATCATTCGTTCCGGTTGCATTTGTTGGATCCAGCACCTTAAGCCTCAAACCCTCCGTGCCAGTGAGGTGCCGGTCAAGGATGAGGCCGGAGGACACCTTCATTGCGTGACGTTCACAGCGGCAAGACACCGACACCGTCTGTTGCGATCTCCCATCATGGACCGTCTGCCGGCGAGTGTCTGGTAATCGCCAGACGGGCGCCTCAAGTTCAACCTGGTACCTCAAGTGGAGATGCTAAACGCTGCTCATGAAAGCTCAAGCTGGGAACCGCATGTATGACAGCTTCATTCGACAGAGGTGCTGCCCGACTCTGTTTCGTGGAAGGTGGTCTTGTTGTTGATATGAAGCAGACCATCATCCACTTGTCCTCAGCGAGACAGCAAAGATGTAAGCTGCAGTCAAAACTTAATCACAGCCAAAGCAGATTGTCCCGTCCTGGCAGTTGCCCGGCAGGTTCTGCCATTTCGGCAGGTCCCGTCTCAGCTACACCGGCGCTCAGCTGGGACACCGGGCTAAGGCTACCTCAGGCTGCAGGAGTCCCGAACTCAGTACCCACATCCGACAAGCAAAGGGGCAGTGACAATGACAGTCTTCGCTTGGGCAACGAGCATGCAGGCGCCAGTGCGATCATGGCACCCACCCCAGCAAAGAGGGACTTCAGCATGTCATCCTCCGTTTTGGGCTCCTTGGCATTGTCGACCTGCGGGCTTTGAACCAGCCGCGTGGGTGCACACCGTCCACTGCGATTGAGCTCCATCTACTGCGGGGAAGTAGGCCTTGGTTGCCGCATGCAAAGAACTTTGCCTGCACGGTATATGAACCGCAAAGACCCCGGAATATTCCCCGTTCCTCGCATCTCAACCTTACCCCTGAAACCCGCGCGAATGCCTCAAGAACACCCTCATCCCAAGAGAGCCTCGGCTGTCTCCAGGCCCATGGCACGCAGCCCTGGCACTGACTCGAGCTCCAGGCCTGGGTTTTTCTCAAGGCCCCGGGCTGTGGGATCTCTCGCGATGGCTCCCGGCCGGGGCTTCTGAGATCTCTGCTTGCCGATCCCAGTCCGAGTACTTCGGGTGCGGCGCTGGCCAGGCCTCGGCTTCCGCTTTTTAGAGGCGTCTGACATATTATAGCAACTTCGTTCGAATTCCTCCAAGAGAAGCTGTAGCTGCGGTCAGGTGACTGCGACCTCGTCTCCATTCCGCGCGGCCGGAGCACATACGCGGGGCTGCACTTGGCCTTTGTCGAGAGATGGCCAGAGGTATTGCAGGCCAGCAACTCACTCTCGTGTCGGCTGCTGCTTTTCCGAACTCCGAGAGCGGCACCACACTTCCTCCATCTCCTGCATTCGTCGATCAGGATCCACCTGGGTGATGACGAACCCTCTTTCTAGACATGGTGCAGCGAGACAATACGAAAGAACGAAGGAAAGAGCGAGAGAGAGCTCACGTCAAAGGGTGTGGCGGAGGATTTCGCTGGCCGCTGCGTCGTTGATGCCTCACGCAGGAGGTCGTTCGTCCTGGCCATTCGATAACTTTTGCTGGGTCAGCATTGGCACAAAGCCTGGGCCTAGAAACGAGATCGATACTTTCACAAAAAGCGAATGTCATGATTTGGGCCTCGATTCTCGGATTCTGTGTCACTGTCTTCAATTTTCCGCCTCTCTCCCTCCCTCTGTAATGTGGAACCGCCTTGGCTCCGGTTTGGGCGCCGCAGTATTCCGCTGTCGAGGCCTCGAAGGAACGAAGGAGGCCATCAGCATCCGGTCAAAGTTCATGGCTGTCAGCTCTTTGGCTGATGGGCCACGTACCACCAAGACGACGGAGGGATTCGTAGATGCCTGCACCTATACAGCTTAACATGGGTGTGCGTTCGCTAGGTAGGTAGGTAGGTAGGTAGGTAGGTAGGCAACTAGGTCGACGGTCGGTAGGTAGCTAGGATGTGGATAGGTACGTAAGGCAAGGTAAGGTGAGAAGGTTGGTGTTTTTCCAGCAATGATAGCAACACCTAATCCATGGATTCACTTAGACTTCAACTGTGGTCTGTCACCTTGGTGTCTGCGTCGAAAAATGCTGATCAGGTGAGCTACAGCGCATAGCGTTCATGTGACCTGAAAGCAGCTGAGAGGGCGAGCACTCACGTGCAGAAGCTACCATCCTCGTGCTAGCCCAGCAGATCTCCGCAACATGGGAGGAATGGCGACCCTGTCCTGTCACCCCCCCCCCCCGCATCCGCTGCGCGCCTCCAACAAACCAAGACCGACGCTGCTTCGGACAAGGCCTCGTGATGCGCCACGCCCGACACTAAATTAAGATCTTACCAGGAAGATAGTAGGAGTAATAAGCCATCAAGAACTTGTTATTCCGAAGCAGTCCCAGGCCCTGATCACAAGATCCCCGCTTTTATCGTTCGACCGGCTTTGTGCCACCAGGACAACTGTAACATGCTTGAGGCTTGAGGATGATGTTGAAGACGCTGAAACTATAGTCCCAACACTGGAGCAGCCGATGGTTTGATGTGGTGAAAGATGTTACGGCTGATGATATACATCCTGCATTACCCATAATGATGGATATGCCATAATTCTCATAGTTTAGGATCCTTAAGGTAATGATTTATCTCATCAACCGTAGTGACTGGGCTCCCAGCTGCGGCCGCTCAGCCGAAGCAGGGTTCCAAGCGTTTGCCGTGCCTGATTCAGCCAAAGACTGTCATAGGTCAGGAGGTTGCTTCGGATTCCCGAAGAGGAGAGCTGAAAACCCGAATCAGAGAGCTTGAAATCTCCATTTCAGGACTTAATTCGGATTCCTCTCTGAGAGTGGGGGCATGAACGTTTGCACATCCCTGCAGAGCACACTTACAGAGATGGAGTGGGCCTCGGGGTCGAACTCTCCGAAGGCTTCCAGATCCGGCTCATCGCTGGAGTGCTCAGGGCCAGGTGCCCTGCCGCCACGGACGTTGCGGCTTCCCAGCTCCACGAAAGATCCCAGGAAAGCAAGGCCTACTCCGTTCGAGCCCGCTGGACAAGCACCTGCCACGGGTTGCCGCGTCTCGTGGCGGGCTAGCGGCGAGCGGCTAAACCTCTCAAAACTGCAGCCAGCATGGCCACTCTTCTATCATCCCGTCACCGATCTCCAGAACATCTGGGTTCTCCTTCCGAGGCGCATTTAAGTATCATTTAAGGGTCTTTCACGTCAGGTCCAGGGGCTCCCTGGGCAAAAGCATTGCGCTCGCATCCGAGTTTTCGTCGGGATATCGGCTAAGTGCGAGGTGTCTTTGCAAAAGTCACCGTCAAAGGATCGCCAGCACGAGCCTTGGCGAGGCAGCCATCAGCGTCAAGAGCAACTTCCCTTCTTGCGTGAAAAGCTGTCGGTTTCTTACCGGTTAGGCTCGACTGGGGAGAGGTAACCAAAACCAATTCAATCTCAAATTGAGCGTCCAATCCTTGTCACACGAATAGGGACATGCTGTTTTAATCTTCGCAGTATCCACAAGTGCAGAGTGGAGGTAGATCTTTGCACGCTGGATTACGCTGGCACCCACGATTGACAATTCGACCACAGGACGGGCACACGAGAACGCGAAGTCGCACGAGAGAGGCGAGGACACATTATCTTTATATGTCTTTCCTAGCACTTGTGGCCTAACCTAGCACGTGTCATCACATCCTCGCACTTTCGCCTTTCCCTCTATCATCTCCCACATATTACGGCGGACCTACTGTGGGACTGCGACACTCAAATCGGCCTGTTCATCAGTATCAGTTTATGTAACATCATGGTAAGCATTTTCTCCGCTGAAGCTGTTTGTACTGTGCTTGCACTGAATTTGAATCTCTGCAGCCCCTCAGCGATCTCGCTACTCTCCCTCAGCTCAATTGCCCTGCGCTCTAAATCCGAAACTCTAAAGGATTGCATCGGGTGGCCAATGCACAGCGGCTGGAGAGCTGGCACCAGCCACTGCTGTAGGCAGTGTAGAATCCTCAGCTTCAGGAGACGGCGCCAAGTTGCGGCTTTGAGCCTGGAACGAGTGGGCCATGAACTGACAACAAGCAGCCCACCCCGGCAAATCTTATCCTGCTCAGCTTCGACAATTCATTTTTCGCCGGCACCGCTCACGGCACTTGGAGCCGTAGAACATGGAGCTTTCGGCACTCGCTCTTCGAGCACCTGCAGAGAGGATCGCATGGAATCGCGAAATCGAAAGAACTCCCACGGCCGCGCCTCCAAACGGAGACAGACCGCCGTAGTCGTCCAGGGCACCTGCTGCGACCGTGGGATCATCCCTGGCCCAAGTCCGGTCGTCACTTCAATCCCAAGGCTCCTTCGAGCAGGTCCCCACCATCTTCACAGAACTGGCCGCTGCCAATGTGCTGGAAGGACACCTCTGGAGGCCCTTCCTGAGCACAGCATAGCACGGCTACGGTACCAGTTTATGTTTTAGGAGCATTATAAGGTGCTCAAGACACGGGCGTTAACGATGCTTCAGGAGACTCTGCTTGCCGAGAGGCCGATGCACCTCGCTGGTGCGTCGCATTGTCAGTGCCGACCCCATCGAGTCCGAGCCCACTAGCACCGCCTGGGCTGCCTTCAAGCATCAGAGACTTCCTTTAAGGTGGGAAGCAGCAGCTGTGAGAGTGCCTGCCAGAGTGGACTCCGTCGCCGGCTCCGTCTGCTGCATCGAGTGCGCAAGGGCAAAAGCAACGCAGGCAACCTGGCCGACACTTCCAAGAGCCACAATGCTGAAGAAAAGCCTAGCTGCGAAGCCTCCTCGCCGGAAGCATCTTTGACCTGAAGCGCTGCTCCCCACTGGCCGGTCATGTTCAGATGGAGCGGCCTCCAGGCGATGACAGATCTGGGGCAATCGCCACTGCAGTCTGTTGACATGCCGTGCCTCCTGACCGAGGCTGTAACCAAGGGCGGCAAAGGACAGTCGGAGATGGTGTACAAGCTGTTGCTGTTGCTGATGCCTTCATGACCTGGGCATCTTTCTGGATTCTGCGAGGGAAGGCGCACTTGACCCACCATCAAGCGTGCCGCAATGGAGGGCCAGTTAACGCCTAAGCTCCAGGCAGTCTGTGGCAGAGTCCTTGGGGCATTTGGGCTCTGGCCCGCTGATGTTGGACCTCGGCTCAAGCAAAAGGAGGAGGCCAGTCGAACCTACAGTATCTCTTTGTGCGGCCCTCACTCCGCTACCCTCTCTCTTGAAATGTGAGGATGCGCTGAGCGTTGAGTGGGACAGGAGGCAGGGTCGGGGTTTTAGAAGCTGGGACCAGACGAGGCCATGCCATGCCTCCCGACATCATGACCATCTTCAAGAGCCATGTATCTGGCAACACCCATGCAACCAACGATGCAGCCGTCAATTTTCAAATTTTGAGAAAGCGACGCTGGCCGGCGTTGGCACTGCGAATCCTGAACGAAGTCGCAGCAGACGTCGTAGCCACGAGTCCGCTCCTTTGCTGAATATGCGGGATTCTCAGCGGGTCACATTTACCATGAGCCTGCAAAACACTGCTCGGTCAGCTACTTTGCCAGAGCAGCTGGGTTTCATCCCCACGGTAGTGGACGGTGCTGGCATTTTTCAAGCCAAAGGCGAAAGTCCAGCTGCCCCCATCGAGCAGCAGCCCACCATGATCCAAGTCGAGTTCAACCTGCAATGATGATGACTGCAAGATTGCACTCAATTGCTCCCATCGGCCAAGCAACAGAGGTGCGGTCCAAACATCAGAATCAATCGGAACCCAGGCTCGCTCGAATCACACAGAACTGACTGGCATGACAGATTCTCGAAGACACCATTTCAGAAGGGGGGGAGTCTGTTTTTTCTTAATTCCGGCTGCTGGATAGCCGATCTTCCAGACAGCGTGCGCAGGGATGTATATGCGTGTGCATGTGCAATTCGCGGCTGCATCTGCAATAAGCTTCCGAGTCGTGAGGTACCAAATTCAAGACTGGCTGTAAGCTTCACTCTTGCTGTGCAAACTCCTTCCTTCAAAGAAGCGTGCCCTGTCCTGGATGTACGGCCAGCCGTCATGCAGCTGTACCTAAAGACAGGCAGCTTTTCAAAGGCACTCCGGCTGGCTGGGTCTAGCTTCTCTGGTTTCACCTGGCTGCATTACCGACAGCAAAGCCCTCCCAAGCACGGCCCAAGTGCGCTTGCATTCGCACGCCGCAGCCGACCACGAGGCCCGTTGCCGAAGGCCAGCAGCTCAGCGGCAAAGGTGGCCCCTGGGACGATCATGTTAGGGCTTGGCAGGTTATTTCATGAGCAGTTGTCTCACTCTTGAAATGCCATGCTCCTTCCCTGACATGTAGAGCCCAAGACTTTCCTGTGTAGCCCCGCAAGAAGCTTCCATGCTCGATGCAGCCCGCGCGCTGAAGACCTGGAAGTGCAAAGGGTCGCGCAGGAAGTTGTCACGCAAAGCCGTAAGGTCCGAAGTAAGCTCGTTACCTCAGAACAGCTCACAACTTCGAGACTTGGAAAGGCGACATCATCATCAAAACCGAGGGTTTATGGTCACGATGGCGTTGTTTGCTGAGATCTCCAGGAAGCCTCTCAACCTCATGGGGTGAGGATCTCAGCTGCGTCCTAGTGTCTTCCGCCCTTGTCTGGATGGTTCTCCAGCGCCAAGCGCCTGTAAGCGCGGCGCAAGCCGTGATCTGAGGTGTCCTCATCATCACTATGCGAACGTAGAACAAGGCAAACAGCATGCTCCTCCACAACTGTCTCCTCCCCAGTGCAGTCGGTAAAGCCCTGCCGCAGGGCTGCCGCGCAGCAAAGCGAGGCCAGCAGAAACGCGCCAAAGCACGAGACCATGGCGTTGGTGCAACGGGAGCATGGGAACTCGTAGACAAGAAATGACTTTTCGTCCCCTTGCGGCTACCGAAGGGCTTAGCTGGGTCCAGGGTACAAGGGTCTGGCATGTCGAGTGGGAAGCGCCCGGGTCTGAATTATGCAAACAGCCTCACAGCCGTGCGCTGGATTCTATCCACGGCTGAGATGTATTTCTATCAGCCCGAGAGGAGTTGCGGCATGCTGGATGTTTTGAAGATGTCCTCCTCTTGATGTTTGGACCACAGTGGCGAGCGTTGGCCGGACACGTCCGGTGAGGAGTCAGGCATGCGTCTATGCCCTGTGGAGCTGGACTACAATAACGCTGATGCTTGTGCATTCCTGGCCCCCAACTATCCGACCAGATACAAGTATCTTAATTTCGCCTTTGTTATACCGTTATACCGTCCAGACAAAACTGTCAGGGAATGCCGCCGTGGCCTCTTGAACGCAAGCAGATTGATAAGTCAGCTGCAGGCAGGGAGAGCAATTTGCTTGAGGTGCTGTTGCTTCCACGGTGGCTGCTCGCAATCACTGCTGACACTTACGGCCGTCCTCACGTAGGCGCCGCGAGTAGTCGTGGAGGCCAGTTCCAGGCAAGCCCACGGGGACGATGAGCTGTGAAGGGCAAGTTTGCTGGACTGCATCACGTGTCTCAAAAGACTCAGTGTGCCGACTGCATCCCTGCACTCACTGCTGACGAAGCCGCAGGTCTGTAGTAGCGGTAACAGGCCACAACAACCATCATGATCAGCAGAAGAATTACGTAACTTCATGATCACATCGCGGCGTCGGCAGATTTTTGATCTTGGCTCGCAGGCTCAAGTCACACGCACGCTGCTGTGTTTTGTGAAACACATTGCACCACAGGGGCGCTTGATAGATCGCTGGAGCCGAAAGTACTGAGTTTACTGATGATCGCAAATCTGCAACTAGTCTTTCTAGGTCTGCCAAAGCATCCAGGCTGTTCGACCTCGAACCATGGACTTTGCCCCTTGCCCGACACAAGACAGCTGGCCCAAGTCTCAGAATGCTGCCTGGCGATTCGCAGCACAAGTGCAAGAGCAACGACCTTTTGCTTTCATAATCTTATCCGCTGCACTGGATGGTGCGAGAAAGTGCGTTTGTGTCCACATGGTCGATCATTTGGAGACAATGCCATGAAGCAGGAGACCCTGCCTAGTAAGGCGTGTTAGGAGGCAACGAGCTTGGTATTCGACCGCCTCGAGGCGGTGTAAGACTCTCGGGCAATGCGCTCATTTCCAACGAAGGCGCAGCATGTCAAGACGTACATGTTGCGAGACCTCTGGCCGTGGCAACTGGGGCGACAGCTGCTTGGACACCCGTCGGGCGACTTCATCTTGCAGGCAGCGCAAGATTGATGAGATGTCATGCCACTTCTGACAGCTCCTGACTTGTAACGGATAAGACCGAGCAGGAGAGCCTGGCAGAGTTGCCCAGAGTTCTGCATCAAGTCGAAAAGGCTTCCAATCTTGGCGACCTTGTCTGCATAACTCTCAACGCTGCTCTGCGGGCGACGGGCTGAGGTTCTAAGTGCATGACCCAAACCTCGCGGGGGTCCTCGGCCTCTCAACGACTCAACGGCCGTCAACTGGCAAACACCAAAGCGAACCAGCAGTCCTCATCCTACTCTGAGGTTAGACCCTACAACAAGGGACCGCCGCAGACCGCAAATTCAGAACCTCGTGTGAAGCCCCTGCGCCTGGCCTTGCACTCCTCCTCCGACATCTTCTCCTCGCAGTAGTCCTCGTGGAGCTGTCTACTTCGACTTCTCTGCTTCGATCCACGATCCCCATAGTGGAAGTAACCCCCAGCCACAAAGAGGTGGGTCAAGATTTCATGCTGGCTCGTTTGGGAGATTTCTGTTGTTCAGTCTTCGGCTCGGTTGAACATGTCACCGTCGGAGAACCTCCACATCTGTCATGCCGTCTGGCCTTCGACTCTGACACCCTGCGAGTTGCCCATCGTGCCAGCTTTAGCAGCTTTAGCACACTCTTGATGCGAAATTTGGGTGACCTGGGTCCGACCGTTTGATAAAGGTATAGGGGGGTAGCGGCAGATGTGATCAAAAGGCAGCCGTGTCCTGACAGCCGTGCTTGCAATAGGCCAGGCAAGCTTGAAAGTGGTCTTGATAGCACTGCTGGCAGGCCTCGCAATGCAAGATAGAGGCTTGAAATCGAGTTACAAGGCACTCCCACGACTTTTGACAGGGCTGGCCAGCGACCCCTTTGATACCTTTGCTTTATATTGCTGCTGTTGGCCTCAAGAAATGCTGTCATTACGTGTTCAAAACTGGCCCATGCAGCGCTTCCATCATATGCAAACCACTCCGAGCTTGCAGATCCATGCAACGTGAGAGCCCATTCTGTTGAGGGCGCCATGCTACCACCCCCAGCATTCTCAGTCGAGTCATAACGAGTCATCATGGAAAAAGCAACCTGCGTCGAACCTCCCCCCAACACGCTGGAAGAGCTCAGCTCACCACGAGAGTGCAGCTGGAGAACTCTTCGACTCTCCCAGAGCTGTCCCTGACAGAGGCCAGCGACGTTGAATCGTCCTCCCTGCTGCTCCTTGAGATCTGTGGGACTTTAAAACACTTAATACTTGACAGACCCGGCCCCGTCAAGTCTTCCTGATGTGGCTACGAAGCGGCATGATCACAGAACTCACGGAACAAGGCAAAAGAAAAGCTGCAGCAACAGCAGCAGCAACAACAAGGAGGACAACGTCACGCCTCAGGTAGCTCAGCACCGGAGGCTCGGCTTTGCCAGCCTGTCATATTGGTTTCTGCGCATAAGATGCACCGAGATGCGCACCCGCGATGACTCCCAGAACCACTCCCAGAACCATGGCTGGGGCAAACGATTATCGTTGTTGCTACAAGTACTGCTCTTGCTTCTTTGTGGTGCTACCAGAATGTCTGATTCTTCTGTCAAGACGCCACGCTGCAAAACAGACGGTCCAGCGAGAACTCCGTGCCTCGGGCACGTCCTTTGAATCGCTGCTTGGCCTGCACAGGCGTCACACTGCTCTTGGCACTCTTGCACTCTTGTGAATTCTTGTCACGACGACGATTGCAATTCGACGACAATCGTGACGACCAGGCGACGGTCACGGCAACAGCTACGGCGGGGACCATGACGCCGAGCCGTCGCATGCTTGGAGGGCCCGGACATGCATCGACTTCCGTCGCACCGCAGACTGTCTGGCGAAGCCCTTCCTGTGGCGTCCGAGCTGTAAAACTTCATGCGTAGGCCCAACCCGACTTCATCTGAATCCCACAGAGAATACGAGAACGCTAAAGCCTCATGACATCGACGAACGAGGAAGATGAGGATCAGGACGAGCTTGAGGATGATGATGATGATGGTGGTGATGATGATGATGATGAAGATGAAGATGATGAAGATTATTATGATGATGACGATGACACAGCATATGAGCACCAGGGCCCAATGGTGATGGCTACAGTCACGAGTCACAACATCATCAAATGAGTACAAGTTAACGAATCAACAGCGAAAGTGTGAAAACCGACTGTTCAAAAACTCGACGTCCAGGTCTGTAGGGCCCGCCGAGAAAACCCACTTTTATTGAATTAGGGGGCTGTCGGCCAGTCGCAGGGCTGGCAAACCTGGGCTCGGGTTTTGATCGACCGCGCAGCCGGGCAGTGAAGAGCGAACTCCCAGAGCCACACCTCGCAACCTCCTCAGATCGAAGCCCCACCATGCTCAAGCCACAGAACGAAAGGGACTGCCTCAACTCCTCTCCGGCCAAAGCGTGAGAATCCCGAACTCGAGGTTGACAAACCCAAGGTATCAAAAGACACAGCATAAACAGAAGTTGAAAGAATGACGCAGTCAAACTAATATAGTGAGCCTGCTGGGCGAACGCTCTTCCAGCAGCTCACGCGAGGAGATGAGCCCTGATGGAGTCGCCATCAATTCGTGTAACATGTAACATGTGCGTTCATCACTCGGGCTTCGAGGCTTAGAGTTCGGAAGTGTCAAAGTCGACAGGGGGGCAATGATTTTGCCGGGTTGCGGGGAGTTTGGGTCCTGGGATCTGCAGTTTGAGAGTCTGTACCGGCTGTGGTCTGCGCCATCCGTAAACCCTCCAAGTTGCTCTTAGGCCAAGACATGCACGGACCCAACTGGTTCCTGTAGATACTTCGTGAGGACAGCTACACAGCGCAGCATGGTCTGTCCCAGCATCCCCAGCTCATGGCAGCAAACTTAACGGCCTCCGGCTGCAAGATCCCACACCACGGTTCAGCTCTCGGCGCCTTCTGCGGGCTCCAGCCAGACCCAGAGGAAAGCAATGTACACCTTGCGCAGCAGACTGGACTTGAAAGCACCCAAAGCAGAAGCCAGGAAGCTTTCAAAATTGCCGAGAGATGCCTCTCGGGAGGGTTGAGACTTGGACCTTGCACTTAGCACTTCCAGACCCCAAAGCTCTAAACCTCGATAACTTCACTCCCAGGCTCCTGGCCCGAGGCACGTAGCCACCCTCTCAGACTGTAAGATAACGGACGTCAGGGAGAATGGCCCTTGCCGACCGCCACCGACCCAACCCAAGAGTCCGCTGTGTTCCCCTGCTTTACTTCCAATCTCAAACACCCAAGGCCCAAGGCCCAGACGGGGCTCCACATTCTGGCGCAGGCCGCCCCAGGCCTGGAAAAGCCAAAGAAATTGGGTTTCCTCCACAATGAAAGGCAACCTTCTAACACGGATCCTATGATTTGACTGAAGCAGCTAATGCCTTTTCCGGGGGGGGTCCCTTACTTGCCGTAATTCCTTATCGGCAGAACAAACTTGAATGGAAACGCTTGAGATGTTGCGTGTCCGACACACAGTAAACAACGGCCGGTGTGCAGCGAGAACACTCGCACCCTCCGACGACTGCTTCAGCGGCCTCGCGGTGGCGCCAGAAAGGCTCTTCAATGTCCTTACAATGCACCAGCTGCGCCAATATGGTGCTCATGGCCTGATCGCTGCGACCACTGACCTTCTTGCTCATTGCAGCAGAGTGACTCAGAACATGTGCGCAGACTTCGGCCAAGCGCTTGGAACTCGCGCACTTGGAGCCAAATATCAAGGCGAACAGCATCAGTCAGTGTGGCATTTGCGGTATTAGTAAAGTTCAGCCTGCCGAGAACGCTCGTCAGGGCCAGATGCATTTCATGCACAGCCGCACCACAGGCAATGTCGCGTGACTGACACTCCTCGCTACACTCTCTGCCTTCACACGCAAGGGATGCGGCATGTGGTTGGCAGCAACATGCGGCCGAGCCTCTTTCTGCTTCGATCTGCAGACACCTTGAAAAACCATAAATCAAGCACTTGAAGTCTATCTTTGACGGATACCATGGAGCTAGAGCAGCTAGAACGACCAGCCGTCGCAATAACTTCACACAGTTCTCATCTGGATTACAGGTCCTGCAAACTCTGCCTCACCCCAACGGTCACGCAGTGCAACAGGCATTGAAGCCAAAGATGCTGCAAAGCCAAAGCAATTTGTGCGCCATGGGAGCAAGGCAGCAAGAAGAGCAAAAGCTCCGAGCTACTCGCAGGTCTGTTGACTGTGGACATGACGAGGCGGCTGTTGGGTCATAGCCCCACAGCATGGGCCAAAGATGCCATCCCTAGCTCCAGAAATAGAGTGTCCAGCATGGGCTACTGTGCCGTGTCGTCGTGAAATAAACTACCAGTACCTCTGTCGGAGCTGACTAGAAGTTAGACAGTCGTAGCGACTATTGATTACTGTGGCACTTGTGGCCATCTGGCATCGTGCCTTGGGAAAGACCGTCTCAGAAGAAGCAAGCATAGAAGCGAATTCTAGGATGAAGGACGACTCTACGGCTGCGCAAAGAGCTTTGTGCAAATGCGTTGAAGATGTGCTCCCTGCCCAAGGCGGTCCGACAAGCACTTGAGAAGGCCCCACTGCATTTACAAAGACCAATTGCCAATCACTTCAGTGAGAGGCCGAAGCTGGCAACGACTACAAACACCAGCCGTTGCAATGATTCGGCTAGCTACATAAGCCGGCTGCTCTGAGCCGAGCACCACCTACGCGCATGAGACTCGCGGCACAGCAAGCGCTTCGCGCATCCAAAATAGTAAGAGACTACGATGGCTGTGGTACAACATTCGGCAGTTGCCAGCTGGGTCACAAGCAATTCTTGAACGAAAAACTTCCTGAAGCTCCATCAGGATGGTGAAGGAAGAAATGGAGGTGACAAACGATTTGCTTGAGCAAGCAGCAACGGTAACAAGGCAACCCTACTGCAATTGAGTTCCGTCGTGATTCCAGGATATGTCTGGCCGGTTCCTGTGCTGCTCGGCAAGCAATCTTATGTACAAATGGATACATGCCGTCTCTCGATGTGCCGGGATGGACCAAACGTCCCTTCTCCTCGACACTGGTTTTGTCTCGAAGCCCTTGCGGAGGCCATTTCGTTCCGCGCCCGCAACCATCAATAGCCCGTTCTCGCCATAATGCCCAATTTATCCTCGACATGCGATGTCAAGCTGTCTTCTCAGGGTGCGTTGCACCCTGCAGAGCGCGCGTCTTGTGCTCCTCCTGAAAACTTGTCTCCTTAGCTACCACCAAGCTGCATCGGTGTATCTGCATTCTCACACTTATCACATGTTGTGACGATGCCGCTATTGCCCGATGCAGTGCTTCCCTCTCGAGAAAGCATCACCTTTGCATGGCGTTTCTCTGTTAGAAGAAGAAGAGTGTGTCGGTGGGAACTACTAGCCAGTCATCTTTGTACCTAAATCTCACTCCGACAAAGTCCTCACCCCACCCTACAAGCTTCAAAAAAAATAGCTCCAAGGTTCAGTGATGGAGTCCTGTGAAGTTATCACCTCCAAGATCCCCAGCTCACGGGGGATCTTGTACGGATCGTAGGACATCTCATCGATGAGAATCTGACAAGCGTGTGGAGGCCGAAAATTCGCAAGAGTAAAGGTCAAGGTGGCTTTGGCCTTACTTGGCAACAAGTTAGAGCCCACCTTCTGCCTTGAGTGGCATGTGAAGGAGATCGCTGTCAAGTGCCTAAGGCCTAAGACTCTACAGTATTCGCTTATATCCAAAACGCCTTGGATCCGGCTTGAAAGAGACATTGGCCCAATGATGCTCCATCTTGTCTACACCCGAAGCTTCATCCTTGGACACTTGATCAAGTGCAGAGGAAAGCCTCGCAACTTTGCCTGACAATTCACTTACGCCTCGCCTTGCCGCAGTCAGTGACCTTGTCCACGGAACCGGTGACCACCTGCAGTAAGAGAGATATCGCACACTATTCCGGAGCATGCAGTCAGCTCTGCAGTGCGACAGCAGTGAGACTGCGGCGTCGAAACTGCCGGCCTTCTTGATGCAAAGCGCCTGAATCAAGTCCTCAAGGGCCACTACTTGTGCCAAGCGAGGCTTCCCGGTCAAGGCAACTCTCTGAACGTCCTGCGGAACCACCCATGGAGCATCCTTCAGCACAAAAGACCTCAGTCACAGCAAGCGAAAGCCCGTCGCATCGGGAACACGATCTCAGCAACTGTCCGCTGCCGACCAAGTGGCACAAATCGGTTCTGGAGAATCCGACCAAGGCGAGTCCCAAAGTTCTCATGGCTCGGCTTTCCGAACAAGTCGTTCCTTGCACGGCCATCGGGGGCAGGCCGGGCAAGGACATCATCGCGAAAAACTGCCCAAAACTCCCAAAGCCTCAAGGTCAAGGCAAGCTACAGCGTGGCATCAGAGTGGATGCCGACGAGGACGTGAGACCCACGTTGCTTCGCCTCCTGAGGGGATTAGACCACTGATATGTAGGAGCCTGATTAAGAAACCCCTGGGCCGCCAACCCCAAAATAGTGGGTTCCTTTCAGGAACCCTATAGATAAAGGCCCAAGGTTTCTGAATCAGGTTCCTACATTATCAGTGTCACACGGCACCTGACAAACCCAAAGCGCCTGACGACTACCCATGCTATCTATATATATATATATATATCCTGCAGTACCCATACTGAGGAATATATCATAATTCCCATTGTTTAAGGTCCTTAAGGTAATGCAGGATTTATATCACAACCGTAACCCCTAAGGTGCTTGGACTTCAAGAAACCCAACCACAGTGGTTTTGTCCCATGCGTGATCGTCCTAGCCTCAGTTGTTTGTCAGATTCTCGGAAAACCCCTTGAATTAAAGATGACAGCTCACAGTATTGCTACCGTGACTGATACGGCTAAGTGCCAACCACTCATGAGACGCATCGCGTGACGAAGCCCAAAGTGGTAAAGTCGCCCTGCTCCCCGCCCCCGCCGCTCCCGGAGGATGCGCTGGTGCCCTGGATGGAAGAAGTTCCAGGCGCCGTCGACCTGGAATGGAGGCGTTGACTTGGTGTTTTAGTGTCGGAGTCGGGGCTACAGCTGCTAGAGCCGTCCCTCCGGACAACCACCTGGAGCAGGTGGCTAAAAAACCCGAGGGTACTTGTTAGCCGCTAGAACCCGGTGCTTGGTCGACAGCAATGCAGGCAAGAGGCATAGACCACATCGTCGCAGTCCCACGGAGATTCTGTCGTACCTGGCGATGTATTAAATTGATTCGCCCTACTTGCAACAAGTTCGTAGCTGGCAGAATGAGCACGAAAGCTCCTTGGCACGGCATGCACTCATTCTCTTTGCTGGCTTGAAGTCCAGATTCTAGATTGCCTGTGAAGGAACCCCTGTTCCCCCTTCACAGCACCTTCTGCGAGCTCCACCAACTCCGGCCAGATTGAGCCACTTAATGCCTGCAAAGAATGTGAGCTTCAGCTTCTAGGCTGGCGGCCCTGAAACGGAATGGTTGCCAACTAATTCTCGGAGGAGCTGGAATTCATCACCTCCTACCATAGATGCCACCTTACGGGAACTACAATGCAGATGCTCCCAAAACTTGGCATACTGTGCCTGCAGAATGCTGCAGATACAATAAATGGAGCGCGTGATGATTGCCGTTCGTACTTTGATTCCTGCACATTGCCATATCTATCTTCACCACCAATGTCAGCACCAGCATCAGCACCATCATCATCAACACAACAATCACGCAAAAACGCGATCGCCAACAACATCATCAAGATCACAATCGTCACCACCACCGCCGCCACCACCACTGCAGCATCGTCTCCACGATGTTCATCACCATCAGCAGCAACAGCATGTTGCCATTATCGCCTAGCGCCTTCATCATCAAATCACCACCATCATCGTATCATTCAGAAAAAGAACGGGACGGCCGTCCCAAGCGTACGTGTCATCATCTTCCGCAGGCTGGCAGTGAAAGTATTGTGACTGCGCTGGTTTTGCATGATGTGCTCGGCCTCGCACAATTCAGCCGGCCTCGTTCGGCGATGCAGTCGCCTGGAGCTGTTTCGGCGGCTCGACGAGTTCACCTCCAACTCCTGAGTCGAGAGCACGGGGAGATTCCGGAGAGCGGAGGCTTCCAAGACGGCCCAAAGTGAGCTGTTGTGCGCTTCGGTGAACCCGGAAATGACGGCCTACCAACACTGAAGGGCACAATACTCTGAGCAACCTGGCACCTAGGACCTAGAAGACTGCTTACCGTGCATGCACAGCTCAGAGGCACCTATACAGTTTGCGTTTTACCGCGTGGAATCTCACACAGGACGTCCAAGAGGACGGATGGACGTGGGTGGATGGATGGACGGATGGATGGATGGACGGACGTATGGATGCATGCACGGATGAAGGGATGAATGAATGGATGAATGGATGAATGGTAGGGCCAAAGCCAGACATAGGTATAGAAACGGCCGTAGCCCAAGCTAGGTAGATAGATAGATCGATAATAGGTAAGTAGGGACAGAGAGACGGGGAGGGAGAAACAGGAGAGAGAGAGAGAGACAGAGAGAGAGAGAGAGACAGAGAGAGAGAGAGAGAGAGAGAGACAGAGAGAGAGAGAGAGAGAGACAGAGAGAGAGAGAGGGAGAGAGGGAGAGAGGGAGGGAGGGAGAGAGGGAGAGAGACAGGGAGAGATGGAGAGACAGAGCTTATGAGATCCATGGAGGAAGGGGACTGGACATGCGTCTCACAAAAAATCAGACTATTACATCTTACTGACAGTCCTCCAAATATTCAACAACCGGGCTGCTGGAAAGGGCCTGCAAGACTATTTCGACCCTTCGTTTTGTTGGAAATCCGGCCAAGGTGCGAATGGCGAAGCGGTGGCACTCGAGCGAAGCAAAAGCGATCACCATCATGTTCGGATTCCTTGCTGCGTCAGCGAGCTTTGAAGAACCGCCAAAACACGTTCCCATCACGAACCAACTTGTTGGTCAGTGAGTTCCATACCAGCAGCGCGCACTCCACAGGAGGCTCGGACGGCAAAGGCTCAGGGCCCTAGCCTCCCAAAGTCCTAAAGTTCCAACCCCGCGCCCGATACTGAAATTAAACCTCGACCTCCTCGTACTGCCAGTATTGCCTGTACTGCAACGGTACCAGTGCTGCTTGGGATGCTCTTGCCGGAGCTTGCTGAGCCAGCTCTGGCACACCTTCGGACTTTGCTCTCAGGGTGTCTGTTGTAGGGCTACGGGCAGCCGAGGATTGTGAAGGGCTTGGGCATGTTGCGACAACCGTGCAGTACCTGCACACTGCAAGCAGGTGAAGCTGGCAAAGCGCGCCTCACAGGGCCAGAGTGGGTTCAGCTTGTCCTTGGTGTTTAGCAGCTTCTCTGTTGGCAAGGAACCATGCTGGCACGAAGAGCATTCAGAAGCGATTGCGATTATTCTGGCGAGCATCTGCTGGGTCCAGCGTGGCAATGAGGGCAATATCTTTCGCCTTGATCTTCGTGCACAAGAGTCTCGCTACCAGAATTGCCATCATTGGTGCTTGGATTCCTGCCTCAAGAACTGTCGCCCTGGCCTGCCGAACGACTCCAACTTGAGTTTCCTGTCCTCTCAATTCTCAACGCTCCTCTCCTGCCCCACGACCTGCGAAAGCAATCCCGCTAAACTTTGGAAGTCTGTTAATGGCTGACAGGCGCTCATCAATGTGGAAAAGAAGCACCGAAAGAATGCCCGTTGCCGCTGGAGTCACGTGGCGGAAGTCGCTGGCGGCCCCTTAATCCAGCGATTCAGCCCCTCTCTCCTCTCGAGATCATCTGTCGAGGCAGGATCCCTGCTGCCCAGCTGCTGACTATCGCAGCCCGCTCAGCGCAAACAGATCCCGACGGAAGGCTGACCTCGGTCCACGCGAGCTCGACAGCACGGGGACATCGCGGCTTGGAACTAACCTCACTTCTTTGAACTCGAGGGGTTCGGTGGTTTTCTTCACACGGGGTGGCCTTGGCCTTTCTTCAACATCCTGCGAGCCTCCAAAAGCTACTTCAGCTTCCTGGTCTCTCACAAGCATGCCGACTGCCCCCCCAAAAATGAGACATTGAGGGCACGGAGCTCAGGGACCAGACGAGATGCCTTATTTCGGTGTCTCGGGCCTACCTTCACGACACTCAGTTCAGCAACCACGCAAGTGCTAGGACTGATAGTAAAGCTGCAGCAGTAATCAATCATCGTCCATTGTCACTGGTAGCAGCATGCCCAGTTTTCTCGAAGCAAAGGACAACCCCGAGTGTAACCGGGGCGAGGAGTGAGTGCAACCCTTCATTCACAGCTGCCGCACCTCTGTGTTCATCCCATGGTATGTACACCAATCTCCACTCTCGCCTTCAGTGGCACTTCAGGGTGCACAAGAATGTTGAATCCCAAGCATATAGTGAAATTACGTGCTTGACTCGAGCATCAAAAAATCCCCGTCCTAACATAGACATACCGCTTTGCCTGGACTCGCTTGATGGCGAAAGATGGTATGGCTGGGAAGGGCCGAGCGACTGCGGCAAAGCAAGATGGAGAGCACGGCTTTGTTGGACTTGCGCTGCCAGAAGACATCTTTTGTCGAAGCCTGCCAGTCGGCCAGGTACCTGGCCCGTAAGGTAAAGCCTGTGAGTTACACGCGAGTGAAGACTAGCCTCTCTAGGACGACGCAGGATCCATCGACTGCCGAAAGGGTCGAATCCAGCGTGCTGTTCCCATACCAACATTTGGTGATTGTTTTTACTCCAGCAGCTGCCACCCTTCTGCCAGCTGAGATGCGTCCGCATCTCGTGAAGGGCGAGCCGGATTGGAGAGTCGGTGTGCAGTTGCCCTGGAGTCCACCACTCCAATATGTCCTCGGTAACACAGATGACAAAGCCAGAAGTGCCATTGCACCGTCGAATCGCCAAACCTCACCGTCCGGGCTGCTCCATCGCTGTATGCGCTGGGCGCTGGCGAGGCAGGGGCCAGTCGGGGCGATGAAGTGACGGCGAGGAGCCTTGGACTCAGATGAGGCCAAGGGTTCCGAACATGGCTGTGGAGGGACCAACAGAGAGAGCGAGAGAGAAAGGGAAAAGGGAGTGCTAGGTAAGAACACTGGCACAGATCGTAATCAGACTCGCCGCCGTCGCCGCTTGACTTCCGGCATATCTACCGGGGGCTGGAGCCACTCCTGGCAGAGCTGTTTTGCGATCTTCACTGCTCGAGTGTAGAGGCTGGCTTTGCAGCATGCGGAGTTCGAACAGACTTCTCTGCTTGGCTTTCAAGACAAACCCGACACATATGGCTACGTGCCAGGACGAGCAAGGGCAAAACAAAACATGTTTATCCTGACCTCCCGGATCCTGACTGCAGAACATTCATGAATCCAAGAAAGGAAATCCGCGTCCTTCGTCTCCGATGTCATGGCAGCTTAGAGCGACACGATCAGAGCGTGTGGCAAGTCCACGCCGGCATAAGCATCATTGTGCTGGTGCTGCTCATAACACTACTGGCTGCTGATCTACCGATAACACTGATGCTATGCCTTACAAGTAGACTCTAGCAGTTCATACCAATACTGACAACAAAAGTTGAAGTAGGAACAACAGAAAAAAGGAATGCAACAAGATGCATGAGAACATGAGAACAGCTGAGGAGCAGCTTTGTTCAATGATGGCGTCGGGTGCCGTCGGCAGTCAGCAATGCAAGTTAAGCCGGTTTTGCCATTAGCTTGCAAGTCCTGCGATGCAAGATAGGAGCCACAGTTTCATGCAGAATGTCCCAGTACAGGGTGGCTGGCAGCTTCCGAACATCTCTTTACGCAACTTCGCCTTACTGGTGATGGTGTGCTTCTTCCTTTCCCGAAGCTCAACATCCGCTGCACTAGCCCGACCAGAAACTTGCGAAACGGAAGGTGCTGATACAATTGAGAGCCTGATGTGCCAACATACTATGTTTGGTATGAAGGGTGCCTGCGATTTTGGGATTGGTTTGAGATTGGACCGCATTCGGGATTACAGTAAGGTGGTTTGCTACGTTTTCGGGACCAGCATCTTTCACATGCCCCGGGCATTGATAGATTTAAGCGGTGTCATGGTGCTAGCTTGCGACAGGTAACGCTGGGGCATTCAGTTCAGGATAGCATAGGAACTTGTGAATCTCCGTTCTCTGTGGGAGTTGGGTTTAGGGTACCCTGGCTTGCAGGGCCTAGGCCTAAGCCTGAAGCAGGGCAGCTCAGGTAGGTGAAAAGAGACGCGGAGTACGGCCCGTCGGAGGCCTCCTCCGGATTCTGGGGCTCGGGCTGCTACGGGCATGATCTTTCTCGAGCATGGCCCCGAATATCCTGCACCTCGCAACCAAAGCTTCCGAGAAACGGCCGGAACGGCGTTCGAATGGCAAAGTTCGGATGCCAATAACCTGAAAAAGACACTGAGGGGCAAAGCAAAACAGCGCTAGAAATTGAACCCGAGACTGTCCTACTGTAGGAGCTCAGAACAGATCAAATTTCGGCAGAGCCCAACATGATGTGAACTGCTGGAGGAGCTGCTGTGTTGAAAAATTAAAAACATCTGCGCAACCAACTCAGCAAAAGGATAGTATCTATGTGCACAGCTTCCCTCTTGATCTGCAGCATGGACTGATGTCTGTGAGGCTGTGACTAGCAACATTGCTTCTAGTGCGCTTTGTCCAACAACCAACAATGGACAGCTCAAAGCAGTTTCCTAACGCAGAGTGTAAATGAGTCCGAAAAGGTGACAACCAAGGAGTGCAACAAGTGCCACAAAACTGAACACCCAAAACGGACAGCCCAACATACGAACGCAGATACACCTCTGTAGCAGGAAAAGGTTCAGATCCACAGAGGCGTCAAATGGATCCATACAATCGAATAATTATAGTTCCTGACTCTTAGTTGCCAGGGACTGCTTTCTGCACTGCCAGCAACGAATAGCTGAGATGCTGGCGAAAAGAATCCCAAGAGATTTCCCAACATTTTGCTTTTGGACGGCTCGTTCACGGCTGCAGCGTTCACTATCTGTGAAATGAGATTTCGGCAGAACCAGAACCAGGGACTTGGGGATATCTGGCCTAATATAGGGGCCTAAATAATTGGTAGCGGGCGCATAGGGCGCCGTGTGATTTCATGAGTTTTTTTAATGTTTTCACTGCACAAATAAAGGGTTGTTGCTGCTGTTCAGGTCAAGGGTTTGTGCTGCTGTTCAGGACTGTTCAGGACCCAGGGGGTGGGGGGGGTGGGGGTCGAGGGCTTAATAGAGTCCGGCCGTGGCATATCCTCTCGAGCGGGCAGTTGCGAGCCGGCGGCATGTTTGAGAAACGTCTCAAACGTCTGTGAGAAGTCTGTGAGAAACTTGTGATAGGTCTTTGAGAAACGTCTCAGAAGTCTGTGAGAAACCTCTGAGAAGTCTCTCAGAAACCTATGAGAAACCTGTGACAAGCCTCTGAGAAACCTATGAGAAGTCTGTGGAAGGCCCGAGCGACTGCTGCGCTGAGTAGGTCCCCCTAGCTGCTCAGCCATAGGGTGCCATGGCAGCGTGCGATGCAGCGTCACTCGTGGCAGCTGCGATTCGCGCCGCCTGCGATGCTCGTGCGCCCAGAAGGACTGTTGCTGCAGTTGCTGCCGCGGCAGTGTCAGCTGTGTTTCGACCAGTTGGCACTGCGGTGGGCAACCAGCGGCGGCAGTCCCAGGTGCCTGAGCACGCTCCCACTGATGCCTGCGTCGGTGGTGACGAGGAAGGAGCACGGCGTGAGGCCATTCGGGCCAAGCGTCGTTGCAAGCGCCAGCGAAAGAGAGCAGCCAAGGCGGCGGCTGCATCTGACATGGACGCGAAGGAGCCGACCGACACTACGCAGGTTGGGGCGCCAGGGGACGCTGCGACATCTGCTGGTGAGGTCATGACCCCCAGGAGGAGCACTGCGCCAGATCGTTTCGAGAAGGGCCACACAGGACTTACGCCCCCGTGCAAGAGACACTGTAGTGACCCGACTGAGGCTGCTGGCGAGGTGGAGGTGCACCGCCGTCTGAGCGAGCTCAGTGTTGTTAGTGGTGCGACGGACTGGACATGCTACACGCACTCTGAAGGGGGAACTGCGAGCCCTGTGGGCAAGAGCAGCCAGTACTTGGGCCAGCACGGCCGGGTTGAGTTTGAGAACAAGGACGACAAGCAGCTGCCGACTGGGAGTGTTCCTCACACTCCTCGTCAACCCTTGCAGTGAGGGGCGCCTGAGTAGCTTGGCTCAGGCTGCA
This sequence comes from Symbiodinium sp. CCMP2592, assembly GCA_905221615.1. Taxonomy (NCBI): domain Eukaryota; class Dinophyceae; order Suessiales; family Symbiodiniaceae; genus Symbiodinium; species Symbiodinium sp. CCMP2592. The sequence continues at coordinate 77,949 of CAJNDT010006109.1, forward strand.
CGCTTGCGCTGGCCGCCTGAGGTGTGCTGGCAAGCGAATTCGCTTGGGAGGCGATTGGGCTTCGCGCTCGGCCTCTTCTTTAGGGTTGGGAGGTCCGCCAAGCGGCACCTTCAAATGGGGGCGGAGAGCTACCTCACAACCGTGGGGAGAAGGCTACCGTCCGACAGAGATCATCATCATCATCTGAGAAGTCTGTGGGAAACCTGTGATGCGTCTTTGAGAGACGTCTCAGAAGTCTGTGAGAAGTCTGTGAGAAACCCGTGATAGGTCTTTGAGAAACGTCTCACAAGTCTGTGAGAAACCTGTCCTACAAACCTGTTTTTTGTAGAAATCATGCTAAAACCCCAGTCTCGCGCACAGTCTAGGTACGAACCCAACAGGGAGCCCTATGCGCCCGCACCCTAATTGGTACCTATACGATTCTAGGGCTTCCCTATTGTAATTATAGTATGAAAGGGCCCCAAAACCCTATTCTAATTGCACAGGCCCTTACATTAGCTACCCCAAGCTCCCTGCTCCCAATTCCCAACACGTGAGTTCCAAAGGATGTCCCACGCAAGTAGGAGAGCACCTAACGGACATTCAACATGAAGACAACCACGCACATCAAAATGAACCTGAAGACTGTCAAGCATCTATTGTGCACAAGCGTGGACTCTAAGGGGGGGCTTAACGTCTGCAACAACGTTGAGCTAAAACGACATTGAGAAGCAAGGAGAAATCGTGTCCAAATTGAACCGATGCAGAGGTAATTGTTGGCCTTGCGTAGTTATATCGACTGCATGCTTTGCATGTGTAACCAGGGTAAGTTAATGCAAGATCTCGACATATAAATTTGCCCCTGGAAATCTGCTGCATCGCACGACAACAAGCTCAGGAAGAATCGGATGTGGGCAACTCAAGGCTGCCGAACAGAAACCCAAAACCGTCACGATGTGTAATCCGTGTAATGCAATGATGCCACCAAAACGGCATCCTCGGCCCAATACGATGTGCCCTTGAGGTTGAGAACTCATCTTGCTAACATGGAAAAATGTCAAGGACGCATAGCCTTGAGTACCACTCACGCTGGCCAGACAAGAACTATGTACCTTTGGATCACTGACAGCGGAAGCACTAAAACCGTGGCATTGTACACGGATCTTGGAGCGGCACCCATCTGGAAGTGCTTGCCAGGCAACGCTGCCCAAGTTCACAGCCAGCCTGAGCGCACTGGCAAGCTCCACTAGTCAATCATCATTCCTACGATGCAATTAAATACGCTAGCAGCCACAAGTGGTTTGGTCTGCCACCAGCCGAGCAGGTACAAAAAAACAAAAGACACTTCAACTTTCTCAGATTACCAGAATTGCCATCGTCAACGTTTGGACAGCATCCTCATCGTGACCATGCTCACCATTGACATCAGAATCGCCGTTGTCGTCACACCACCCTCAACGTCATCCTCTCACACGGGGACTATACCATCTGTGGGCAGCTCTTCGGCGTATGTTGGCGCACCTGCCTCCCAACGTCGTGACCCAAGGTTTCCAAATCCTGTCACGAAGAAGTTGAGATGGCTGCAACCGTGCCACTTGACAAGAAAAACGAATGGCTCTCCCAGTTGCACCATGCAGGTACGTTTACACGTCTAGGCCCCTGTCGTGCTCCCGACAGCATCTTACATGTGCTGTCGAATGCATGCAGCGATGGCGGGCATAGAGGCCGTTCCAATCATGTCGTTGGTGTTTGTAAGGTCATCCATGTTGCGGGCACATTGCCAGTCGGAGCTCTCGGGTTCCTGGCCCTTAGACTATGATGCCCAAGGGTTACTTACGAACCAGGGCTGCTACCTGTTGGCTCCCAATATAAGGTTCTGGGACTCTCAATTTGGTGGTCGTTGGCTCCCGGCAGCCCTTGCGTGAACCGAAGAGCACACGGACGAAGCAGTGTTTTTTTGTGAATTCTGTCAGCTTGTAGCTGAGTTTGTAAGTACCAGCGCCCGACTGTATGATCCCGACAACTTGCCAACATAATCCCAAACGAATCCCAACTTGATACAAACATATGCCCATGATGAAACAATCCAAACATGATTTAGACTATCAACCGTGTGAAATATTATAGAAAAAACATAACTACTAAATCCCACCATTCGGGCAAGGCTTGGGCAAGCTGTAACGCTTCATGTCAATAGCCTTCGTGGGGAAGGAACTGATGCCCTAGGCAAGCGCCAGCATCCGCATGCTTTAGGGAAACCTAGCCGCTTAATTAGGAGCTGCTCACGATTGAAGAATTTCTTTGTCCTTGCGCAGTAAAGCAGCAAAGGTATCTCTAAAAATCTGTTGGTAGTTGCTTCAGGCCTTCGCGGTTTTCACATTCGCATACACGCCTTGTCGACAATTTCGGAACATACGTGGTGACACGCCCACCATACTGCTTTTATCATAATTTACAACCCGTGGACTGCAGCTGCACGTAGATTTGCTGATGCGTGTACTGCAGATGTCTACCCAGAATCGAGCCTCATTTTGGTGAGTTACCTTCATGCTAAATAAAGCGAGAGCATGCTCGAATAGATATGGCACTGTATGTAGCACAAAGATGATGTTGCTCAATGAACAGAAGAACAACTTGGTCTGTGAGCGAACAGGGATTAGCTTCTGCTTTTCAGAAAGGTCTCTACAAGGAAAAAAGCGAGAAGTTTCAAAGTTCAAGCCACATCGGCTGATGATGGTGATGCTGATAACACCGGAGTGACTAATGTCACTTGACCCTCTGCAAACGTATGTCACAGAGGAGTGAACCCAGCAAACACCAACCTCAAAAGTTCAATGACTTGCCAGAGTATTTGGATTTGAAGCTTCGGACTTCTGGATGTACCATGTACCGCATAAATCATTCTAGTTCAATACAGAGTATTGTGAAACTGGTTGAAAATTGAATGCCATCTGATCGAGAGCGCGTTGTTACCATGACAGAGAAATAGAATCCACACCATAACAAGAAATATCGAGACCACAACAAAAAACAACTTCACCACGCCAGCGCATTGCAAACCTCACCACGACAAGGCATCAAAACCTCACCACGACAAGGTTTCAGCAGCAGCAGCAGCAAGACACATCAGCAGCATCAGCACCGGTATTGCTGCCGCTACAGCTGCTGCTGCTGCTTCTGCTGCTGCTACAAAAGCCCATCCACAGGCACCTGCTTTTCGCAGCATGCCAAAAGCTGCTGTTGATTTCTGGTGTTCGGGTGAACCCTCCGGGTGCTTTTGGCACCCGAGTTACCATTTTGCTAATTTGAGAGCCCAAAAACCTCAAAATGGTACCTCCCCCGCGTGTGGCGGGACAAGGGGGCGCAGGGACGCGCGGGAGTCTCCATTTTGCGATTTTCACAGCCCCAAACCCCCAAAATGGAAACTCCCCCGCGTGTGGCGAGAGAAATGGGGGGGCAGGACGCGCGGGAATCGTGATTTTGCGATTTTCACAGCCCAAAAACCCCAAAATGGTAACTCCCGCGCATGTGGCGGGAGATCGAGGGTAACGTGGCGGGAGAGCGGGGGGGCAGGGACGCGGGAGTCTCCATTTTGCGATTTTCACAGCCCGAAACCCCTAAAATGGTAACTCCCCCGCGTGGGGCAGGGACGCGCGGGAATCGTCATTTTGCGATCTTCACAGCCCAAAAGCCCCAAAAGGGAAGCTCCCACGTGTGTGGTGGGAGATCGAGAACGCGTTCTTGCCATGACAGGCTAATAGAATCCATTCTGGTGGCGGGAGAACGGGGGGAGGGACGCGCGGGTCGCCATTTTGCGATTTTCACAGCCCAAAACCACCAGAATCGTAACTCCCGCGTGTGGCGGGAGAGCGCGGGGGCAGGGACGCGGGAGTCTCCATTTTGCGATTTTCACAGCCCCCAAAATGGAAACTCCCCCGCGTGTGGCGAGAGAACTGGGGGGGCAGGACGAGCGGGAATCGTGATTTTGCGATTTTCACAGCCCAAAAACCCCAAAATGGTGGCTCCCACAATCTCCCACACGTGTGGCGGGAGAGAAGAGAGAGAGGGATGCGTGGGAGTCGCCATTTTACGATTTTCACAGCCCATAACCCCCAGAATGGTAACTCCCCCGCATGTGGCGGGAGAAATGGAGGAGGGACTTGCGGGAGTCACTTTTTTGCGATTTTCAGAGCCTAAAGAGCCTAAAACTCATCAAAAGCTCGAAACCCAAAAAACCTTGCCGCAATATTTGCTCTAAACCATTTCGAGGGCAGGCAGAAAGTCGCAGATCTAACTTATTATTTATGTCCCTGCCCGTCCATGGCAGGCGCTGTCAATCAATGCCAATTCGGACAAGATTTGCGAATCATGTCGTCTGCAAGCTGCTCATGGAGTCGTGCACTGTGTAAGATAGCCAAGACTCCACGGCTACGCACTGCCAGGGTTGACCCCAAACCCTTATCAGTGTAAGAAAATAGCTTGTCGTTGTGGTCAGAAAGCCTGTCTGTGTGTCTGCAAGCCTTGTCGCGGTAAGGACTTACTCTGCGGACAGCATGGACAGACAGACGTCACTTGACAGGAAAACTTAAGCTGCAGGACCCCGGAAGCCCTTCCCAACAGTGCATCAAGGGGGCGTCACGTTCTGAAACGTCAGGGTGGGGAACAGAGCCTGAGAGATAGGGCGTCAAAGGGACGCAGATTCTAAACACTCCTGCGGTTCCGAGCAAGGGGCCTGCAAATACGCCGCTTCACACCAACGCAACTTGTTGGAAACAATGTCTCTCTCCGTTTCATGCAAGGAGGTCGTACGCACTTCAGAATGGCATGAAGAAACGATTACGAATGCACTCGATTGGAAGACGCCGAATCTCCGATCTCCGTGGCAAGAAGCCAGTCAGCTCAGGAAGAAGTAAGCTCGTGACAGATTGATAGCTGCGCTAAATCCGAAGCCCTTAGCTCTAACACCCTAAGAAGTCTGACCTTAACCCCAGACCCTCAATCCTTTTTTTGTTGCGGGCCCTGCTCCATCAGCTGAAAGAGCCTCCAGACTTCCTAGTTCGGAGGAGCCAGCTTACCAGGATACAGACACCCCAAGATCAACATCAAGAATGGATGAACACCCCGCAATCTGGAGTCTAGAGTCTCCTTGCGAGAGTCGGCCTCCTGGGCCATCGAGGGTGGGAGAGGCCGTTCTTCGCCTGCGCTCCGACCGTCAATGAAGACCTCGGTGCACGTGGCTGCAACCGGGGGGGCCACTGCCAACTACCTGACCACTACCGTTATCATCGCTTACGAACACACGCACATATGCACCTGGACACTCGCAACACACACACACACACAAGCACATACACGCGTGTACATACATGCACAACACAGACACATACACATACTACATACACGCATAATACGCACACACACACACACATACCGTTTTCATATACTGGATTCACTGGATGTGCGGCCAATACCTCACTACCGCTCCAGTTACCAAAACATGATGAAGAATGAAAACAGAAAACGATGTAGTAGGAATCTGTCGCTGCTGCTGCAGCAGCTACTAATGACAATATTGATGCTTCTGCTCTACCACTACGACTGCAGCAGCGAACTGATGTTTCTGATGCTACTCCTGCTACTGCTGCCAGTGCTACTACCGTATTATTGCTGTTATTACTATTGATACTACTGCAACGACGACTAGTACTACTACCACTACCACCATGACGACTACCACTACCACTACAACCACTGCCACTGCCACTACCACCACTACGACTACTACTACTACTACTACTACTACTACTACTACTACTACTACTACTACTACTACTACCAATTCTAATGCCATTGATACTGATACTTGTAATGCTCTTGCTACTGTCGCCATTGCTGCTGCTAGCACGCAGTGGTAGTAGTATTCGTCATAGCCTACTGGCCCTCGTAGCTGTTGTGGCACTCCACTTGCGGTCTTAGTTGAAGCAACGGCTGCAGCTAACCTCGCTCAGGATTCACACAGCATGTTTTCCGACGGCCCGAGCAATCCTTACCAGAAACCGGCGCTGTTCTGAACTCGAAGAGCTCTTTCTCACTTCAGGTGATATGAAGCGGAGACACGTTCAGAACAGCACCCATGTACTGCATCCGTTCTATACATGGAGCAGCAGCAGTAGTAGTAGGAGTAGGAGTAGGAGTAGGAGTAGGAGTAGGAGTAGGAGTAGGAGTAGGAGTAGTTTGCGGTTTGTTCCCTAACCTCCAGCCTGCAACCTTATGCAAAGCACCCATTCATGAATAAGAGGCTGAACTGCAGTTGTTGAACGGCAGTAGTACTGCGGTCGGACAACACGCACTTGGACAGGCTTTGAGCCTTCGCAGTTGCCTCACAAATCTCTTCCGGTGTCCCAGTTAGATAGATTCGTCGAGCTCATTATGCTCGACTCGGCCAAAGGAATACAGAACGCCCAGCTTGCAACTAGAGTGTCTACCTGCGCGACCCTCGGTGAAGCAGCATCTGAAGCGTGGCGATCTGGCTGCTTCTCTGGCCGATGCTTACGAAAGGGTTCATTGTGCTGCACACAAGACCCTGCTCGACCCGGCTGGTCAACAAGCCCGAAGAACTTACCTTACAAATTCCTGCTCTGATGTTGGAAACGGGTTGACCATCCGGTTTTGAAATGGCCACAATGCCGCCAAAAAGTTTGGATCAGACTACTGGGATGCTTCAAGCAAGACCGCTCTTGAAGTCTTGCAGACTCTGCATCCAGACATGGTCCCGAACGTTCATCGCCGAGTGATGTCCGAGATTCCTGCCGAACCCCTGAGGAACAGCTTTGACTGCAGCACATCTTCAATGTCAATGTAGCGATGAAAAAAAAGAAAGCCCTACCTCATCTCTAAGACTCTAAGAGGTCCGGAGATATCAGGACAATGCCAGCAACTGAATGTTGCCTAAATACCGAATTGCATAAAGAAAGGCTGTCGATGCAAAGTTCCAGCGAGCTTCTGCTCAAGCTGAGACATGAAGCCGCGGAGTTGGTCCAAAAAATTCTCCCCGCGTGCCCCAATGCCAAGGTCGTGGTCCCCTTGTGGGAGCTATCCTGCAAAGGATCGAACCTCCAAAGATGAGAGCTGTAGCGCGGCTTCTTGATCGGACCCGCTTCGAGAGCTCCACTGTTGAGCTCCTGTCCCTGAGACCCCTTCGGTCCAGGAAGCAGATCGACGTAGGCCACTGCTCTCAGACTGCCTGAAGCTTCATGTCAGCTGAGACTGGAACATACTGGAACCAAAGAAACCGATGCTTTGACGTGAATGTCTGGTGAAGCGCGACTCAAGTTGGGCCAAGCGACTCCTGAAAGTGAAGGAAAGTATTTCTGACCTTGCACAGTCCGCTTCGAACGAAAGTCTCCTGTCACTACAGCGATTGTGCTGCGGAATGAACGGCGTTCCTGCGTCGCTCTAGCCCAGACTGCGAGCGTTGGGGCGCACTGCGGCCGTCGCAGCCAGGCACTCATTCCCGGGAGATAAACAGATGCCACCTAAACCAAGGATGCATCCAAGCCCGAACCTGTACAAATCTGTTTCCAAGCTGCGGAGACATCAAGAACTGGGCCACCATAAGGTACGTCCTCAGAAGTGCATATCGAAGACTGCCCAGGAGGCTTCCAAACCACGTGTGATTTGACCAGAGTATGATGCAACTTACCTCTAAGATCCTCTAAGGTTGTATGACTCTCAGGTGCATCCTGGAATCAGAAACTTGAGAGGCCTCTTCATCAGACACACTTCGTCGGCTCGGAGGAGCCTGGATGTCATGCAAGCTGCACCCATGTGAAACGGTCTAGGACTCAGACTTAGTGTGGAGACTTCATCACCGCGTCTGATTATCATCCCAAGATTCCACTTCTCCGTATGCATCTGACTCAGCCGACTCCTCGAAATCGGGCATGTGGCGAGTCGATGCCGAGGCCTTGAATGCATCGCCGCGGTGAAAACAGCAGAAAGTACGCCGCGGCGGGCAACGGAACTGTCAGGAAATTTTGAGCAAGCCACATCTGTGAGGCTGCTGCCGGCAGCAACCGATGAGTGGGGCTGTTCCGTTGGGATTGACTCTGCCAGAACATCAGAGGTATCCGAGATGTACGGCTCAGCCGCCTGGTCCTTGTGCCGAAAGCCGGACGGCCAGCCCATGCAGGGCCCATGCAGTCTTCAGTGCGCTGGGTCTTGGAACTTGCTGCCAAGCGGCTACCGAGACCACATGCTTGCCGCGATACTTACGCTTCTCATCCGTGTCGTGAGCATACGGACATTCCTCGCAAGGCTGCGGCCACCGGATCTGACTGCGGATGGCTGAGCTGAGTCTGTGCCTCGCCCAGAAAGCAGGAGCCACTTTCCAGGAAGGCAGCACACCACCTGCGATCATGACATTGAACCCAGAAGCAGCGCTCCGTTGCGAATGCTCTCAGGTTCTGTCAAATTTTATCATCCAGTGATACTGAAACCCCGCATTCAGATATCCGACAACCGAAAAGCACTCCTAGCGATTCGCGCTTGGTGAAGCTGCCCCGATCTTGCCGAGCGGCTTTGTCTTAGCAAGATTCGGCTTGTCACGAAGTCGTCTGCGCCCATGCGCAAAGTTGCAATTATTGCCTGCACCACTCGAGTCCGAAGGCAGGGACAGAGGGAGGGGAGGGCATGGAGAGAAAGAACGACGGGGACAGCGGGGGAGCGGCAAAGACAGGGTGAAACAGAGTGCGGGAAATAGAAATAAAGAGAACTGCAACCAACGCCACGCAATCGCACACTGGTCACTCGCCTCAGTGTCATCATTGCTTGACTCCAAGACAATGAGTAGCCAGTGGGGCTGGCTATACATTATCGGAATCGGAACATGTACAAACATGTCGAGGCAAAAGATCTGTGGCCAGTTGTTGGTCGAAACTTCTGTATGTTCACGAGTTGGTTGCTGTCATCTCTGTGGGGACAACCCCGCGCACACACTCTGCGCTGGTGCGATCGCCTCGACTTTCGGCAGTCTTTCTGACAAGTTGGTGCTTTGTTAGCTGCAAATGCAGGGCAAATGCAACGGAATCCTCTCACACAAGGTTCCTGAAGTTTGGGGAACAGGGTGGATGCTACCTCCAGCTGCGCATAGCGGCGCCCAGGGGAAAAGAAGATAGCTTTGGACCCCCAACGACAATATGATTTGCTCAGGGGAAAGGAGCAAAAGATATCAATCATGAACATGATTGCCAACAGCCCTCAGGCCGTGTTATGCAGTGCTGGGATTCCTCAGCATACACACAGACAACCTGCCGTCAACCTAAACCCCTAACCCCCAAAACCCCCGAACCGCTAAACCCTAAACCCCCAAACCCTAAACCCCTAAGCAGCTTCAGGCATCTCCAATGACAAGCGCTACGTCACAGACACACCCGGGCTCCGGCCTCGGGAGCACTTGCCCTTCTCCTGGTCATGAGGGGGACCTTATTATGGGGTCCTTTTAATAAGGATCCTACTATTGAGGGTACTATATATATATACACATATATATATATATGCACTTTTTTGTTTTATCTAGCTGGTCTCAAGTACGAAAATCTCCTACTGCCAAGGACTTTGGTGGTACTGGTGCTGGTGCTTTGAGGGTAGTATTTTGGAATTGACTAGCTCTTGAAAGAGGCTGGAAAGGTCGCGAGTTCATCTGAATCTGCACCCGAGAAGCAAAGGACCATCAGTATCACTGCAATGCGCAAAACCTTATCCTGATATCTTCTCCTGAATCCTACAACGGCAGAACCCCAAATCGTCCCAAGATCTGCTGAACCTGGGAGGGCCACGATCCCTAACGCTTGGGCTCTTGGTCGACAACCCACCTACATCAGCTTCCGTCGCTGCAGCCAAGAAACGAAGAACTTGCACAGCGTGGTTCCATGAAACAGAGACTGCCGCATGCGATGAGGGTGACACACACACACACAGGCTCTTTGTTTAAATGGTTCTTTGCCACCGTCTTCGATCGATGGTAAAGCCCCTGCAACAATGGATGGATGCGAACTTGAACCTTAGACCAACTACGGTGGTGCGAGACGCGTTGCAGCAGAGCTGGAGCATGTGCTGGAAGCATCATTCGCATCCATCTGAGAGCTTCTCTACCGCTCACTGAACAGACGACACCAGGGACGGTATCGGCGCCTACGGTTTACTGTAGGTGTTCTGCCTCTACTGCACATCCTATAAGACTCGAGTTGGTTAGCTTTAACCAGCCATTGCATCATTGATGTCGCTGCGTGCACGAACAGTTTCAAACAGTTTCCGCGGGGAGGTCACTGCTGTCAAACTGTGAGAATCATCACCAATTGATCCTGCAGTATGCTGAATGCAACAACGGCAGTGATTGGACAAAACGGCAAGTGACTCTCCCATGGTGACATACGTCATCCAAGCCGTGCAAGCTCTCCGAAACTTGAACCCAAGTGCAGCAGTGATTGTTCGGTTCCGGAAGGTCAGATGCTGCATGTTACGTGTTTCACGCACAATGCGAAATCCCGCAGCACGACGTGATCAACAAGCAGGACGCAGGCAGAACAGTCTGTTTTCGTGTAAGGGCTTGGCAGACACTGCACCAGGCGCTCCGGCATCTGGACCCTGGCGGGTACGGGTTTCAATAGGATTCTAGCGGGATGGTGGCGTGGTGGTCTGCTGGAGAGGCCGAGGTGGCCAGAGCGGCATCGGCGCTGCACTGTTGACGTTTGTCTTGTTCCTGTTCGTTCGTGTTGGTGGCGGGGTGGTTGTGGCAGCTCTGGTTGGTGGTCCTGATGGTGAAACTGAACACCACCTGTCCTTGACAACTACGACACATGCCAATTCCACCGGCACGCTCGTCGCCAGAGTTGTGGACTCCGGTCACCAGGTTGCCGTTGTGGTTGAATTTCAGTAGTTCTCTCCAGCTCCCCCTAAGTAGGCCTGGCAGAGCTCGACGAGCACGCCAACCACGTGGCGGCCGAAGGGCTTGCATGCCTTGCCGATGTGGATGAACAGAACTGATCAGTTTGACTCGCTTTGCTTACCCTCCTTCACACTCAGACCAGCTACAGACCGGCAAGTTACGTGTTCAGGGGTGCAGGTGTTCTGTCATGTTCCGTCCATGCAATCATCTGATGCCTACAGTGCGTTGGTTGGTAGCGTCTTTGCATTCTCCGTCTCTCTCCAGGAACGAACAAGCACACAAACACACACAACACAAAGACTTGGGTGGACAGATGTACACTACGGTAGCACGAGTTTTTCCATAATTCAATCGTACGGACCCTGAAGCAACCAAATTTCTCTGCGAACCTTCGGGCACTTCCCCGTAAGCAGCTGCATGTCTCCCAGTCTCTAAGTGGACCTTCGTCTGCGATGGTTTAGTTCGCTATGATTTTCGAAGCGCGTCGAAGTCCTCTTGACATTGCTGCCGCTTCTAGACAGAGCTCGGTTTCCGGGTCAATGCCCTTCCGGGCAGACTTTAGCCTTTTTGACTCCACCTGTTCGACACTCACCTGCTTCCCTGACTCCCCAATGCTGGGTTTTTTGAGAATCGCTTGGCGGAGACATTCCACACGATTGTGTATTTCTGGCTGTGGGTGTTTCTACGAGCTGCAGCACCACACCAATCAGACATTCAGTCTGAAACTGCAGTCTACAACAACAAGCATATACAAACCATCGTCAGCAGCAGCAGAGGAGCAGCAGCAGAGCAGCAGCAGCACCACCACCAACACCACCACCAACACCACCACCACCACCAGCACGGTAGCTGTGGCACAGCAATAATTACGACGCCTCAACACACATCAAACTACCGCCCCCACCGCCACGGCCACGACTACCGTCATCCTCATCCCTCATTGCGGCTTCGAGCCATGAGCTTTGGCTGCTGGCCTCCGGCAGCTCGGAAGAAGCCCCGGGCTCGGAGGTTATGAAGCTGCCCTCAGGCGCATTTGGACTCTTTCGTTCAGCCTTCAATCTTCGACTCTGCCAGCCTTTGTCTTGGACTATTGCTGCCGCTGTCATGTCAGGCCGTGACGTTAGCGTCGAAGGCCACGCGGTTCCGAAACTGGCCCAAGAGCGGAGACCTCCAGGAGATGCGCGCAACAGCAAAGTGCGACCTACCACCTACCGCTCCTCATTCCATTACACTCGGCAGGAAGCCGTTTCTGTGCGATTCTAGACGGCTCACAAGCCATGCATAGAGGCAGCTGCTTCAATTAAAAGTTTTATTGTAATGTAATAAGGGCATGAAAAGGCATGTATGCTGCGGGGCAATGAGCCCAAGGCCAAAATATGCACTCTAGCAAGCCACTCTTGATTCTGCTGTGGGCACCTGTCAGTGGAGAAGCCCACTTGAAGCAGCGCGTTGTCTGCCGCCTCCAACACCTTTCACATCTGGAAACCTCTCTGCTGGAGCCGGGGTCTATACGACCTCGCTGTATGGTCTTCACGGAGCTCACTTTTTCAGGCAAGGCCAATTGGTAGTGTCTTTGGGCCCGAAGCCTGACTGCGGTGAAGCCTCATCTCTCTCACTGACAGGCGCTGCATCAGTCGGCGGCCTCCAAACTTGTAGCTCTTTTGCATTCTTGGTTGCACATGCGCCGACTGTTCACCAGCCCCCTTGACTTCAATGTTGCACAGCCACTTCTCCCGCAAGTATCTCCTTTCTGGCCTGAAAAGCATTGGCTGTGCCCGATGGTGCGCCTAGCCCGGGCCCAATTCCAACCTGCTCAGGAAGCACTCCCGCAGTCCCAAGATTGGGTGTGGAACATTCGCCCCGAGTGCAAAATGCTCAACAAGCATGTTAAAACGGCACACACACACACACCATAGTATCTTCTCCTGCATGCTCTCGACGACCCGATTGAAGTTTGTGCTCGCCTCCGACGTTTTGCCCGGATCTGCAGGTCCGACCTGGCGAGAAACCGTGCGAGGAGCTGAAGGGGGCATTTCTTGTAAATCGCTCGAAGAACGCATTCCTGTGCTCATGGAAACCATGCTGGCTCATTGCGAAAGCAGACCCCGATCGACTGTTTGCATTCATGAGCACAGTGACTATGACTCTTCACACCATCCCATGGCAGGGACCTGCCTACAAATTTTAAGAGAAACCTCATATCACAAGCCGGCCCAACCAGCGCACCGTCATCGAACAGCTCTGTCAGCTGAATGGCCTGCAAGTTGGGGTTTTCATTGTTTTTTGCCGTTTCGGTTTTGAAGAACCTTTGCATAAATTGCACGAGTGCCGCCATGCAGCATTATCAGACCCGACAACTGCATCGATACTCACACCTTTGAACCACCCTCCTCGGAGAGGAGCTGCGCCATGTTCTCGCGCAGTGCCAAACTGTCTCTGAGCACTCGCAAACCGGCCTGACAAAACGAAGCTGCCAGGACTCGCAAACGATACTCTCTGGGAACCCACGAACTCACGCCAGCCTCCGAGCCGCCGGGCCTCAGTGCTGGGCCGAAAGATGAAGAGTAGGGAGAGCTAAAGCCTGAAGCTTTTTGCGAAGCAAAACTCAGCACCCGACTTTGAGACGGCAACAACGCGCTCCCGCCTTGGTCGAATTAGCAATGGCAAAGCTCACCTTCTCCGCCCGATCTCAGAGAAGCTGGCAGTCGTAGCATAGCTGCGGCAAGCCGCCTGGCCTTCGGCACATGTACACCACGCTCTGCATCTGGGAGTGCATATTGCCTTGGGCCCTTGGGCTTGTCAGCCTTCGGCCCGTCTCTGGGAACTGTGGAGGGAGCCCTATGCGCTCCGAATCTGCAACCTACTACTGGTATCAACGCAGGCTGACTTCCCAAAGCCGCAGTACCGAAAGCCTCGCTGGCCAGGTCTGCGGCGAGCTCGTGTGCGGACACATCGCTCATCCCGGGGCCACTTCCGCAACGTCAGATGAACAAGTTTGTGCGGCTTTGTGCAGTTGGGAAGTTCTGGCTTTTCGTCCAGGGTTGCGCAAGGTTCTTTGTGCTTGTGCAAAGCTCAGTTAGCACCGCTGAGTCCGCACTCCACTACCATGCAACCCGACAGCAATTTGCATAACGCTGGAACGGTTTCAGTTACTGAGTTGCATGCTAGGTCCTAGGTCGGCTGTGGCCCATGGACCTATGGCGTGACTTAAACATGCCACAGGTGGACAGAGCCTAGAGGGCTAGCTGTCGGCCTGAGACATCGGAAAATGTAGATCAGATAACTCATCCTTAAGGCAATCCATGTCTGAAGCGCCTGGACTTCGAAGAAGTACCGGCCTTCCTGCAGAGGCAAGCGTTTTGGCCCTTAGGCTTTCTCAAAGTCATCGCCAAAGCCGCTCCGTCCTTCACGCCGGTGTCGGCACGCACCGCCGAACGGAGGCTCCTGCCAGCACCCATCTCGTCTCAAAATGCCCTCAAAGCGGCAGCTCAGTCAAACGGAACAGCAACGAGACAGCAAAGTTGAGGTGTAGCGCAGCGGCGCAGCCTGAACATGCCCTGCGACAAGGACGACAAGACCCTGGCCAGCGGAGCGATTGCTTCGCAATTCGGCAGAACAAGCAAAATCTGCCTGACTCCGAGGTAAAGTGGCAGAACAACATCAGTGCATGCCCGGAACATGACACCCTGCAGAGTGACACCGCCATTTTCTTTGGCAAAGGGCTGGTCGCATGCGCGATCAGGGCCTGCACTTCCTCCTGCAATATTCCACGGCAACTTATCGGGTCCGCTGACTGGGCCAAGGCTATGCGTGCAGGTCTAGGGATTGAATCGATGGGAGGACAATCGCAAGATCACACAAGTCTAGGTGGCCAGTGGTTCTCCGTCTTTCGAAGCACGAGCCTACCATGAAAGTCGGACCCACTACATGCATATGACAAGTAACGCCGCATGCAGAGCTCTCGGAAGCAGCCCAACTGGAAATTGGCGGTTTGTCAGCTTCATGGTGTGGGAATTGTACAACTCCGGATTGAACTTTCCGGTTCCGGCGGTGGGCTTTATAATAAACCACGTCTTCGAAGAGAAGAAACTGTTACTTCGAACATTCCCGCTCGGAAAGGAAGCATTCGTTTAATCCCCTACGGCGCTGCGGGACGATAGCACTTCAGGATCCTCTGTGGGCCACTCCAGGGATGGGCACTCTGCACGGTACTTTGCAGGGAATACAGGGGGGCGGCGAAAAGAGCCCGAAAATCTAAGAACCCCACTTGAAAGATTGGGGAACGTTCAGCTTAGGATTCAGGGTTCAGGGAGTTTAGGGCTTGTAGTCGGAACCAGACTGTTTTTCCCCGAAACCCTTTGACCCTCCTGGCTCAGGGGCCGCACACCTCCGGGATCGATCCTCGGAGCGCTTTTGGGGACCGACGGCACTGTGGGGGCTTAGGGGGCTCAGGGGCAAAGGTTGCAGAATGTTGCAGAATGTGGAGATTGCAGGTTTTGGGGGCTCAGAGTCCAGAGGTTCATAGGTTTCAGGTTTCGGTGGTTAGAAGGGACGTCCACCCACAGAAATCAGACTTCAGAAGGATCTCGTCATTGAGCCTGTGTTTCTCTCCCTACATGCCGAAGACTGTCCCCTACAAACACCTTGCGGCTCCGAGAAGCGCAGAGTATGAGAGCCCTTGTCCCCAAAAACTCCTCAGCACCCAAATCCTGGTCACCCAACATGGCCCAGGGCCCAGTGCAGGCTGCGAGGCAGATCCGAGCCCTGGAGGGCCAGCGGCCCCCAGCTGACGCAGCAGATCTCGAGTGGGGCCGCGCCCACCTTGAGTTCCAAGTTGGACCCGCGTTGGACGTCGGTGACTTGTCGCTAGTCAGGCTTCAGCAAGAAAAAACTACGGCACCATGGCTATGAAGGAGTGCTGCAAGGAAGGGAAGTTTGGTCGAAGCGACGGCCAGGAGAGCCCGGCGCAATGTCGCCGAATCGCCGCCGCGGAGCGAGACGGCTACGATCCTTGGGTTTTGCGAAGAAGAATGCAGAATCGGAAGTTAAGACACAGACTGTGACGAATCGAACACGTCACCAACGATATGTTTACAGATGCTGCAAGATCGGCAGCATCCGGCTAACCGGTGACAATGCTCCGGTGGGTGAGTCTGTGCGGACCTTGTCTACCCTTTCAACTTTCGCCAGCCATGCAACGGCAACTCCTCATGCGGGACGTATCGGGACCTCCATGCGCGTGAGCAGCTTTACCCGGGCACCATTCTGCAAACCGCGAAAAACACTGAAAAAAAGATCCACCGCTACTCAGCCAACCCAACGGCAACAGGCAACACGTTACTACTCCCTGGCAGATTTCCGGAGTAAGGGTAGCCGACTGTTCAAAGGTGTTTGGATGGAACGTGCTGCTGCGTGCCCGTACACTCCTGAAATTTCTGAAACTGCCGGCCTCCGCGGCTTGGAGCCCCATGTCGCTACAGAGGAGCCCAGCAGGGTGCCGACGTCCGGCGGTGGCGGCTCCTAGACGGATCGCTGCCGCTGATATCCGATGAAGGAAGTGGCACCACAATGCCCAGCCTCCACAACAGCGACTTCATCATGCTGCGCATACGTCAGGTCCTTCCCAGTCACGTATGGGATGAGTCCCGACATGCTGCTACGGTTCGATGGTATGCTGAATCGTAATTTATCAGTCATCTCGGAGCACACAAGCCTTCAAACGCCAGTTCGGTTGCTTCAAGGGTTGGACAAGCTCCTCCAGCAACAGCGGCTCAGCGAAACCTTCGTAGGGCGCCTTCGTTTCCAGCATATCCATCTGGTGCTCCGACAGAGGCCTGCGCAGCCTCCAGCAAGTCCGCGAAAGATGCTGCAGTTTGCAACCAGGCTTCCAACACACACCATCGCAGGGGTCGAACTTCCAGGTTTCCAAGCCCCCGGAGCACATGACTTCTTACAAGCTTCGACGTGCACAACATGAGGACTGAATGGCTTGCCCTCTGCAGGGAAGATAGCGTGGCTCACGAAGCATCAAAGACTGACATTCCTTTTAGCCGAAGAACCTGAGCTCATGCGTCAATGCGCATAGGATTCTGATCATGAAGTGATACTGTACAAAGAGGAACTGAAGGCGACAGAAATTGGCACTCTTTCTAGTCGGCCTGTTGCTGCATTGCTCTTGGCAGTGCACAACAGCTACTAGCACCGGCTTCAGCCCGAAGAACTGAAATGGATGCGTAGCGTTGCCAGGATCAGGGAGAGATCTTCTAAATCCCTGGGTGGTCCGCCGGCACTCGCTTTTGGAACCCAAGTTGCGTGTCTTTACTTGGTGGGCTTTGCCTGGCCTGATCGGCTTGCCTCGATCGGAGATTGATGCATGCTCTTAGTGTGGTGTGGTCAGGGCATAGTCGCGATACGCGTGTTACATGTGGCTCCGACGATGACGAAATGTGATCTTGCCTCAGTTATCCACACGGCGCCCCTTGGTTCTCTTGCATCCAAGATCGGATTGCCCCCAGGTTCCAAGCACTCGTCCGTGCTCAGCCTTTGGCTTTCCTTTGCAGCAAGATGCCCGATCGCGTTCCCCACTTCTCCTCTGGATTGCCATGAACTGCCTCGAGCCAACTAGGTTTCTTCTTGCCCTGCAGGTTCATGCACAATCTCTAGCAAGAAATCGAGAAGACAGCGCTCGTATTAGCGTGCGCCCCGACTTGGGCCTCACCATGAACGTGGACTGGGGTGACTCTGCACCTGGTCAGCGCATGCGGGTCACCGAAGCCGGTGCAGCTGGCTCACATGTGGCTTCCGCGGCAGCAACTGAAACATGGCTGAAGGCTGGACACCACGATTGAGCCCGCCTTCGCATGTCAACGCAGATCTCAACCCAGCGTGGTTTGTTAAGACCTCAGAATCTCCAGCAGCTAGGGACCGACAGCAGCCCGAAGCCAACACGGCGAAGTAGCTCCGGAGTCCAAGTCTGTTGCCAGGGCACGACCAGGCCCGAGGCCCACAAATCCACCGGCATCGGCAAAGGCCGAGCTATCAGCGAGGGGTCCGGCCTCGAAAGGTCGATGAGAGATCAGCAAATGAACGAGAAAAACGACCTACGCGTCTCCATACCTCTCCTGATGGCCTTAAAGTCTTAAAGTCGCCGATGGGTCTGACGGTCTGGCACTTGCCCAGGATATCATGTTCCTACAAGATCGCGAAGTCCATCCAGGCAACAGGAGCTGCACGTAGGTCGGCCGCTTCAGCGGATCTCCTTCGGACAGCGCAAAGCCTGCAGCGAAGGCAGGTGATGGCGCATGGCTCCACACACAGGTTGCCCTGAAGGCCTGCAGGTTTGTGCGCCACAAAGGAGATTCCGCTGATCTCCGAGAGCGGATGGCCATTGACAGTGATCTCGTGCCTGTCCTAGTGGCGGCTCACAGCTTTAACAGGCTTTCAGGGACGAATCTTCGGTTCAACAAATGTCTGAACAGCTTCCCGAGCAACAATACTACTTGTAGCATCCCCCCTTCCCCAATACCCGAAACCACAAGCACAGTGCCGGCAGCCTCGATCCAGCGATCTTTGCTCTGGATCTGACCATCCACCGTGACGCGTGACCTGCGGCGTGGGCTGCAATTTTGGGACACTTGTGAGGGAATGCTTCGGCACCTTTGCAATCCCAGCAAGAGGATATACACGTACACTCTCTTCCGTAGGGAGATCGGGAAATGCCCAATGCATCAAGCACAGAAAAGCGCTTTGCCCAAGGTCTCCCATTCTGCACGGAGAGTGCAGTACTGATTGTTTTGCAAAGCATACTCGGCAACTTTCTTGGTCGACAGTGCCTCTGCACCAGCGCCAAAGCATCCTTGGGAGTGGCAAACAACAACTTGCAAACGCAGACTTGTTGGCTCGACTCATTCGTCGATGCCGCGCGAGGCTCTTGTGCACTGAGCCCCAAGGCATCCTGCAACCGCTTCTTCAGGCGCTGGGGTCCTGCGGCATTGTGCGATTCTGCGAAGGTGAGGCTGAGGTTTCACTTCCAGCGCTTCCCGCCCACCTGGTTCCCAGTGCAAGGGCGGCGCGGCTGTCAAAGGTGGCGTTACCGCCCTCGGGGCCGACAGTGAAGTCGGCAGAAGAGGTTTCCTTGCATGACCCGTCCAGCTCAAACGCGACTAAGTGACTAGAACGTGAGTGAGGAGTTGGTTGGCCTGCTCTTAGCCTCACATTGTCTGCGCTTTCGAACCGATGCGTCCGGGCAGCTGGAAGCCCCAGGTCGGATGCCAAGCCAAACTGCCATTCTCGGGCCAGCGCGCCCGATTCAGATGTGTCCAGGTCAGTTGGTGAACGCGGCGGTACGGCCTGGACACAGACAAGGACATATGCTATCGACGTTTAGGGCAACGCCGAAAAGGCTAGCACGAGACGACGGATACCCTTCTTTTGTATGGGAAGAAAGCGCATCGCGCCGGGTCCGTCGCCTCCGCCCAAAACTAGGCTGGCCGGCGCCGGGGAAGCTTTGAGCTACCCGACGCGCCGCCCGTGGGCGGGGGACGACCCTTAAGTCTTTTAGCAAACGGCTTCGCCGATACTGGGGAGGCCTCCTCCCCACTCCCCAACACGAGGGTGGTAGAGGGTGGGCCGAAAAAGCGATGTCGAGCCGGGACAGCTGCCGGCACGACGAATCGCTCATGTCCATGCGCACACACGTGTGCTACACGACATATGCTATCGACGTTTAGGGCAACGCCGAAAAGGCTAGCACGAGACGACGGATACCCTTCTTTTGTATGGGAAGAAAGCGCATCGCGCCGGGTCCGTCGCCTCCGCCCAAAACTAGGCTGGCCGGCGCCGGGGAAGCTTTGAGCTACCCGCCCGGCGCTCCCCACCCCCACACAGCGCCGGCACAGCCGAACTACCGGAAAAACTCAAATAGCGCAAGCTCTCAGCTCCGCCGATGCTCCGTGGATGGCGAACTCGAGGTCGCCAGCAGTCTTGGCCAGGATGGCGCAGATTCTGGCCGCCGGTGTGCGTACTCTGGTCCAGCCCATCGCCTCTGCCGTAGCTAGGTCGCCGCGGGACACCGCATCCGCCACATTGGCCTTCGAAGGTACCCGCCGGAAGTCAGGCAGCCATTCCATGTCCGCTGCCTGGGACCAGAACGCCGCCAGGACGCCGTTGACCGCGGGGTCCCTCCCGTAGCCCTTGGTGAGGGCCCACTGGCCGGCGACGTTGTCAATGAACGCCAGCCAGCGTTCCGGTAACCGCCGCGCCAGCGTTGTCAACGCCAGGACCTGGGCGACGATCTCGAGCACGTAGATGAAGGCTCGCCTGGAGCCGAACGCCATCAGGAAGGAGGATGGCGCCTGGCCGTAGTCATAGTAGGTCTCGCCGCCGACTCTGACCACATATCCCCAGCCGTTCTTGCCGCGTGCCCCCTTTGGTGTGGGCAGGTCCGCCGGCAAGAAGCCCGCCTTGTGCTTGACCTCGCCTGGCTGGAAGAACGCGTCCGCGTACACCAGGGCCTGCGGGGCGCCGTCGTCGACGAACGGCACAAACCGGGGCCGGATGTTCTTGAGTAGCTGCCGAAGCGCCCGGAGGGCCGCCGCCAGCCCCACCGACAGCTCTGGGGATGACTCTGCCGCCGCGTCGTGGGCTCTGGCGTAAAGCGGCTTCAACGCCGCCTTGCCGAGGCAGCCGAAGGTGGACTGGGACGCGAAGCTCAGCTTGCCCGCCAGCTTCTGCGCCGCGTGAGGTTGAAGGGCATTCGTCTCCAGCGCCGCCTCGATGGCCCGGAGGAGCTTGGCCACCCTCGAGGGGGTGGGTCGCAGGGACACGCCGTCCGCCTCGATCGTCATTTCCACCACGTGCCGGGCCGCCGGCTCCTGGGCCTTCGACGGCTTGGTCTGCAGGCCGAGTTCCAGGAAGAGGTCCGCCAGGGAGTGGAAGGCCGACTCCGCGAGCTCCGGGAGGTCGACGCCGTTAAAGTCGTCCACGAAATGGCCGCCGACCAGCCAAAGCAGGACGCGGGTCAGCGCCTGCATCGCGTCCGCGGCCCTGTTAAAATTCCAAACCGACGCCGCGGCTCCAAAGCACATGGCCAGGTGAAACCAGAGTGTCAGCCCAGCCGGCGTCGCCAGGAAAGTGCCGGAGTGGGCCGGGTGCCGGACTGCCCACTGCCGGTAGGCATTGAGCAGGTCGTGCCCGAACAGCCTGGCCGCCGGGACCCCACGATTCCCTGCCAGTTCCACCACGCGCCGGATGAAGTCCACCACGTCATCCACGAAATGGTGGGTGGGGACGTCCCGCGCCAGGACCGTGGAGTTGTGGCCCGAACGCCGCCAGTCCTCCCCTCGACGCACTTTCGTGTTCCCCTCGCCGTCCTCCTGCACTATGGCGAAGGACGCCGCGGCAAAGTGGCGGCCGGGGGGCGGCGGCACCAGCCGATCGGCGCCGGGCGTGTTCAGCACCGGCACGGTGACAATGTTCCATCCAGCCGGCGGGGCCGCCGGACCGACCACCCTGCCAAGCCGGGCCTCCGCCACCAGTTCCGTGAGGAGGGTCTCCCAGTGCTTGCCGGGCTGCGCCGCCGAGGCGCGCTTCCGGACGTATTCCCAGTTGGTCGCCGCCAGCTGGTCCAGGGACACCGGGTTCTGGTAACGGCCGTCCGTCCGCTCCTTCCAGCCGGGGCCACGCCGCACCTCGCCGAGCATGTCGAAGCCCTGGGTGAGGTCCGCCGTGAGGCCCTCGATGTCGGGGTAGCCCACCACGCCGAGGAGCTCCAAGAGGACCGGGATCTGCGTAGGCCGGTCCTTGTCCGCCGTGGAGTAGGTGCTGCGCACCGGAGCCGGGCGCTGGGCCAGCCAGGCCGCCGTCTCCTCCACGCGGTCCGCCACCATGTCTCTGATCTCCTGCAGCACCTCGCCGCGGATCCTGACCACGTCGTGGCGCCAGGCAGCCGCGAGCGCCAAGACGCGTTCCACCGCCGGCTCCAGGTCCGGTCGCCGGGTGACCGTGCAGTGGCTCAGTTGGAGTGCCAGCCGCCAGTGCTCGTCGGGGTCATCCTCCGGCAAGTCTAGCCGCGACGCCAGGCGAGGCGGGGGGCTCATGTCCAGGGGGCCTGCGCCGAACTGTGAGGCCATCCACGCCACCGTGGTGGTCCTCGGTGCTACCGGCACCGACGCCTCCGCCGGCTGTGCCACCGTAAAGGCCATGAGCATTGCCAAGAGGCGCCGGGCCACTCCCCAATGCCAGCCGTTGGCCACCATCCGATGCCGGGTCCTGTCATCTCCGTCGCCGAGGTCCGTGTACCCCGCCGGTATGTGGTGGAGAGCCTCCTTAACGCCGACGGGGATGTTGTGGAGCCGGCCGGCCTCGTCGTGGTCATCGCCTCCTCTGTGTAATGCCAGGGGGCGAACTGCCGGGAGTCCGCCAGCCACCTTGCTCTCGCCGGCTCCGGGATCTTGCCCCGAGCTCTCTTCGGCGCCGGGCGGCCGTTCTCGTCCTCCGCCGGCGTGGTGGCGCATGGCAGGAGCAACCTGCTCGACGCCACCGCCGGGTGAAAGGCCATGCCCACCGGTAGCATAGTGCTGGCCGCCGCCCTGGCTTCCTCCAGCCGAAGACGGTGGAACGGCCCCTTCTTGGTCCAGACCAGGGGTGCGCCGGTGGCCGGGTCCTCCGTGTGCTGCCGGAGGTCCGCCGAGAGCCACCAGAGCCTCGGCCTCGAGATCCACCCGAAATCGGAGGCGCAGACCAGCGCCGGTTCCACCCCAAGGCAGTCGGATACCTCCTTGGCCGACGCCGGCTGCATGACAACATTCTCGAACATGAAGCCAACCCGCCAGCCGCGGAGCGCCGCCCTCAGCTCCAGGACGAACTCCGCCGAGCGCAAGAACAGGCTTCCGCGGGCGCCACTGTGGCCCGCCTCCGCGCCGATCTGGGAGAAATCTTGGCAGGGGGGCGCCGCGACGAGGAGGATCACACACTCGCCGGCCGGGTCAAGGCGCTTGACTTCCGCCGCCACCTTCTCCACCGAGTCCGCGGTGAAATCACCCCTCTGCCGGAGCCAGGGCAGCCGGGTGGATGTCAATCGCCGGCAAGTCTTGTCTGTCTCCCACGCCATGGCCGCCCACGGTGTGCCGAAGAGGTCCAGGATGGCCGGCGCCGCCCCGACGCCGTCAAAGAGGGAGAGCAGGATGTACTTGCCATCCCGGCGCGCCGGCCTAGCCGGCTTCAGCACCACCGCCTGTGCCGCCTGGCTCCGGTCGGGTACCCCACCCGAGGCCGAAGCGCCGGGCGGGGCCCCGTGCTGTCCCTAGCGCCTGTACTTCTGCGGGCGGTCGCCGTCCTGCGCCTGGGAGTCTCTCTTCCCGCCGCGGTCCTGCCACGACTGGGCCCGGTCGGCATTGGCCCACCGCCGATCGTCATGCCAGTCCTGGCGGCCAGGCTGCTGGTTGGAGTCGCCGCGAGGGCGCCAGTTCTGCCGCCAGCCACCGCCGCCGCCACCGCGGCTGTCCGAGCCACCCTCGTCGCCGCGGTGCTGGTGCTGCTGTTGCGCCTGGCGGGGGTTGTTGCGGCGCCGCCTGTTCTTCTTCACCTTCTGTGGCGCGGGCCCGGGCTGGTAACCCTGGTGCGCCGCGGCGCCTGGCGGGCCGTCCGTCTCCGGGTCCGGCGGGTTGGAGCCCTCGCTGACCTTGTTCCTCGCCGGGGGCCGTGGGCGGGAGAGGACATCCAGGAACGCCGCCTGGTCCTTCATGATCTCCGCCGTGACCTCCTCGAACGTCCGGCGAAGGCGCATCTGCATGGCCAAGCGCCGGGATGACGCGTCCCAGTACTCCGTGATCGCCTCGAGCTGGGACGGGCGCTGCCGGGCCTTCGACGTCCACCACTGGGCGTACTCCGCCGCCCCCTTCTCTGTGGCCACGCCGGTGAGGGTCCAAGCCCAGCGCACCGCCTCGATGCCGTCGATGACGCCGAGGACCCCCCTCGGGGTCCAGGGGTCCTCCCGGTCATGGACCAGCGCGCCGTCCACCAGCCGGATCGCCTGGCCCCTCTCCTTGTGGCGCCGGATCGCCAGCGGATTCACCTCCATGGCCGCCGTGAAGGTGCGCCGCTGCAAGATCTCACCCAAGCCGACCGCCGTGTACTCCTTCGACTTTGTGTGCTCGAAGTACATGCGCGCCAGCACCTCCTCCGCGCCGAGGAGGAGGGTCGTGGGGAAATCCCGAGGCTCGCCGGCGACCGTCACCTCGTTGTACCGCTTGACCAGCGGCCCCCACTCCGGGAATGTCTTCGGTGGCTTGTCGCCGCGGCCGGGGCTGGCGCGGCCGCCGGTGCCGGGACCGCGATGTGGGTGGCCCACTGCTTGTGCGCCTCGGCCCACATGTGGTGAAGGATGGCCTCGACGACCGCCTGCTCCGCCTCCGGCGCCTGGTGCACAGTGCCGGCAATGTCCACCCCGTCCAGGAAAGGCCGGACGACGCGGTCCTCAAACTCCGGCCAGGAGTGGGCGATGAGGGCCAGCGTCGCCGTGCGGTTCCGGTTGCGGGCCGCCAGGTAGGCCGTGAGCTGAGGGCCGGCCCCCGCCGCCGCCGCCAGATCCGCGAACGGCGTCATGATGGTCGCCGCCAGCGCGGGCGCGGCCGGGGGCGCCGCGGGAGCCGCAGGAGCCGGAGGAAAGCCCGGAGCCGCCATGATAGCCGCAGCAGCCGAGGAAGGAAGACCTAAGCGGGAGCACGCCGAGGGCGGGCGACAGCAGAGAGCCAGAGAGCTACAGCCGCGATCTAGCACTCAACCGCCAGCAAGAGAGGCACACCACAGCCGCTCACTAAGGGCCGCCTTCGCCGTCTGTTTTCTCACGAGGACGAGCTGTCCGACTCGGACGCCGAGCTGGACGCCACCGGTGAGTCCACCGGCTCGGTCGGTGAACCTTCACCTTCCACCGGAGCCGGCGCCGGGAAGCAGCGGGCGCACCAGGCGGCGGACGCCGGCTTCTCGGACACTCGGAAGAAGCGCCGGATGCCATACGGCCACGCGCCGCACCTGGACCTCCAGAGGAACTGCTCCGTGGTAGCCTCCGCCGGGTCAGGCCGGTGCACCTTAGCCTCCCGCGCCGGCGGGTGTTCGACCCCACCGGGCGCCGGCCCCCTAGGCGGGGCGTCCACCAGCAGAACCGCCGGGGAGAACTCTGCCTGGTCATCCGGCGCCCCCGGCGATTCCATCTGCGCCGGGGGGTCAGGGGCCTGAGGGCTGGGCGCCACTCCTCCAGCCGTGGCTCGCCGAGCCTCATCGGTGGCCTGCGTGGCGCCCCCGCCAAGACTCGGCCGGGGATCTCCGGGGCCACCGCGAGCGGGGCCGCCTGAACATAGCGCTCCACCGCCGTGGAGGACCAGCGGCCCAGCAACTGGATGATCGCCGTCGGCACTCCCTTGGACGCCAGCCAGGCCGCGCCGGCGACCCTCGCCAAGTGGCCGGCGAACAGCTGCACGATCTGGCCCTCGTGGTCGACCGTGGTGAGGGCCACGCCGGCGGCCAGCAACACCCGCCGGAAGAGCAGGACGGTCTCGCCTTTGGCCCAGGTGTTGCCCGCCGCGTCCGGGAACAAGGGCCCGCCTCGGACCCAGAGGCCGGCCGCTTTCAGCCGGGACACGTGGCGCAGCGCAGCGTGTGCCGGGCACATCGGCCGGGACTGGATGCCGCAAGCGCAACGGAGCTGCCGCGCCGTTAGCTCTCTCTCGCCACCCTGCGCCGTCTTGTGCAGGGGGATCCGAAGAAGGACCCAGTCCTCGCCGGCTTCCATGTCCTCGGTGCGGGCCGCCGCGAATTCGATTTCACGCAGCATGAACCACACCGCCAGGAGGAGGGCGTCCGCCGAGTGCGCCGCCTTCCATGGGGCCCAAGGCTCCGCGGCGGACGCCGGCGAGGGATCCAGCAGAGGCTCCAGCCGCATGGCCGGGAAGATCGCCTTGAGCTTGGACCCCGCAAGGCCACGTACCACCGCCTTGGCGTAACGCCGGATGGCCCGCCGGACTAGCGGGTCCACCAGCTCGCCGCGGAAGTGTTCCTGGTAGGTCACCGCCGCGTCGAAGTAGTTCTGCGCCGAGCGGTACCTGCCCTTCCGCATGCTCGCCGCGACCTTCCTGACGGAGTCCAGGGAGATCGGCCACGCCGGCAGGGCCCAGGCCGCCGTGAAGTCCACCCAGGTCCGGACCCTGGACCGGAAGGGTCCTTCCGAGGAGCGCGCCATGATGGCGCCGTCGAGGTCCGCCAGCGACTCCGCCTGGAGCTCTGGCAAGGCTGCCTGAAGGGCCGTCCTCTTGCAGGCCCGCCGGCCGTCGCGCCTCACCGGGATGTCAGCCCTGACCGGCTGCGCCTGGGCCGGCTCCGGGTCACCGGGCGCTGCCGGTTGGATGCCTTGCTCGCCTGGCGGGAGGGCCAACCTGCTCTCCGCCGGGCTGGGCGCCGGGGCTCGACTTGAGCTCTCCGGGGCCGGGCGCCACGCCCCCAGCGAGCACCTCCTCAGGCACGCCGGCCAGGAGCAGTGCGCCGGTGTTGTCCAAGGCGCCTCGGAGGTCGTGCACCCCCACCGCCGGCAGGATCGGCAGGAACTCTTGAGCCTGGATGTCGACGAAGGCCCGCGCCACCTGGGCGAACCCGCCGCCGGCCGAGAGATCAACCGCCGACATCCTTGAGCCGGGGGGGAGCTTGAGCCGCTACGACCTCAACGAACGCGCCACGACGATTAGGGTCGGAGGGGGCGAGCCGGGTAGGAGACAGCACTGCCACTTGCGCCGACTGCACACCAGGCACACACCGCCGGGCCGACTTTTCGCGCCAGGCTATGATCCGAGGCTCTTGGGCCTCCCGACCTGCACTTACGGCACGCCGGGAAGCAAGTGCAGAAACAAATTAAAGCATCGTGGGCCAGCGGCCGCCGGAGAGGCCCGCGAAGGCGTCGCGGCACCGCCGGGACCCAAAAAGAAGAAACCGGCTGAGGGCTACGCCAGGAGACCTACCATGCGGGCGATCGCCAGGAAGAGGTAGGGCTCGCCGAGGTCAAAGTAGCCCGCCGGCGGGCGGCACTAGAACCGGCCGTCACGCGTGTTCCGGTAGCGCCGGCACGCGTCGCACAGATGATTGATGTGCGCCTCCAGGTCCACTGTGCCGCCGCGCCGAATGAGGATCGGGCGGAGGCATCTGCCGCCGGGGCTTTGGCAGACGCCCTCAAAGCCGGGACATGGCCGTCCACACCAGCCCACACACCAGACCTCGCCGGACAGCCGCTCGGGGATGCGACCGCCGCGATGGTTTGGAACCAGCGAGCGGACAATGTAATCCGCTGCGCCGGGAGACGTGGGCACCACGGCCGTGGCCGCACCGCCGCCAAGCCGCGCCCGATCCTCGAGCTCCTCGAGGGCCTCCACCGAGTCGACGATGGAGGCCAACATCGCCGCCGGGACCGGGACGGCGCCGTCTTGGTTGATCCGCCGAATGTGGTTCTGCCACTCGACGGAGCAGAGCCGGAAGCGAACGTCAACCAGCCGCCGAAAGAGCTCATCGTTGTGGCGGCGCTCTGCTTCCGACGCCCCCCGGCCGGGACGCCGCGGCAACTCCGGGAAGCCCTCCCCCGTGGTCCGGTTGACCGTGTAGGTGACGCCGCGGATCTCCATGCGGACGAAGCCGGGAGGGACGGGCGCCTGGGCCGCAGGGCCGGCAGGGGCCGGCTGTGCCGGGGTCCCCGCCGCGATCTCTGCCGCGATCTGGTTCTGCAGCGCCGTCATCTCCGCTGAGTTGGGGGCCGGCGTCTTGGCCACCGGCGCCGGCTTCGCCGGCGGGAAAGAGGACTGCTTCGCAGATGCCGCCGCCCAGGCCGCGTAGAACTCCGCCGCGGTGACGAAGTTGAGCTCCCGGGCCTGCCGGGCATCCGCCTCCGAGTTGAAGCCCTCGGAGGCCCACAGGGCGACAGGCGGGCCCTTCGGCTTTGGCTTAGCCGGGGCCGCCGTCGCCGGGGAAGGCTGCTGACCATCGCCGCTTCCCGCCGGCACCGGTGGAGGCCGCTTCTGCATCGGTGGCACCGGCCAGGGTGCCGGGTAGCCGGGCGCCTGCGAAGCAGCAGGGGGCTCCGGGTTGGGCTCCGGGATGCCCTGCCCCGCCGCGGCAGACGCCGCCATATCGCCCGAGCCAGAGGCACCAGTGCCGCCGGGAGCTCCATCGTTGGACCCAGATGCGCCACCAACGCCAGGACCAACTGCCGGCGCAGCCGCCTTAGGCGGTGCCGGGTTTCCACTTACTGCTGTCCGGCTCGCCGGGAGTGACGCCTGCAGCATCAAGATGAGGGCACGCCTGGCGCCTGCGGGGAACTGTTGGAGGAAGGGAGCCAAGTCCTCCCCTTCCTCCAACGCCGCAAGGATCACCGCAAAGGCCGCCTCAAGATCCACCGCCGAGAAAGACATGGCAAGGCCGGGTGGAGATGCTACAGAACGTCTGACCGCCGAAAAAGCGATGTCGAGCCGGGACAGCTGCCGGCACGACGAATCGCTCATGTCCATGCGCACACACGTGTGCTACACCACAATTACAATCTAAACAGCAATGTCTTAGTGGTGGTAGTGATGTCGACAACGTACTATACGCAGCTGCAGCTGCGAAGAAAGACAAGAAGCTGAAGTTGAAGTTGAAGATGAACTTCAATTGAAGATGACGATGATGGTGATGATGGTGATCATGATGATGATTAGATCGATGATGAAGCTGAAGATGAAGATGATGCTGACCTGTGTTTCCTTAGCTTAACTCGTAGTTCCATCAGAGTTGTAAGCGATGATGATTTTCTGATGAACACCTCTCCACTGCCCGTCAGGGCGCCCGCAACCCATGCCGTTGAAATTTGCATGATGAATGTATGCGTGTTCCATGTGCGCCATGTATTGCACCGTGTGTGCGTTGCTGTGCATTCCCGCACATTCGCCAAACACGTGCACTGATACAAACGGTGCATACATCGAAGTGGCCCGGCTGAGGCTGGGAAGGGCAGGCACATCAAGAGCCACGTGACCATTGCTCCAGAATGCTCAAGACGATGCACATAATGGGCAAAAAAGATTGCAGCCTGGGACCCGACTGGCGTTGGGTTTTGCTTTCGGCCACGGGGTGTTTGGCCTGAATAACGGGATGTATGGACGGGGTCCTGGCTGGACTTCGTGCGTTGAATGTTATCATGTGTAGGCATGAGTGCTGTGTCGTACTGTTGTGCAAGATATGCATCCTACTGCATTGACTCCTACTTGTACTACTATTACAATTATAATTTAGATGGCAACCACGAAACCGAGGATCCCACGATGTGTCCCAGCGTCGTTGGCAATGCAGTGGCCAGGGTGCAGGCGGCACGGCAGCGGCGCGATGGAGCCGAATCCAGGCCGTCCCGGGCGGCATGAGGCGGACGGGAGCTTGGGGTTTAACGTGAGATGAGGTTGTAAGTTGGGGGATAACCTACAGGGTCGAAACGGGTCGAACCTGAGGCTTGAAGTTCGCTTATTGGGCGGGGCGGGCAAGCAGCTCCAGTTATTGCCAGGGCTTCAAGAACTTTCCTTGAACGCCCCTTTTCCTGTGTTCTGTGCTCCAGGTTGCTTTGGGCCCGGGATGCTGAAACGTTACGTGCTGTGGTGGGTTATATTACGTTTACGTTGACTTCAAGCAGGTGCTGAGCACATCTGCATGAGCTCGGCTGCAGCGTGGCTTGCGAGCAAGACTACGGAGGCGTCTGTCTCAAACATCGCATGAAGACAAACGGTCTACAACTGGAACACTCACCCTGATACTGCTCGACACATTCCACCCAAGCGAGCTTGGGTCGGACCCAGAGCTGGAAAAGAACACGTCCAGCGTGGAGTCAACGCTGCTTAGTGTCACCTGTAACACCAGGAATGCTCGCTCAGTCCAATGCAAGAGCTGAACCTTTAAGGCTTTAAGTAGTTCGCCCTTGTGTGCCGGGATTATGCGCCTCGTGGCTGATGCTGGCACCGCCTGCGAGCGGATCACCCAAGACAAGCTATGGCACGGCATGCCTGGAGAATGAAATGCTGGATGCGCAGCATCACAAAACCAGCCTTCCGCGCTCTTTTCCATGCCGTCGTCCTGCCTGCAGGGACTTCGTTGTTTCAGTCCCCCCGCAGAAAAAATGTTTCCCAAGGTGTCCCTGTTTGGAATGACCTCTCAGTTCCTGGCAGTGCGACCATGGCTGACAGGCACCCCGCCCGGGAGCGATGGCCGCTGCCGTGCTTTGTTTACATGTTACTCTTATGGCATGTCTTGTCCGGAGCACATTCAGCAGCTTTTGTGGTCTGGGGGTACGGTGCGAGTAAGCTGTGGGCTGTGGGGTGCGTTGCAGGTCGCTGTTGAAGATGCTGGGTGAGAATGAAGTTGGGGTGGCTCGCGTCGGATGCGGGTGGAACCACTACGAACTGCTGCATCACTGATGCAATGCCAATGATTGTCTCATATTGTCTCATGTTAGGCTTGCAAGCAAAACTCAAGCGCTTCTCGTGTTCCGACGAGGCTGGGCAGGCAAGACACAGACGCGAACTTGCGGAGGCAAGATTTTCTGCTTTCCTCACGGTTCCCGGCTGACCTGTGCTCGCTGCACGGAGAATCAGTCCTCGAAATCCATGTCCTGAAAGGCAGGTCGTACACAGGGAGCGATGGACCTCCCCAAGGACCCTCTGCCCTGCAATTTTCGCCTGGGCAAAACTCGTCTTCCTCCGTAGGATTACGACCCGGCAGCTGCAAGCTCCTCGCTGTCGACCTCGTCGCTATCATCGTCTCGCACAGGCTCCTGCGCCTGGAAGACAAATGTCAATCGCTACCGTTCGGAGAGCTCTTAGTAGAAATGCAACCTCACTGGACGAGATGCAGAAGTTTCGCAGACATGTGGTTTCTATGGCGCTGCCTGTTGTGATGTCGCAGGGAATGGCACATTGCGGCTGCCTACTGATCGCTCAATCAATGAATGCTGCTGCATCCCTGCAGGATCGTGGGTTTAGGATTTAGGGTTTTGGATGGGTTTAGGGGTATCTGACGCGTTTGACGCACGTCCAGCAGTGTGCCGTCGGGGTGAGAGACTGCAGAAAGAGGGTGGCACTTGGGATGCAAAGCGGCCAAACCAAGACAACCTTGCCTAAGAGGTGTTCCTGTTATTTCTTTCACACCGAGTCGAGGCCAACTAGGCGGTTTGCCGGAACAGGGTCGGTTGTCGACCCAAAGCTCGCGGATGATCAAACGCAGTAGGTATTGAAACAGCCATCCAAACACCCCCAACCGGAAACATTGCGAGAAACTGGCACCTGCTTCGCGACATAGTTGACCTCCTTCTCCAGTTCGAAGCCTAGGCTCTTGCTTTTCATTGCTTCTCTCTTCCAGAAACGCTGTCGTGCAAATCATTATGTGCATCTTGGCATCTGCTTGACTAGAGCTCAACTGCACTACTTGCTGCTCGAACACTGGGGAACCGGCCAGCATATGCTTCACAGACCAGTGACAGCCTGCGTGCACTGGGACCAGCAGCCATTTTTCAATCCTGTAGCTTCAGCACCAAAACCAAGTCGGAAAATATCAATTGAAGCTTTCAGCATGCACAGACTTGGCGCGCCTCAGCCTGCATTTGCCAGCCAAAGGGACCCGAAAACGGACGCTGGCCGTGACCTGTACAGGTGGTGTCTGGACTGCGAGAATGCGCAAGTCGACGCACGATTCCTGTGAAACTGACTCCCGGAATCTGTACGAGCTGGCGAATCTGGTGAAACAGCTCCTCCTTTCCCCCCCCTGCCCAGCCCTCCAGAAACCCCTGGACCTCGCGAGACGGGTCAGCGATTCGCCTGCACCTGAGGTCTCCGAGAAGTCGCTTTTGGGGCATCCTCCGGGCGTTGAAACAAAAAGGAAAGCTTAAGGATCTTCTTTCCAAAACCAGAGCAACAGGAAACGGTTCAGCAAGGTCAGCGACGTTCATGGAGCTTCCCTACTAAGTTGCGGGCACGCTCGACCCGCTCTTGCCCTTGCCGGGCAGCCGGAAGGTCAGCCACCAGGCCTCCGGAACCTAGCCAGGAGCGATCAGGTGGGGGTCTTTTGGGGACCAGTGCGGGGCCTTGCCAGGGAAGTGCGGAGCATGTGCAGCACCAATCGCCTCAAGCCATGTATCACCAAATCGGCAGTTTGTCAAACTCGGGTCATCCTGCGAGGCTCCTTATGTTTACATCTGGCGACGCATGGCGTGATGCAGTAGCCCTGCAAACGAAACGATGATCAGACTGAATCCCTCAGGCCTCTCCTTCTCGGAGATTGGCCCGCAGCAGCCTGGCTCGAATCGCTGCCGGTGAGAAGTCAGAGGCCGTGCTTCCGTTGACGCGTACATCAAAAGGTTTGAGTAGGATCAGCTAGACCTGGAGCTTCTGGCCACAGGCAGTCGCTACTCGCAACATCACACTTCAGCGTGCATTCTCCAGACACCGCTGAATGAGTGCCAGAGCCAGCCCCACTTCAAGCAAGCTGGAAGAACTTTATCTCCAGGGTCGCGATGTCACCGGCACAAATCTCATCTTCGCCGTGCACGAACACGTGCGTGTCCTGCTCTGGCATCTGAGGCTTCAAGCCAGTTTGAGGCAAGCCGGATGCTCCTGGATTTGCATCCTCGGTGCCACAGCGACAAACTCCTCGATGTCCTGTCCAAGCGAAGCGCGTGAAACTGTAGCATACCGCAGTCTGGAGCAGAGGTCCCAACGTCTGAAATGCTCGCTCAAGCCAGTCGTTGCCCTCAAGACCAGGCCCTGTAAGCATCCGAATCCCAACCAAAGAGCTTGCACTTGTTTTCTCCCTCAAGACAAGCCCTCTTGGAACTGAGAACCGGGCTGCAAGCTCTGAGGGGCTCAGGCCGAGCTCAGAAGCACTCAAAGCCGCGCTGCGCTCCTGGCCAAGAGGTGATCACAACCCTTCGGGTCTGAGAACCTACTGAGCCACCCAAGCTCCACTCCGCTGCCATCTGCAGCCTCTGCAGGCATCTCCAGGAAACCGGTAAGCGTGGAGTACTTCTTCTGCCGCTTTTGCCACCACCTTATGATGCGGGATGCGAGCTCGAATGCAACGACCGGAAGAATACTGTTGCAACTTTCAGCCGCTTCCTCATCCTCATTCTTCCTTATGTTTAGCTCTCACTCACAGCTCCAATTTCTGGCTCTTCGCGATGGTGAAGTTGCAGCCTCACCTAAAGCCGTTCTGGGTCTCCGAGGTTTGACCGAGGCCGCTGCTTCACCTGCTCACCCGTGAAGTGTGGGATCCTGGCACGACACTGTACCCCTTACCCGGCAAGGGATACCGCACTGTGACCATCTGCATGGGTCACCCACCGGCCAGCAACAACTCAAATTTTAAGAGAGCCGAGAGCCCTGCTGTAACCCAGCCAAACTCAAACTCAACTCCAACAGAGCCCGAAAGAAACGAACCTGCAGCAGCCGCCTCCCTGAAATTCCAACTGCCCATGCCGAGGCACTGTGACAGCACGGATCCTGGCTTGCTGGAAGCTGCGGGCTCCACGGCCTCGCAGTAGCTGCGGCTGCTCGCTCGAGCTCGAGGCTTGGAGCCTTCTCTTCGAGTCTTCGGCAGGTCTGAGATGTGTCTTGGGCAAGCTCTGCCTCCTTGAATCCTAGTGTCCTCACCACCCGCTATCACACGCTCAAGAAGCCCCCCCCCCGCCCCGTACCGGGCTGTTCCGATTGGCACTGCATGCGGACCTGCACGAGACCCCGATGGAAATCCAGGCAACTGCTGACGCCGTCCGCCTGCCCTGAGCTTGTCTGGTGCAAACTCATGGTCGAGGAACTCGCGCAACAGCTGAAGCACGTGTTGGGCCCGAAGCCGTGCGAGGCAGCTTCTTGAAGGAGAAATCTGCAAGTAACCTGGAATCCCACGGCCACGGCCCAAAAAACGCCCAGACACTTCATCGGGGCCAGGCCTGCCACTGCTTGAGCGCGCTGTCCAAGTCGCTGGAACGCTCGAGAAGATCAGTTCTCCGCAGTATGTGGCCCCAAAAGCACGTCTCCTTGGATCACGAATCAGCTGCTGACAGCTGTGGAGTAACGACTCTGAGCTTTGCAGCCCAAGCAACTGCTCGCTGCAGAGCCATCGAGCTCTCTGCCTGCAGCGCAACAACCCCTTACGGTCACAAGACCGAAGACGCAAGCTTGGAGCGTAGAGGCTGCCCCACCCCACCTCACCGTTCTCAGCTCGCTTGCCTTTTGAGAAGCTGGCACCGGCTGCCTGCAACCTGGTAGGAGGCAACAAGAACCCGGGATCTCTGCAAAGTCCCAACAGGGCAGACGACTCGCGGCGGAGCTGGTCCAACGGCTCCTGTTCCTCCCGGCAACCAAGAAGTGCGGCTTCTCGTGAAACACGACGCAAGCGGATGCGCCCGCACCTCCTTCTTGGGCTTCTCTGCTGCCGCATAGGCTCTCAGAATTAACTCCTGTGGCATGACATTTGCGCAAAGATATCAGCAGCGAAACAACATGCAAAAGCAACGGAGAAAGGATTCAAACACACGCGAAACGAACTCCGAAAAGGAGCCCGGACAACGAACCCAGGAAAACTCTGCACATGCATGGAGATGGGCCTGCAGCTCTCGTGCATCCAGTGACGGAGAGAAGCCTTCCGCCAAGACCTGGCAGTGTCACTCGCCGCACAGCAAGGACCAGAAGTGAGGCAAACCTGTGGACTCTCACTTATTCTCACTTTCCATGCCCATACGACACAGCGCCTTGTTCGTTTCACGCGGAAGCCCGTTGTTATCGACGGACGAGGAGCCCCTGCAGAGACACATCAGCAAAGAACTGCTGTTGCGTTCTTATTCGTCTGAGAGCTTTTCCCATTCACCTACCAAGGAAGCACAGACACAGGAAAGATGCCGGCATGTCTAGCTTCCAGATAATCAATATCTTCATCATTCAGAGAAAGGGGCCCGCAACCGGACGATGAAAATCAGCGTCGTTTCCGATTTTCTTGTTTGATCTTTAAGTCTTGGTCCTTCCGGCGGAGCAGGGCGTGCTTGAGACATTCAGAACAGATTTTAGATTTTAGATCAGTCCATTGCGAGGGTCGCAGCTGTAAAAACTGACAATGCTTGCGGAGGGAAAGCATTGAACGCGAAAGCAGCCTGAATCTGCTAAGCCAGAAAGTTCAGCGGTGTATAGTAGACATCAAGAACTAGAACGGGGTAAGGAGTGAATCTGGAGAATATGTTGAATGAATACATCCCCTCCACCCGGAGCAACCATAATCTGTCATCTGTCCAAGCGGCATGCAGTACAGCATCAACAACGGCACGCCGATGACAAACAGGAGGAGGAAAAGCACTAGCACCAGTCCCTGCTTCTCCTCACAAAGACAACTTCGTGGATTGCTGAATGAAGCCAGGAAACAGCTCCGTGCCTTGCTTATCGTCGGGAGTGCTACATCAAGCTGGACGCGAGTAGGTCCATCCGGATTTCCATACGCTCCTGGGAAAGAAGGTGGTCAGATCAGCAGCACCATAATCATAACCACCAGAACATTATCAGGACCAAAACAATGTAACAAAGAAAAACGCTGGTACAGCTTCTAGTTACCTTCAAGCGCTCTGCATGTACCATGCATACATGGACGGATGGATGTATGTACGTATGTATGTATGTATGTATCACGTATGCATGTGTGCAACTACATATGCATGCATATGCTACAGTCGGATGCTGAAGGAAAGAAGTAAAGGGAAGAACTGCACAGACTTTACGAAGAGTTAGCAGCAACTACGATACTAATTAGTCGGAGGATGATTGCGAAATGGTTGTCGAGATGACCGCCATCATCAGTCATCAACAACAACAACAACAAGAGCAACATAAACATAACGGCGCTTAGCAAGATCATCATCATCAGCAGCAGCGTTATCACAACAACTTCTGCCCCTTGGTGATCCAAGGCCAAGTCGGTAGTTGCGCTTGGCCACGGGATCCGTGAGGGCATCGTAGGCCTGCCGCAGCCGCCCATCCGAACCAAGAGCCAAAAGAGTGCAACTCGCGCACACGATGCCTTCTTGATGAGCATGAACTTCTCGGCCGCACCCTCCTCCTGGTTCTTGTCAGGATGGTACTTGAGGGAGAGCTTGTGAAAGGCTTTCCTTGATCAACTGTGAACAGCAGCAACCCAGCAACGGCACGTCACGGATTATCATGATTATACTGCGTGTGCCCTGCGTGTACAACAAGGTTACAAGTGCTCTCCGAGACTCTTGACCTGAGAAGTGGAGCTGGTCATGCCAACATCCAGGATCTCATAAGGATCGAAATTTTGATACCTGAGCCGTACAGTATGGGGCAAGAACCGGACCTCTTTCAGCCCTGCAGGATATGGAGTGGATAAGGTTTTAACACAACCTGTAAATCAGTGCTCGACGAGGCGTTTGTTTTTCACGAGCTGTCTTCCGTGCCACAAAGGTGCAAGGCACTCGTCGCCAAGACCTGCCTGACCTGGCGTGTCTAGGAAAGAGTGCAGTTGCGCTCTTTGCCGTGCTCTCAAGGTTACATGCCATCCTGCAGCACAGCACCACAGCGACTTTGGGCCTGGATGATGATGTAGGTAAGCCAGCACCAAAGAAGCATCAGAATCACAAGGCGCCTCAGCTGTGAAGAGTCTTGTGCCTCATCGTCCCAGAACAAACCCGCCTACACCTCAGAATGCAGACGCTGAGTGATTCGCACTTCGAGTGCAGGCAAGCTGCACCACGAAGCCGCCGGAAAATTTGCGAGATCTCCTCTGGCACAAACTGAATCAAGTTTCCTACATGAACACAGGTCACAGCTACTTCGACAACGCGAAGACCGGCGTAAGAGAAGCCAAAGAGGGCTCAAGCAGCTTATTCTACCCTGGGAATTGGTCACCAGCCATAACCAGCCCTCTTACGGCCACTTGCAGCGAGCTTCAGCTCTTTCAGCGCCGCGTCACGTCGCGCCTTCCGAAGCACACGAAAAAGTAAGACCCAGCACGCCTTTGACGCTCCGAACGGACCCGGCCTCCATGGCCTGTGTTCGGCAGTAGCGCACGCGCGAGCCGTGCTCGCTGGTCTCGGGAAAAGCCTTTGCCACCTCGAAAAGGGGACGACACTGCGCAGACTGGCTTCGACTCCCGCCAAGGATTTCCCGAACCAAGACTTGCGGAGCAACAGCCGGACTCAGACCAGGGCGGACCCCAAAATGCATGATTTTCGCAGGACAGCACATGCCTTCTCACCCTGCTCCTGCCTCGGCACGGCCCGGGAAGAGCAGGTGCCACACCACGGCTGCGGTCCACGGCACCAGCAGGCAGCTCAGCATCGCCAGAAAGAAGAACAGCATCGCCTTAGATTTCTTTTACCTTCCTCAACTTTCCCAGAGGTGCTGCACCTGCCGGCCAGCCACGGAATCATCTCCCTCCTTCTCCGACTGGTTCTTGGTCTTGGCCACTGCGCATGCAGGGGCCAAGGCCAAGGCCAGCAGCCAGACGCACATTGCGTGCATCCGGATCTTCCAAGCCCCAAGACTTGGGGAGCCCTTGAGACACAGCTCGCGCTTATGGCTTATGCCATAATGCTGCATAGCGTCACATCGTGTCATCGTGTTAGCATTCTTCCGTGGATGTTTCTGGAGTCTTGGGCCATTGGCAGAGTTTACCACAAAATCAAGCACAGGCAGATCTCTGCCATCCGTGCAGCTGTCCGGCACCCTCGAATACCTTCTCGCAGAAAACACGCAGACGTTTTTGCAACGCTGGCAATCAAACGACCCGAGGGTTATAGCCCTCCACGAGATGAACCGTCGTGATTTTCAGGTACAGCAGCAGAGCCAGTTCGAAGTCCCTATAAGAAGTCAGAAGCTTCACCCCCGGGTCGCTTCAAGCAAGGTCTGGTGCGGGAGTCTTAGAGTGTTGGCGCCTCTCAAGCCTTCACGACCTTGCCGTAGAAAATGCCCTTCAGGAGAACTGTGCGTGGGGCCTCACATCTGGTTGCTTCGCATCACAAGATTTCTGCGGCCGGAAAGTATCAGATGCACTCAACTGACGATTCGGAAGTTGTCAGGATATCGTGCCCTGCCTTGGCACCCATGTCGGTATCGGATGGCTGCTTCGACACGAACACGCCGCCGATCTCACCCAGCTCCTGGTTCACCTCGCGGAGCGACACTGGCCAAAGCCTTATACACGACTGCCGTTTGCATGACTCGACTCTACGACTCTAGGAGTGCCTTGTTGACCTCCATCTCAATGACGCCCTTGCCCAGGTCGAACACCTGACAATAAGCGGAGCATGTCATCCGCCGTGGGCTCCTTTTGCCGCTGGGCCTTGCCTTGTTGGTCTCCTTGAAAAGCTCATCCTGGCCTCCCTGTCCATCGGACTGCATGGCCGGCAAGGCAACAGCCTGGTCGTAGCCGAGGGTCATGCCGCGGCCCTGAACCGAAATCTCAAGCACTTGCAGCTTGCAAGCTGGTTTATTGCATTCTGCTTCTAGCGCGCCTTAGGGTCCAAGAAACCTCCAGTTCGGTAGGACGGGACGCTGAACTCACCGCCCCAGGTGAAGCCGGGCTTGAAGGAGCTTCCCTCGCCCTTGGCAACCAACTCCTGCAAGCTCCAACTCCAACGAGAGCACTCCCCTTGGCACACTCGGGTTTCCAGGGACCTTGACCGTGAAGAGGAAGGGCACGTACTCACCGTCGGGGAGCTTCACGGTCGTGGCCGCGAAGTCCATGCCATCCTGCTCCTGCCAGGGGGGGGAGCCAACACGCTGAGCTTCACAGGAGTGCTCGTGAAGCTGCCAGTCTCTCCTTGAAGGTAATGGGGTTTGCATCCAGAGAGCCCTCGATGAAGGCCAGGGTGTAAGTCTGGCGGGTGGTGAGCTTGGTGGTGGCAAACTCCTGCATGTTTGCGACAGGCTT
This sequence comes from Symbiodinium sp. CCMP2592, assembly GCA_905221615.1. NCBI lineage: Eukaryota > Dinophyceae > Suessiales > Symbiodiniaceae > Symbiodinium > Symbiodinium sp. CCMP2592. Next base: position 116,842 of record CAJNDT010006109.1, read on the forward strand.
TCAATGATAAAAACATGCTGGGTCAGCTGGGCTCAACAATCCATCCTTGCCCTTGTCAGTCTCGAACTCGACAGCGAAGGACTTCGGCTCGAAGCAAACGTTCACGAGGCGGGAACCTGCGCATCTACTTGTCACATCAGAAGTCTAAGAGTGAAATAGAAACGGCTGAGGCTGTGGGGCCGCCGGGCCTGAAGGCACAGGCACCTCAGAGCCGTTGGACTCCACGGTGGGGCAGCGGTTGGCGAGACCGCTGCCCTTCACCTGCGCGTAGGTGAGCTGGCCTCGGGCAAGCGGACTCGACGTCTGCGATTGCATATCCGGTGCACGCGCACCACACCGATCGCCTTTTCTTCTAGCTTCTGCTTTTGCTTTGCCGAGCAACTGAACTGCTCGGCCGTGATTGCCTTGGCTGGCGACGCAGCCACTCCCAGCAAGACGCCTCGGTTCTGTATCCAGTTCAGATCCATGACTTTGATAGCTCTGGGTTGGGAAGAACATCTCTGAGCGAAGCGGCCCAAGGCCGCGCCGATGCTCAGCAGTGGGGCAGCCTCGGCTGAAGCATCAAGTGGCGTCACTGCGTCACTGAGTGCTGCTGATCCGAGCGGCCCAGGCGAAGCCCTCCGCCGGCGCCTTCCATGCCGACTGCAACTGAATTTCAGGCTCTAAACTCTAAACGCGCAACCACCACAAGGGGCCTCCTGTGAAGGGCCGGCAGCCGAGGTCTGTGGCGCACGGGGAGTCTGGTGGGCTGCGGGAGGCCCGGTCAAAAAGCAGCTGCCTCCCAGCGTCTCAGATCGCATACACTGCTCATGCACTGCTCGCAGCATCACGACTTGGGGTACTTGTCGTGGCTAGGCCCGGCCTAGCACCGCCGTAGCGACGAAGACGGCGGCACAGACCTTTCACACATGCGGGGCATGGTCTCATTGCGAGACATGAGCAGACTGCGATCCCTTTCTTGCGGAGGAGAGGCAGGGTAGGAGGAGCGCGCCATGACTGACAAGGGCAGGCTGGAAGGGCACTAAAGCAAAAATCCTGTGTGGGCCAACAGGCGGATTGCAGCTTCTGACCGAGATTCTAGGATGAGCCTTTGTGCCCGAGGGTCACATGTCGGTGCCATGATGCATACAGGATTGCGGCTCGCTTCTTCTCTGACGCGTCCAGCCTCTCTCTGCGACTGCAGCTCGAGCTCTAAAGTGTGAGACGAAACACTGCTTCATCATGCTTTGGAGAAGGATGCATCAAAGAAGCTTCGAAGTCTGGGTCTGAATGGGCCTTGGACCCCTCACGTGTATTCGCTGCATTTCTGCCCTCACTTCTGCAGCCTGCTGAAACTACAAGGCTGTGGTGGCGGTTGGCGGCAGTCCATGTGGCATCATCTCCAAGGTGGCGAAATAACGACATCGCAGCACACCTTAGGTGCTTTTCACTACATGCTGAAAGCTTCGGCAACAAAGCGAACCTTCTCAACTGCAGAGTCCAGCACGCAGCCGTATCAAGGGTTTGTTCTTTTCCGCGTGGTTTTGAAAACCTTCTCAAAACTTACAGGTCTCACAAACAGACTGCCAAGGTTCTGAGCAGCCCGTCGATTCATTGCAGGTTGCGGTGCGCACAGCCATCCAGAGTGTGGGAAAACTGAAGGACTGGCATTCTGCACACCACTCAAGGGCGCAGCCCACGGACTACCCGCGATTCATCTTAAAGGGACGTTTTAAACTAGGACTGTCTAACGATGAGACGATGAAAGTCTGCGGTAGGTCCGCGCTCTTAGCTATGCTCTGCGCGACACTTCGTCATCGCGAGTGTCAGCTCCACTGACAGTCTCGAAGATCTTGTCCAAGCATGTCCAAGCCTTCAAATTCAGAGCCTTCAGGATTCTTCGGTGGTGCTTGGCACCAGAGTCGTCCGATTCAGGTCGAGCTTTCAGCTCAGAAATGGTGAGAGTAGATCATTTGCCTCAGATCCCAGGAGTTGGCATGCTCAATAAGACAGCTGCCTGCTCAATGGAACTAATGGAGCATTCGTAACTCGTAACTGAGCCGGGCGCTCGTATGTCGGGAACGGATACCTCAGCACTGGTGCAAGAGCCATGCAAATGAGCCGCCACATCGGAAAACGCAGGGACTTGAATCGGATGACAGCGACATGCAGGCTTGGTCAAGCCTGGGTGTCACAAAATGTTGCTGCAATCCGCTCGGTTGCGGCCAAGGCACAAGCTAGCTTCGATCATGGTTTCTGCTTTGTCCACCTCGGAGCGACATTGAATTTGCTGGTAGTCGGACGGACAGATTTCGCTTCCTGATCGAAAGCTCGACAAACTGCAGAGGTCGAGTTGCTGCCGCTCGCAGAGCCGCCATCTGCGCCCTTCCGAAAGGCTGGGTCTGCTTGCTTTGAATCGCTTGACGGGAGGCCCTGCTATAAACCACAGGGGCATCGAAAAACCTGCACCTCAAACTCGAAACACTCGTGTTGTTGCTTACTTCGGTCAGGAAACACTGAGGTTGAGAATAAGAAGCGTGGTATCAGTTAAGTGCATTCGTGGGTTGAAGGTCTGACAGTGGCACCCCCTGCGGCCTGAACGTGCTTGAACGTCCATCCCAGAAACCGGAAACTTCCTGGGCTCCCGGCTTAACGGTGTCGCAGAGATAGGTGGCCTCCTCCGCGAGGGATGTGTGGGGCTTGGCCTTGTAGACAGCCTCGGAAGCTTCAGGGCTCGGAGTGGCAAGAGCGGGACCTGGGACCGCAACGGATGAAACTCTTTTCAAGAAAGAGGGCCTGCAACTTCTCGACCTGGTCCACAACGTTCTCGTAGACAGTTTTCCTGCTACCAGTCAGCTTGTCCACGCCCTTGTACTTGTCCAGGTCCTGCACTCTGGTTTTTCGCTTCTGTTCAATACGCAATGCGCGAAGCCTCTGTGCGCTTCATTGCGCTTCGGGGCCTGTAGGCATCGAGGCTTTCTGTTTCACCACCATGTCAGCCTACATCCAAACAACCCTGGCCCCAGGCTCAATAGGACTCTAGGCTCCTTGGCGCATGCAGGCAGAAAGCCGGTCTCGACCATCTGGATCATGGTTTCCACCTCACAGCCTCATCCACACAAGGCGACAAAACACTCCGACAGAGCCCTGGTCCCTAGCAGCAAGCGCCAGTAAGCGATGCTTAGGCTACGGCAGATGCAGGAGATATAGTTCTCGTACATCACTTCCTGCCGTGCCTCCGTCTCCTCCTTGGTGTAGATCTTCAGGGTCTCGAGAAGCTTGGTGTTCTTCTCAGAGCTCCACGTGGCAATGGCCTTGGGCGTGGTGTTCAAGTTTGGCAGGCCTCGCTTGCTTGCCTCGACAGGCCACTCTGCTGAGTAGCCGTTGCCGGTGAAGATCACGTGCTTGTTCTCCTTGAACACTTGAGCCACGGCATCACGATGGCTCATGCCACCCTCGATGAGCGAAGCCATGTGGGACATTCCAGCAGACATGACGGCGTTGCAGACCATGATTGGGAGGCAGCAGTTCTGGGAAGAGCCCACTGCACGGAACTCAAACCGGTTGCCGCAGAACGGGAACGGGGCTGTGCGGTTGCGGTCTTCAACGTTGGCCTCGATGTGCATGGCAGAGCTGCATCCCGTCTCCTGCTTCTTCTTCTCGGCCTTGTATCCTGTTCAGTTTAAGACTTTCCAGGCCGTGCAGCGAAAGCAGCTCAGCTAGTCTTGTTCTGCGACACAGATTTTGCATGCATTGGGAAGCAGCGCATGCACACGCACATCTATCAATCAACCTGGCAGCAAGGACCTTCTTGCTTGGAATTTCCAACTTTTCTTAAAATCTCGAGCTCCGGGCCCAGAAGATCGCCGCCGCTGACCACGGAATCCACGAAGGACTCGAAGCCCTGGCCCGGGTACAAAGAGATGATGGCCGGGGGCGCTTCTTGCGCTCCCAAGCGGTGGTCATTGCCAGCGCTGGCCACGGTGCACCGCACCATCTCCTCAGTTCAGTCTGGTAACGAGACAACGGACAATGGCTCTGTCGCGGAAGAGCACTGACATGTACAACCGAGGGGGTATACCACGTGTGGCTAGCGTATTAATATGTTGCTTGAAAACGTACGACATAACAGCCAAGTCTCGTTGTACTGCGCAAGCCCATAAGCCAAGCAGGCAATGGCAGTCACGTACAGCTTAGCACCATCTTCGTTCTTTCCCGGGTAGAAGAAATTCAAGCCGGTGTCAGTTCCGATGGACCAGTTGGCGTGCTTGCCGCTGCCATTGATACCGGCAAAGGGCTTCTCATGGAAGAGCACCTGAAGGCCGAGCTTCGCGGCTTCCCGGTTCATGACCTCCATGAAGCAAACGTTGCTGTCGCAGGACACGTTGGCAGCACGGAAGACGGGGGACATCTCGTGCTGGCCAGGCGCCACCTCGTTGTGCTTCACAGCCATGGGGCAGCCGATTTTCAGCATTTCCGCCTGAACGACATCCAGAAGCTCCTGCACCTTGCCGGGGATCGCCTGGAAGTAATTTAGGTCCCCTTGTTGGTGCCGTGTGGGCAGCCTGCCAAACAGTGTCCGGCCACAGTTCACCAAGTCAGGGCGGGCCTTGAAGTGATCTGCCGAGAGGACAAAGAATTCCTGCTCCCAACCCAGGTAGCTGTGCATTGTCTGAGCATCCTTGCCAATGCCGATAGCCTGCAGCAACCGAAGGCCGTGCGTCTTGACAGCATCCATCGACCGCAGCAGCGGAGTCTTCTCATCGATGCACTTCCCGAAGTGGGTAACGAAAGCGCATGGAATGTACAGACAGCTATCCATCACAAAAGGTGGGGATGATCTATCCCAAGTGGTGAAGGCGGCTGCGGAGTGTGTAACACGCAGGCCGCCATTGGGAAAGGAGGAGCCATCCGTCTCTCCTTGGAAGAGACGCTCGTGAGGCAGGCAAGCCTTCATCGGCTTCGTCGTGAACTGGGAGCCAAACTCCAGGTCCATCAGAGTGTCCTTCTTGAAGGCGCCTAACATTCCACCGACGGCACCGCCACCGCCTTGGGTCGCGTCACGGCCCTCTACGCAGCACAGGCAAGTTGCATGCAACTCTCCACAGCTATCTGCCCCTCACCGCACAATAGGGATGGGTCCGAGGTTTATGCCAAGCTGCCGCGAAGAGGGAAGAACCAGTGAGCAAAGTCAATTGCCCCTCGCTCCCGGGCCCACTCGAAGATCGCTTCCGAGATGACCTTCTGGTCTTCCTGCGAAGGAGGGTAACCATCAGCTTTCACGACACAAAATCTCACACCGCACTGCGTTTAGGCATGTGAGCACCTCTGTTGTAGGAGCGCCCGTGATCAAGCACTCGTTGAAGCGCTGGACGACTGCGGCAGGCAGCTTCGCAGCCATCACTGCATCGTCGAACATGCATGTCCCTGCGGCCGTCAGAGCATCAGCAGACATGGCTGCAGTAGCGGCGCTCGTGCTACCGCTGCCCGCGCTCCTGAAATTGAACCTAATGGCTGAATGTCCAGGAAATGCCAGAAAGCTTGACTCCCTTGAACAAACGATGACGTGCAGCACTCCTCTCAATCTGCAGATCCCGAGAACGCAGCATCTGGGGGCTTGCCCTCCTCAGGCCAGTGCGCTGCCTGTTCATGCAGATCGAACTTCACGCATGTTGCGGGAGAGTCGCAGGACATTTATGTGTGCAAGCCATCGTGAGGCAAGCGGCAAGATGCAAGCACAAATTCAGCATGCAGTATGGCCGATACCATGTTGAAGACGCTCCTGTGTACAACTCTCTCTGTGCGTGTACGGATGTGTACGGTGTACGGTACATGTGTCTGTGTGCACGTATACATACAGACATACAGACAGACTAGCCAGCATCAGAATTGTGTTTCCGCTCCATGATTCTGCATGAAATGCTCAAGACACTTACGTCCCGGATGCCCCTGTAGATACTTGCATTGACATACGCTTCTTATTCTCAAGACTGACGGCACTGACATGCAAAGCGAGACTGCAAAGAAGACTTCAGAAAACGATGTCCGCCTGCAGTCGTCCTGCTTCTTGTCGAACACCTTAAAGCTCGACACCGGCACGGCAAGGAAGGAACAACGTCCACGCATGGTAAACCCCAAACCACCAATGAAGCAAACTGTTAACCATGGGAGCTGAAGAAGTACAAGGTCGAGGGACCTGTTACCGAGTGGGCACGAAGCCGAGATATGCACACCTCTGTGTTTGTTTTCAGCTGCCTGTCTGCTGGGCGGTTCCTTGGCGCTTCGAGCAGTACATTGTGACTCTTCAAGTCAACAAAATTCCATCGAGTGCTGCACTGTAAAATCAATTGGAAAAGAAGCTTCCGCTCCACATTCCTCCACCTCAGAAGTGGTGAGAGTAGATCATGGCCTCGTAGGTGGGGTAAGGGTAGAGAGACGACTCCATCATACTCTCCGCCTTGTCCACCTTGGCACGGAGCGCCACCATCTGCGGCTTCACGGTGTCGCACAGGTACGTGGCCTCCTCTGCCAGAGAGCTGTGGGGCTTGGCTGCGATCAGAGATTTCAACTTCTCCGATTCGTCGACGATGCTGTCGTACACGGCTTTTCGGCTGCCGGCGAGCTTGTCGAAGCCCTTGAACTTCTCCAGATCCTTGGCGCAGGCTGGCAGGAAGCCCGTCTCCACCATCTGGATCATCGTCTCAACCTCACAGCACATGCAGGAGATGTAGTTCTCGTACATCACTTCCTGCCGTGCCTCTGTCTCCTCCTTGGTGTAGATCTTCAGGGTCTCGAGCAGCTTGGTGTTCTTCTCAGAGCTCCAGGTGGCAATGGCCTTGGGCGTGGTGTTCAAGTTCGGCAGGCCTCGCTTGCTTGCCTCGACGGGCCATTCCGCAGAGTAGCCGTTGCCGGTGAAGATCACGTGCTTGTTCTCGGTGTAGATCTTTGCGACGGCATCACGATGGCTCATGCCACCCTCGATCAAGCTAGAGAGGTGCGCCATGCCCGCAGACATGATCGCGTTGCACACCATGATCGGGAGGCAGCAGTTCTGGGAGGAGCCCACGGCACGGAACTCGAAGCGATTGCCACAGAAGGGGAACGGGGCTGTGCGGTTGCGGTCCTCGACGTTAGCCTCAATGTGCATGGCAGCGCTGCATCCCGTCTCCTGCTTCTTCTTCTCAGCCTTGTATCCGAGCAGGTCACCGCCGGAGCAGATGCTCTCCACGAAAGCCTCGAAGCCCTGACCTGGGTACAGAGAAATGATGGCCGGAGGGGCCTCCTGCGCACCAAGGCGGTGGTCGTTGCCGGCACTTGCCACGGTGCAACGCACCATCTCGTTGTACCTTGGCCGACAGGGATGACGAGCCTAAACATGCCTAAGCCACGGGCCCCACTACGCGACGAGAAAGCTGTCGCAGTATCAGACTGTGACTAGGCGGAAGTCGCATAGCATGACTTTCTTCAGAGTTCAACAGATGGGACATCCAAGATACTGCGCAAGGCCGTAGGACAGGCAGGCAATGGCGGTGACGTAGAGCTTCGCACCGGCCTCGTTCTTGCCTGGGTAGAAGAAGTTCAAGCCCGTGTCAGTGCCGACGGACCAGTTGGCGTGCTTGCCGCTGCCGTTGATGCCGGCGAAGGGCTTCTCGTGGAAGAGCACCTGCAGACCCAGCTTCGCGGCTTCCCTGTTCATGACCTCCATGAAGCAAACGTTGCTGTCGCAGGACACGTTGGCAGCACGGAAGACGGGGGACATCTCGTGCTGGCCAGGCGCCACCTCGTTGTGCTTCACAGCCATGGGGCAGCCGATTTTCAGCATTTCCGCCTGAACGACATCCAAAAGCTCCTGCACCTTGCCGGGGATCGCCTGGAAGTAGTTCAAGTCTCCCTGCTGGTGTCGGGTGGGCAGCTTGCCGAAGAGCGTGCGGCCGGTGTTCACCAAGTCAGGGCGTGCCTTGTAGTGGGCGGCGCTCAGCACGAAGAACTCCTGCTCCCATCCCAAGTAGCTGAACATGCACTTGGCATCGGTGCCGATTCCAATGTTCTTCAGGAGGCGCAAGCCGTGGAGGGTCACTGCATCCATGGATCGCAGCAGGGGCGTCTTCTCATCGATGCACTTTCCAAAATGCGTCACGAAGGCGCACGGGATGTACAGGCACTTGTCCATCACGAAGGGAGGCGAGGACCGGTCCCAGGTGGTGAAAGCCGCTGCGGAGTGGGTCACTCGCAGGCCTCCATTTGGAAAAGAGGAACCGTCCGTCTCGCCCTGGAACAAGCGCTCCGCTGGCAGGCAAGCCTTCATGGGCTTTGTCGTGAATTTGGAGCCGAACTCCAGGTCCATCAAAGTGTCCTTCTTGAAGGCCCCGAGCATGCCGCCCACGGCGCCGCCTCCACCACGCAGGGGGAAGAACCAGTGTGCGAAATCGATCGCACCGCGCTCTCGAGCCCAACCGTACATTGTGTCCGCGATGATCTTCATGTCGTCCTGGCACAGAATTGGCATAGAATTGGCATAGCGACCTCAGGATGCTAAATCCTGGAGGCCCGTGTGTCGGCGATCAGGCGGAGTCCCGAGAGCCTCCAGACGCCCTACAGGGAGGGGCCTAAACCAAAGAGGAGGGGACTAAACCCCGACCCACAAAAAGGCATCCAAGGGCGGGAGGATGCTGCAGGCCTGAACACAAGAGCATCCAGCGGAGCGCATCACCTCGCAGGCAAAGCCGATGTGTGCACCAGACGGTAAAACGGAGGTCTAACCGACACCCTGGAGCGCCTTAGACAAGCGACGGGAGGCCTCGGCGGAGGCTCTCAAGACCCGCCTTTCCCAGTTCTGGATCTCTTCCAAGTGTCGCGCAAAAGCCTCGCGCTGCGATCCATGTAGGCGTCGATGGCACTCCGCAGCAGCAAGCGCATCAACCTCGGCGTTCCACTGACGCTGGAGATCAGGATGCGCTCCAGGCCACGGTACCCAAGACGGAGCGGGCTTCCCGTGGGAGGGCACCCAGTGGAGCTGAACCTCCACACCTGAGCGAGCGATGTCAGCGCACAGCATAGCGACATCTCGAACAAGAAGCGGCAGCGCACCTTTGCCGGTCCGAATGGCAGTGAGAGCCGACTGGCAATCAGAGAACACATGCAGCACTTTCACGGCCGTCCGCTGCTCAGAGGGGACAGCACAGAAGACACGGAAGAGAAGGAGAAGCGCATGGAGCTCCGCCTTATAGGGGCTCTGGTCTTCACCAGGCAAGCCGCTGGCAACCTTGACGCGTTGTCCAGGGAGGGTGAACGCGGCAGCACCAACGCTGTGCTTGCTGCTGCCGTCCGTCGCTGCAATGAGAGTCGACTCACCGAGGCACAGGTCCTCCGCAACTTCGGCCACCAACTCATCCGGGGCCACCAGATCCGGAGCAGGGGGCTCCTCAACAGACTCTCGCGCCATCAGGCGTTCCTGTGCACGATTGAGTGGCATCGGAATGCCATGCCTCAAATCAGCAGTGTCAGCACAAACCCAAGACCTGTGAGCCCGACTGGGAGCCGTCAGGCCGCAGGTACAGACGGCATGCTCCTTATCATCCAAGGCATGCATTGCCCCGTAGTACCAGCAGGTGCCGCCAGTAGTTGTCGTCCTGGCACTCACGGTATTCACGGTAGCGACCTCAGGATGCAAAATCCTGGAGGCCCTTGTGCGGGAGGATCGGCTGAAAGGCATCAGCGCCCAGTAGGGAAGCTAAACCACAAGGGCAGGGGGCAGGGAAACCCTACCTAGACAGCAGAGCCAAAGCGCTCAGATGAGCGAACACAATGTTCGCGGCAGCGCCGCCGACATCCCGAACACAGTGTTCGAGGCAGCACCCGTAATCCCGAACACGGTGTTCGAGGCTGCACACCGGGATCCCGAACAAGAGGTTCGGACCCGCACCTGGGGCAAGACTAGCCTACACCCGTAAGAAAGGAAGACAGGCGTCTGGCCGCCTCCGCCGAGGCACGAACGGCGAGTTCTTCCCATTGGCGCAGTCGCTCCAGGTGCTGCGCGAAGGCTCCACGATGCGACCCGTGAACTCGCCTCTTGCACGTAGCAGAGGCAAGTGCATCAGCTTCAGCATTTAAGCCTCGTTGCACATCAGGATGCATGCCAGTCCAGGGCTTCCACTTCGGCGAGGGTTTTCCGTGAGAGGGCACCCAGTGCAGCTGCACGTCCACACCACTTCTGCGAATGGCATCGCGCGCACCCGCAACTTCACGGACAAGTAAAGGGAGCTCCCCGCCTCCACTGCGCAGAGCCTTAATGGCCGACTCACAATCGCAGAGCACGTGAAGTGCAGTCACAGCCGATCGACGCCGTACCGGCACTGCCAGAAAGACCTGAAAGACAAAGAGAAGAGCGTGAAGCTCAGCTTTGTAAGGCCCTTGGTCCTCGCCCTGCAAGCCCATGGCAACCTTGATTCCCTGATTCGGAAGCACGAAAGCAGCAGCACCGATATTGTGTTCGCTGCTACCATCCGTCGCAGCAACGAGCACAGGCTCACGGAAGAAAATGTCTTCAGAGATCTCCGAAACCAGCTCATGTGGAGCAACCAGAGCAGGTGGGGGAGGCTCCTCAATAGATTCCAAAGCCAAGAGCCGGTCATGGGCACGATTGCTTGGGGCAGCAAATCCGACCCGTAGGTCTGCAGTATCAACGCAAACCCATGTCCGGTGAGCTCGGCTGGGGGCCAACAGGCCACAAGTACAGACACGCTGGTTTGGATCGTCCAACTGAAGCTTGTAGCCATAGTGCCAAATGGATCCACCCGTCACCATGGCAGCGCGCTTATCCTCAAGATCCCGAGCCGAGGACCACACAGCTTTGTGACCCAAGGCACGAATGAATGCATTGGCCGGCGGACCTGGAAGCGAGAGGCCCTGCGCCAGGCCTTCCCCTTGCCTGTGCATGGAGATGCGTGTGCGTCCACATCTGGAGAGGGCAACACGGCGGTGATGCAACAGCAGCCACTCACGGAGCACATGCAAACCATCGTGCCCCAGGTGAAAGGAGCGCCGACGCCCACCATCGTCGACACGATGAATGGCACTGCCATCCCGTTCCACAGTCCAACCAAGTCTGTTAAGAAGAGGCGCAGCCAGAGGCAAGAAGTGGTGCCAAGGCGCGATGGCCTCATCAAGCGGAAGAGCTTCATGCCAATCACGATTTTGGCAGTGCATGTTGACCGCCGTGCGGAGAGTGGCCCAATCAACGCAAAATCCTGGACTGGTGCGCCAATCGAAGATTTCATGAAAGATGACAGGAGGGGCTTCTCTTGTGAGGACAGTCTTAAGAGCCCACTTCACAAGTTCATCCAACGTAGAAAGCTCCTTCGTGGAAGGCCTGGCGAACCCCGCAGCCCACAGAAAAGGCGAGAAACAGAGGCTGTGCAGGTGAAGAAGAGTCTGCTTGGGGCACCGCGACACAGCAGCCACGTACACCAGTCTGGCATGAACACGCTCCCAGCAGAGCCGCTCCAAGTGCTTGGGAACAGAAAGATCCAGAGGGTGCGAAACACCCAAGAGAGACAGAGACGTCACACGCGAGTAACCAAGGGTATCAGCGAGGTCCTGGGCAGCCGAAGGGCCAACCACCGAGGACTTGCCAGCATCACAAGTGAGGCAAAAGGCCGTGTCGAAGATCCTTGAGCGCAAGGAGGCCGCACGAAGGCCCTCACACTGAGCCGCCACAGAACCCCCGAGGGCAAGCAACGTCCGATCGTCCTGGTAAGACAGGGCAGTGACATTCGGGCTGGCAACAGTCACAGCCCACACCTGCATCACAGCGGCAGCCACCACAGGAGAAAGGGGACAACCCTGAATCAGCCCGCGGCTAGCAGAGAACCACGAAGTAGAACAGACGCCACGGACCATGAGGAGGCGATCCTGATTCGTATAGAATAGAACGAGGCAAGGACTCTTCTTACAGCAACCGGCATGCCAAAGTGAGCCAAGACTTGGTCAGCCAAAGAGAAATGGACGGAGTCAAAGAAACGTCGCAGATCTTCCTGGACGCCAACCTTTGTACTGCGCAGCAAGGCCGAATGAACTCTCCGGTGAACATCCGAAGTGCCCCGTGATGGCAGACCCCCAAAGGCAGAAGCCCCAGCCCACCGGTGGCACCAGGCACGAAGGCCCGCACACAGGCAGCGAGCACCGCATCTCCAGGCAAGGCACGCCAGGGCAATGGGCCGGTGGCCCCCGGCAGGTTTAGGCAACAAAGAGACAGTGATGCGCTTCCACACCGCCGGAATCGATCCGTCACGAAGTATACCGTGCCACAACTGTGAAAACGCAGTCCACCACTCAAGCGGAAGCATAAGCAACTGCTCAGCCTGAAAGCCATCGGCACCACCACGACGGCCCTTCATTCTGCACATGGAGCGCTTCAGCGCCTCGGGACTGAGGTCGAAGTCAGCAGACTCCTCAACAAGAGCAGGCACAGCGGCAAGCAAAGCGGAGACACGTTGCGAGTGCACCTGAACTTCCGGGGAGGCAGTCCAGAGTTGTGTCCACTGCGGGCTTTCCTGCTCGAGAACAGCTTCAGGCAACAAAGGGGTCCTTACAGCACCTTCCGGGTTTAGGGCCTTGGCATTTCTAGCAAGCTTAAGCTCAGCACGATCCTTGATCCAGCGTCGTTGCTTGGAGATATCCTCTTTGGTGGCGAGCTTCCACGCCTTAAGCCTGGATTGTTTGAGCTCCTCCTCCCGAACGCTCAAAAGCTTTGCAACAGCATCAGCGGCATCATCGAAGTCGCTGGAGCCTGACAACACCTGGGAGAGAGAAGGGAAATCCTTCCCCAGCTGAGAAATGTCACGACGGATCACACGGCCCAGTTCCACAGAACAACCCCTAAGACCCGCATGCAAAAGGCGCCGGTGAAGTCGACGTAAGCGGCGAACGTCAAGCGGCTCAGAAGAGGTGGCCGCCTTATGCTGAACACGCTGCCTACACTTAGGATCCCAAGGAAGGTGCCGCACAGAGGAGCAGGGTTCCCGATCAGTCAAGGCATGATCCGCAAAGGAAGCAAGGACCTCCCAACGTTGGTCCACCGTCTCCGCAGATTTCCAGGCGCTGTTAAAGGAGGGAGTCCGAAAAGCAGACCTGACCTCATCACGCGTGTGGCGAATGGCAACATCGAAGCTCGGCGGGAGCAAGGGAGGAGGGGTATCAAGACCCGCAATGTCATAGTACACACCCTTGTGGTCAGCCGTGCCTGCAAACGTGTGTGCATGAGAAGCAGCGAGCTGAGGGCTCGCCAGAGCGTAGTCAATCACCCAGAGAACCCAATAGTCCATTCAGGAAAGCGCCTTTAAACATTCATCTTTAATTAGAGTCTATAGTCCTTAAATTCATAGGCCTTAATTAAGGTCTGTTACCTTCCTTAATTAAGGTTCATTATTTCTATATATATATATATATATATATATATATATATATTTTATATACACATATACATATTTTTTTCTTTTTGCACATGCATGCATGCATGCACACAGGAGAGTTATTGTATGCTCTCCTATATATACGCATGTCCACACATGCATCATGCATGCATTGCAAAATTTTTGTTGCCATGTTTTGGGATGCATGCACTGCATGAGACGGACTTGAATGCACGTTCGACACATGTGTTGTCTTTTTTTTTTCGGCTCAAGCTCTACGGAAAGGTCACAAGAAGACCACCGGACAGAGTTTCTTTTGCCCTTGCAATCATGGTTGCAGAGGAGATAGTGCTGCATTGCTCTGCTGGAAGTTTGCTATTATTCTGCGACTTGCATGTATACAGGATCGCTCAAGATCGAGATCGCCACGGCCTGTTCGCTTGGAATGGCGATGGTGTTGGAAAAACTTTTGGCTCGGAGAGACGCAGCGACTTTCATGCAGACGGTTTTAACGACATGCACGTGTTGAAACATGTTTTATTGTTTGCGATCGATTTAATGCAAGGATTTGGTACTGGATATGGTGGAGGCATCCCCGTGATTGAGCCTGCAACACCGGTGCAACCTAGATAATTTGGTTTTCCATGCATGGGGGCCAGCGAGCTACACCCACGGACTCTTGAATATGTGCAGCAGGTCGATCCTGAAGGGATCGAACTTGCAACCATGGAAGCAAAACGAAGGTGCAAGATCGCGAGTGCATGCTTGAACTGGGTATATATATGTTTTGTTGCACGCCTGCAATTTTTTTGTTTCGTTTGTTTGAGCATGCTTTAACCTAGCTTTTTCGGCTCAAGCAAGCTGCTTGTATAACTCGATCGATCAATCGATCCTCCTTTTCCTTCAGGAGGACTAGTCATGATGTCGAAGCCAACCGCCAGCCCTACCAAGCCCCGGGCTCGGAACACCGCCACCGATGAGCAGGTAAAGAAGATTCTCAGGAGCAACCTCAGCAACCTGGGCACGGCTTACAAAGAGACGGACATGGAGCTGATCGTGGCAGGCTATGAATCCTTCATAGTCGATTTTCTCAAGGTCTCACCAAGGCTGGTAGCGAAGCAGCTCAGCCGTTGTGCGGCAAAGGTCTTTGAAAAAGAATCCTCGGCGGACGTTGATATGTTCGCCCGCCAAGTTGCGTATTCGCTGAGCTATGTTCGCATCAAAATGAAAGCCGTGACGTCTGGCAAGAAGACTCACCCGGCTATCAAGCGGGTCTGCGAGTGCTTGCAGAAGCTAGATGCAGATGAGCTTCAGCAGCAGGATCGCCTGAGTTCGCTTCGCAAGAGAGTGCATAGCCCAGACAGGTCTGCGGGCGGCATGCACATGTGGAAAGGGTGTGCGAATATAAAGGCGAAGGCCAGTCCTGGCAAGAGGCACAAGTCTCAGTCGTCTCGAGATCCTAGGCCAAGCAAGACAGGCACGACTTCGACTTCGGCATCCACGTCTGCAGACATCTATGCCATGTACGGTATCTCCCGTGGTGCTGAGGAAGCCTTGTCGAAGACGGCTCCTGCATCGCCCGCAATCTCGATCGCTAGCTGCAATACAATTCACAGCTCCGATGGCCAGCCTGCGGAGGATCTCGAGACCGCACCCGCAGAGGAGGCTTCCGGATCCTCGGGGATCACATTGCAGTACTTTTGCAAGGCCTCCTGCAAGTACATCACTCGGATGGCGGACGGCACAGAAAAGCGGCATGCTGTGTTCAAAGGACCTGAAGGATTTCTCAAGACCAAGGTCTTCGGCAAGCTCAAGGACCTGGATGTGCCCAACTTGTTCCTGCAGACCTTCGAGAATGCAGCAGGCCGTGGTGGCATCTCCAAGATCATGAAGCGGCCAGCCGCTAAGAAAACGGCTAAGAAGGCTCCTGCTAAGAAGGCTCCTGCTTCTGCCGGGTCTGCATCTGCAGATGGCGAGGCCGAGGAGCCCGAAGAGCCCGAGGAGCCTGAGCTGTCCACACCCCCGCCCAAGAAGCCAGCGACTCCGAAGTCCAAGTCCTCGCCGAAGCCATCCCCGAAGTCCGCAGCGAATCCATCCCCGAAGGCCGCAGCTACCCAGGCTGGCAGTCCGAACAGGGACAGTCTCATGTGTGCCTCCGTCCACTACATCATGGCTTCCGATCGCACTTACATCACCGGCAAGTTCGGTCCAACCAAGGCCTTGCTCATCGAGATGCACTCAAGGAAGTCCGACAAGCATCGGGATCTGGTCAAGGAGCTTTTCCTCGAGGCTGAGCGGCTTCATTCGACTACCCCCTGGGGTGAGCTTCGTGAGCTGATGCGGAACCGCCGTGAGGAGGTCCTCCAGCGGCAGGCTGAGTGATAGCTTGATCGAGGGATGCCAGGGCCCAGCCCGGTTTTGCGGAGATCGATGCAGCTTTGGGCAGGTTTTGAGGTTGATCTTGCCATCGGTTTGAAACAAGTGTGTGTGTGTGTGTGCACGTGTTTGCATGTCTGTGTGTGTTTTTTTTGTGTACATGTGCATGTGCATGTTGGCAATTTTGGCATGCAGAGGAATGCTTTGCGAGGCTCCTTGCATGATTTCTGGCACGAGTTAAGCATATATACATAATATGTAGCTATATATATATATACATAGAAATTTGTCCTGCAGCCCTTTTCATGTGTCCAACCTTGCCCTCAGGCCCGGCTTGCTGTTTTCTTCTTAGCTATGCATGCATCGACCTTTAAAAAATTTTTGTCGCATGAAACTCCTTGCAGGTGATGGGGCCCATCGAGATGATCTTCGAGGTTTATCTGCATGGCATGCACGAGGACTGCCAGTGCTTAATGTTTGCATCTGCATGTTTTCGAAGAGCTAGGCATGCAGGAGTGGCAGTGCTTGAATGTTCGTGTCTCCTTTGAATAGGAAGGCATGAGCACAGCATGCGAGCCTCCTGAGATCGCGGCTCGAGCGACAAAAGAAGTTCGATCCAATATCTTCTTGTGCGAACAAGCATGGGTGCCGCCCAGTCGACAACGGGTAACAACAACCCGGCGAGCTCTGGCAACACCAATAACACCCCAGCCCCCATCGTGATCCAGCTACAGCTGGGAGCAGAGCAACTCTCCGCACTCACCGGAGCTGTTGCCCCAGGGGTTCACGTGCATGTGCCCCCCAGTGGGTCGGATGCAGCAGGCGGAGCTAGCACGACTCCAGGAGCTGCCCCCCATGGTGCTCCTCCGGTACCGTTTCCGCCTCCCCCGCCTCCAGCGGAAACTGAGCAGTATCTCAGGTGGTGCAACCGCTGCAAGCAGCAGAGCTACTTCAGGGAGGGCATCTGCCTGAACGAATGGTGCTCCGTGCCTTGGCTGCATTATTGTTTTTCTAAACCTTCGACTACTAAACCCTGCAGCCCTTATAAATCAACCTTTAAACCACCAATCACAAACCCCTAAGCCCCTAAACCATGAGATCTAATTTGAAGATAGGAGGCCGGCATTTCGGGGGCTGCCTCCTTAAGTTCGTTGCTTTTGTTCCATGGACAAGATGCTAGCTAAGTTGGCTTGGTCGCGGCCAGACGTGGACTTGAACGTGGCGAAGAACTGGGGTGGAAAGAAAGTGGAGGCTTCGGTGCGCAACCACGGAGTGCACAAAGCAAAGAAAAACCGCGGGCAAAAGCGGAAAATCTGGTGGCAAAAGCACCTGGAAAGAAAGGCCGGCAAGTGGGGCGGCGACTATCAGGGCGACGATGAGGAGAATAAGGAAGATGCGGAGGAAGGCAAGGCCCCTCCTTTTGTGGATCCAGACCACCAGCCCCTGGGCAAGAAGGACGGCCCCGACGATGACCACCACGATGATCCGGGCCGCACAGTGGATTCAGCAGGATCGGCAGGATTGCCGCCGCCGATCCACGTGGTTTAAGGACCGATCCTGGTCGCCTGAAGATGCATCTTCGCTTGGAAAAGAGTTGAGGTGTGCTTTGAAGCCTCGGTTGTTTGTGCTTGCATGTCTGCATGCATGCATATATATATAGCAGTTCATGCATTCTCAAGAAGTCACTTCCTCGCAGGACCCAGACAGTGCCGACGAAGCCGAGGCACCCGGGCTTATCATGCATGGGCTGGGTGCTAGTGTATGCTCCTCGTGCAGGTATATCTACATGCCGAACTGCGGGGACGATGTGGGGCCGGCCCCGCACTGAAGTTTGTGGTCTGTGTCGCTGAGGCTGGCTCTGGGGACTATACCATCCAGGCTGGCCTTGGTCGTGGTGCCGCTGCCTTGGCTGTGTTTGTGTCTGTTCAGGAGACACTCCTCTTCAGCAGGAGTGCCTCCTTGGGGTTTCAGGAGGCGATCCCTCCTGGTGTGCATGGTGTGAATAGATTTAATCTAAACCACCCAAAGATCTAAAACCCTAGACGCCCAAAGCCCTGAAACTCTAGAACCTTAAGCCTTAAAACCCTCAAACCCTAGAACCCCTCAACCCTAAAACCCCTCAACCCCTAAACCCCTAAAGCACCAAACCCCTAAAACCCAAAACCATTCCAACCCTTAAGCTCCAAACCACCGTGCCGCACAGCACGACACCTCGGAGCCGCTGCAGGTGTGCATTCTCCAGGGACTACAACATGGAGGCTGTTGTTGCCAAGTAAGCTCCTGCTCCTGCAGGTGTGGTGCACTGTTGCCGGCCTCGTGTGTTGCATGCCTGTGGCACCGAGGCCCGACTTCACGGACTATGTCGTCGAGGTGGCTGTTGCTGTGGTGTCGTTTGCTGGGCTGTGTTTTTTTCCTGGAGGAGGCAACCCCTGGCTAAGGAATGCCTCCTGGTATGATCTGTTCCAGGAAACCCTCCTGATCAAGGAGGGCTTCCACAGACCAAGCAGTTAAACACTAGTTAAAATTTAACTCTGATTTAACTTGGATTTAACTCCATATATAAGTACCAGGCAACTAACCGGGAGTTAAATGCAAGTTAAATTGGAGTTAAATTTTAACTCCTCTTTAACTTCTCCGTGCCCCTGAGGTGACAACGTGTCTCTGACTTGGCTATGATCCAGGAAAATGAATGGCCGCAGCTTGGGTGCTGTTGTTGCCTACAAGCATGCATATGTTCTGCTCCTTTGCCTCAGCTTTGTTCATCAAGCCAGCTGTCCCCAGCCGTCGTGACACCAGGCCGTCACTCATGGGAAAGCCAGCTGCCAAGAAGGCCATGGCCAAGGCGAAGAACGGTCCCAAGGCAGCACCCAAAGCCACTGCCAAGGAGCTCAAGAAGCAGGAGATGGAGAAGGCTGCTAAGAAAAAAGATCAAAGCAACTTGGTCACTACCCTCAAGAATGCCAAGACCAAGCTCCAGGGAGTGCAGAACGGCACGATTCAGGTCAGCGACGGCGAGCTGGAAAACCTCAAGAACAAGGCCGAATTTTTCGATCGCTATGTGAGCTTGGATCGCAATGATCCAGAAAAGGCGCAAATGTTGGCTGCCTTCTTGGCAGACAAGACATGCAACAACTACATGCAGAAGATTCGGGAGATCTCCACCGAAACGAAAACGGAGGATGAAAAGGCTTCGGGATTTGTGACACAATGGGAGATTGCCGCCAAAGAGAACCTTCCGGTCGACAGCCCGCTCTTGCAGAAGTTGTTGGACGGTCTCAAGTTCGACTACGATTGGAACGAAGCGGTGCCCAGAGAAAAGGTTTTCAAGGAGGCCGGTGAAAAGCGATTCTTCTATGAGAAGAATGCCATGACAACCGAGAAGACCTCCTTCAGCTCCAAGTCCGGTATCTCCGCAGCAGGAGATCTCGGCAAGAAGAAGGCGGACTCCTTCTTGAACGACAAGGACACAAGCACCGCCGACCCCGCCGCCAAGGTGAAGATCGAGTTCCCCTTGCATGTGGAGTTGGTCTCGAGCGTGAAAGTGCTGAAGAGCGGCAAGCAGAAGATCCAGAAGGAGCTCAACACAGGCAAGGACTTGTGCCAGAAGCTTGCCACCGGCGGCGGCTACGACACGACCGATCTGGCCAATGCGATTGACACCTTCGACAACTACCTCGCTACCCTGAGGCAGCGGATCGCAACTGCCGAGGAGGTCCAACCTCCTGATGTTACCAAGGAAGTGGTGGCTGAGCTAAAGGCAGAAATCGATATCGCCGACACACATCTGGATGCCTTTAAGAGGGCCATGACTAAGGCGAAGAACCTTCGCTAGCCATGTGCCATCTGCCAGAGGGGACCTCCTGTGTACACGTTTCGGGAAGATTTATAGAAAGGTTTTGATTAGAGTTGGAAGGTTTAGGGTTTTGGGTGTAGGTTACATGAATCATTTATATCTATATATATATATGTATTATATATATATATATATATATATATATTACACATACAAAAGCTTAATATATTAATATATATAGTTATAAATATGCATACATATATGTATATATATATATATATATACATACATATTTCTATTCTGTATTATACCGTATAATAAAAGCATATCGCAGAAATTATGAGTTATAACTAAGTATCATGCATATAACAGATCTATGTATAATATGTTGTGTATATATGTATACATAAAACTGGTATACCGACATATCTTAACTTGTATGCACTTTAGTGTATATATGCATTATAATTATACATTATGTATAAATATACATATATATATATAGTTAACATTGTAGCTTTACTATTAGATTAAAACTACATACAAGCTAGATCAGGGCTAGATTAGCTATAGGTTACATATAATACATATATACACACGCATACGTATTATTAAGGTATCTATATATACCCTAAACCTTATAGGTCAGCCGTTTGGATTTGCAACCCCGAACAAGTTTTGAGGAGGTCTCCGCCTAGAGTTCCACAGCTCCAGGTTTTTGAATGATGCCCGGATCGCCCTGCAGCCGCAAAATGCAATCAGCTGGCACATGAGTCATGTGTTTGCATGTTCGAACATGCCTGCTATGCATGACTCCGACCCTTTGCATGTATGTGGATGTGCTTGTGTCCATGCATGCATGCATGCATGCAGCATCGTCGGCTCTTGGCAAATGCTTCAGCGATTTACAACTGTAGGTGTCGGTTGTTGTTCTCGTGCCATGTATACATGTTACCAGGCAAGAAGAGACCAGAGAAAGGCGAAAGCGCCGATCGTCGCCTCAGGTCTCGAGTGGAGAACTTGTTTCTTTCAAACACTTTGAGTGCAGAGGAAACTTCCGATTTGGCTCGGGATGCTCGCGACTCTGGTGTCTCCTCCTTAAGGAGATTGGCCGAGATCGGTGAAAGGAGGCAAGATGGCCTCGCTCGACCCAGGGATATTAGGAGGCACCTATCCAAAAACAGTCACTGGCCTCCTACATACAAGTTTCAAGCTCCGGTTTGGGACAAAGAGAATCAACGACAACAAACAGCTACTTTGACATGCATGCTGCCCCACGAGGTTTTGTATGTCATGAACGAAAAATCCCCTGAGGGTGGTGGCTTAACAGATCTAGCCCATCTCCAGGAGTCTGAGCTTCAAAGGCATGCTCGGGCTGCAGCTGACATGGGGATCGATCGTGAAAGCCTCACCGGGCTCGGGATTTGGGGCGATGGTGTTCCCATGACCCGAAACAGAAACCAGAGCTTGGAGATGCTCAGCTTCAACATCCTCACATGTCAGCTTCGCAGCACAATGCGAATTCCAGTTTTCGTCATTCAGAAACATTGGCTAGCCCGTGGGGGATCTACATGGGATGCTGTCATGGATGTGCTTCGGTGGTCTTTGACATGTGCAACTTCTGGTCAAATGCCAAAGTACGATCACACAGGTCTGCAGCCGCTTAAGGAACCATGGAGAAAACAAAGGGCATTGATCCATACGCCTCGAAGTGTTTTGCTGGAAATACGAGGCGACTGGGCTTTTTTCAAGCAGGTGCTGTATATGCCGGCATGGTGTCTTGGCTGCATTTAGTATGCTTTGACTTTGTACCTGCATACATGTACTTATTTAGTAATTATTCCCTTTTGTAGCCCGGCAGGAACGAAGCCTCTGGTTGTTGTTGGATGTGCGACATTAAGCCTGAAGATATCCGAGAGGTTTCAGGTGAAGCTGCTTGGATGCAGCCAGAGCACAGGAAGACTCCGTGGCAGGCACTCATGGCTGCTCCTAGCATCAGTCCCATTTTCGCAGCACCGTATGTTGGAACTGAGTGCATCCAAATGGATTGGTTGCATGTGGTGGACATAGGAATTGCTTTGCAGTTCCTGGGATCCATAATGAAGTACTTCTGCTCGAAGTTTGAAGGAACGTTTGACGAGCAGGTTCGAGAAATGTTCCGCTGCATTTTGGAGTTCTATGATGTCCAGGCCGTGGAATATAGGTTGGATCATCTAAAGCCTTCAATGATCAAGGATCCTAAGAAGAAGTTCCCCAAGCTTAGAGCAAAAGCTGGGGAATCGCGATGCCTGGTGCCTTGGGCTGCACAGATGGCTGATGCTCTTAGGGATGCTGACAATGAGGTGGAACAGACCATGTACAAGTGTGCCTGGCATTTCAACAAATGCTATGAGCAACTGAGTAGCAGAACGTTCGATGCTGCTGTTTTGGCCGAGCATGGAGTTGCATTCGCAAATCTCTATGTCGCTCTGCATGAGCACTTCACGGTGCAAGGAGTCTGCCTCTTCAAGGTGACTCCTAAACTGCATCTCTTTTGCGAAATCAGCTATCGAGGCCGGGATTGCCCCAGTGTGCACTGGTCATACCGAGATGAGGATTGGGGCGGGAAGATGGCTATTCTTGCAGCCAGCAAAGGAGGAGCCAACACCCCGAATGCCTTGGCCAATGCTTTCTTTTCTCGTTTCACCTCGGGGCATAAAGTGCCTGTGCTTTGATATGCCTATCGCCCGTGCAGAAAAAATGAGAGATCGAAAGCTTCATGCATGCATGCGCATGCATGCAGGCATGGCCTTTGCAAGCCTGCAGCTTGAATGTCGGAACTCTGCATGCATGTTGGCTCGAATATAGTTATATATTCATGGAAGGCCGCCGTGCATGGCGGCTCCAGCACATGATGTCCAGATTTCAAAAGCGAGCTTGCATGCCAGAGGTGAGCATGCATCGTGCCTTATCGACAGTTCAGGCACGATGCATGCATGGCATGCAATGCACTGCGACGCATGATGCGAAGTCGAAGAACAAAGTTGGTTTTGCAGCTGCTGTTTTTTTAAGCTAGCTTTTTCTAGGCATGCATGATTTCGATATCATATATGCACAACACATATGCATTGTTCTTTTTCCATGCATGCATGCACGATTCCTACATGATAATGCTGGCATGATCATGCATGAGGAGGGACTATTCCTCCTGGGCGAGACACCTGCAGGTGTCTTTTCAAAGGATGGGCTGAGTGCCCTCCTTGAAATCTACGGTGCTGCAAATGCAAGGCTTCAATATATATGTACATGCATGCATTTATAATCATGATGATACATATATACATGGCATGCATGGTTTTGATTTTATAATACCATGACATGCATGCTCCTTAAACAGAATGCCGCATGTGGAGTTTCTATGCAATCTGAAGCCGATATCGATGAGTCATGCATTTGCATATATATATATATATACATATATCATATAGTAGGATGCATGACTGCATGCATGTGCATGGATCGATATCTGTATGGCATACTACATGTACATTGATATATTCCCACGACACCGAACACATGCTCCCTAAACAGAATGCCGCATGTGAATTTTTCATACTTAACGAAGGGCATAAAATATTCAAGTCCTCCCTACACCTGTTTCCTTAAACAAGATGCCCGCAGTTCATGAACTTAACATGCAACTTGCCATGCCGCACCTCACGTCGAATCTTCCTTAATTAAGGAGGAAAGTTGTCTTCTTTAATTAAGGCGTATTGTCGTTAATTAAGGATTACTACCTTAATTAAGAATGGTTTTCTTCTTTAATTAAGGATTATAGTCTTTAATTAAGCACTATAGTCTCTAATTAAGGGTGCTTTTAAGCGCTCATTAAGTTAATTAAAGGCTGAACTCTTAATTAAGGTCTATTGGGTTCTCTGGGCACCCTTTTGTTGCCTGGAGCAGTAGGTGGGGCCGCAAGCTCCCGGCAATCATCAAGATCAACCAAGTGTCCCTGAGCCAATGCCGTGGCAATCGGACATTCCCAAGATGCAAACTGGAAGTCCCCCGCCATCACAAACGGAAAACCAAAAGGAGCAAGGTCCGAACGAGCTTGGGCAAGAAGCTCACGCGTGATTTCCCGATCCCCAGCCTTCCCATAGAAGGAAACGAAAAGGAACTTGAAGAAGGATGCGCCAGTGTGCACCTCAGTAAGCGCAGCAGCGACTCTAGAAGAATTGGAGGCCAATTGCACCGGAGCCAACGGTAATCGAGAGACAACCGCAGCACGAGACCATCCATTTTCCAGGGAAGCAATAACAGACTGCCAACCATGGGCCCGCCAAAAGCGAGTGAAAGTCAGGCAAGTCTCAGGATTCAAGTCAACTTCTTGCAAGGCGCAAACATCAATCCGGTGATGCGTCAAGGTTTCGAGCACCGGCCCAAAATAGGAGCCGGCACCCTTGCATATGTTGAGCGTGCTCACCCTGATGAAGGGTCGAGAGGGTGTCCCAGGAGAGCGCGTCGGCATCGCGCAACGATGGAATCAAAGGATTGCTGATCAAACCCTGCAGCGAGAACATGAGGCTGCAGAGCATCGAGAGCATCCAAACGGCGTTGCAGGCACACAGTGTCCGTGCTGAGCGGCTGACCATTGCACTTATGAGCATTTACCCATTTGCGATGGAGAAACACATGAAGGCAAGTGGCACATCGCCGTCGCCTGACAGTGGTAAGAGTCTGAGCCGTGTTCTCCCACCGGGGCCAAAGAAAGGTCTCGAAACCCGGAATACGAGCGCGTTCCTCGTAATGCTGCAGACAATTGCCCCGCATCACAGCTCGCCTCCGAGGGAGTTGTGCCGCCCGAACCTTGATCAAATGAAAACCATTTCTGATAAGGAACCTCCCGATGGGCTAGGAGACGGTGCTTGCGTGCACTGGCAACCTTGACCTCAGTGTTGGCCTCAGACCAGGCATGATCAAGGAATCCAGCAGGGCAGCAAGGGCAAATCCAACCGAAAGCCTGGCCATTCCCTAGCTCTTGCGGCATGACAACCTCCAGAACCACATCCTCAAGACGTCGGTGCCATACCTGAAAGCAGCCGTTCACGAGAGCCTGAGACAGCGAAAATGCAACCTTCAACAGGGCATTCCCATCGAGCTTCAGTTGGTGCGGCGTTGCGGCGAGGCTTCTTGGCGGGAGGCTCAATAGGCTCATCATCCGATAAACCCAAGATTTCAGCATCCCCAGCACACCCAACCACACCGGCCAGATTAACCCAAGGCTTAGATTTACACCTCAAGCGACGACGGATGGGCTTGGCAGTAGCCCGACAATCGGTAGTGTAGGAAGCTCCACCAGAGGGAGCCTGAAGCATGCGCAAATCAGCCTTGGTGGGCCACGCCTTGTGGCCCGCACTTCTGAGGGCGCGACTCTGGCGGTCCAACATGGGTGCAGCTGGCCACGGAACCTCACAATCCTCAGGCACATCATCTGAAACATCTCGTACCTGAAACGGCACAGGCACGAGCGAGGGGTCTGGGCACATCAGGTATGCCGTGGCAGAAGAATCCTGATGCACAACACCTTCCTCAGAGGCACAATCGGACAAGGTGGGAAAGCAGTGTTTCTCCTTATGTCCCGTGACTTTCTGAAGAGGCGAAAATTCCGAAGCGCAATCAGACAAAGTGTGGAGCCGAGAAGCGCAGTCCGACAGGGTGCAGGGAGCAGCACCAAGCAGGTCAGCCTTAGGGCCTGGGGTCCTAGCCGAGGACGCAGAAGCGCAGTCAGAGAGGGAGCACCAAGGAGTGCCGGCAGGAGCACTGGGACTCAGGCCCTCACGTGAACGGTCAGAAGCGCACTCGGACAGTGGTGCCAACTCGCAGGTGGCAGGAAAACAGCTGCTAGGCCCTGCCAACGTGTCAAGGCCACCGCCGGGCAAGAGCTGGTCGTGAGAGAAACACTTGCCTCCAAGCTCTTTGTAGCGATCTTCGAGATGCTGCTCAACGAAATCAGCGTAGCACTGGTAGTGTTGGCGTTGCGGATCAAAGTGAAGAGCAAGTGCTCCTTTGGCACCAGTCGGATTGATCAGGTGGACCGTGCCCGTGTCAGCCTCAACGATCCAGATCCTCACATTGGCACCGCGAGCAAACGCAGCTATTTCCAGTGCTCCTCCCCAGGAGGCGTTCTGAGTCTGCTCATGAAGGAATTCCTTCCATGAGCAAGCCGTGGTGCGACCTGAGCAGTTGAACTGGCCGCCGTTGGTCCACATCTCCTTGAAGTCAGACTCGGAGTAAAGCAAGTTGTTTTGCACCCACCTCCTGACCTGCCTATGGTTGTACTCTTTGCCATCAGCACCAGCACCCGACATGCCCAGGGCATGGTAAAGACAGTTGCCAGCACCAGGGTTATCCTTAAGCGTGGCGTTGAGCTTCCAAACGTCAGCGGTGGAGGGTTCTCCTTCCTGATCAACATCAGCCTCGGTCTCCTCGGCCCTGCGCTTGATGCCTGGTCCCTGCCGCTCGCGCACCTGGCCGTCTGCCTCAGACTCGGCAGCACCAGCAGCGTCAGCAGCAGCGTCGTCCAGCAGCCTTGCCTGAAGACCTTGGTGGGCCCTTAAGTTTCAGAAGCAGCCTTCACCAGGTCAGCAAAGTCAACCGAGTAGGCAGACGGAATGGCAGTTGCAGCAACTTTGCGCGCCCGTCGGGCGCCCTCCTTGATGACGATGAGTTCGGAGACGTCGTCGTCGTCCGTGTCCCAGTACAGGTCGCGCTGGACCACCGAGGATCCATCACGACGCACGGCCTTGAAGAGCCAGTCAGCTCCACGTTTGGAGCGGTATTTGGCTTGCACTTGCACATCCCGAAAACCGATCTCATGCATCAAAGCCGAAACATGTTCCAATTGCCAGTGAGCTGGAACAGCTTTGGCTCTCCAGAGGCACGGCGTCTCCTTCAAGGAGGGGTCATCCGCTGCGAGTCGAATGCCAAGGGAGCGACCGGAGACGATGCCATGCTTGGCAAGGCCTTGCACACGGCGGAGATAGTCGGAGTATCGCTCCTGCTGCTGCCAAGGAATCCACTGGACCCTGAACTCCTGCCGTTCCCTTTCTTGAAACTCTCCGAGGATGTTGGTGAAGGCACAGCAACCGCCAGCAACAAACCCCGAGTTGGCCCACAAAGAACGGGCAGCATTCGAAGTGTCAACTCGAAGGAGGCCTCGGACCCGAGAGTCGCCCTCCAGCTGCCAGCCCCAGGAATCAAGAATGGAGCCCTGAGTAAGCCCGAATCCCGAAGCCCAGAGCCTAGCAAAGTGACTCGGCTTTTTTGCAATCTTGTCCCAGTTCTGGTTGTAATGCTGATCAAACACGAATCTCACGACAGCACTGGAGGCCCGCTGAACCTCCGGTTTGGGCGGCCGAGTCGTGATCTGCAAAGGTTTGCTTTCTCTCGTGCTAAGCGAAGCAGCGGACGCACCTAAGGAGAGAATCCAAAGCTTGCGCATAACAAGCCGGGTGCCAATCCGACCTGGTACAGCAGTAAGGCGAGCCTTGGAGGCCCAATCACCCAAAGCATCGGCATGCCCATCAAACATGATGGTGAGCGAGTGTGACGTGTCATCACCCTCCGCGGCAGCAATCAGATCAGCGGCCTCCTCAGCCTCCTCTGGGCACTGAGTGAGGAAGCACCATGCAACACCATCTGAAACGTCAAGTTCCTCAGCAAGCGCTGCCGGATTATCAGTCCAACCAACCGCCTGCGGAGGCGTAGCAACCCAGAGCTCCTTAGCGATTTGCCACTCATCCTGAGGATTGGCAGCTTTGCCCTCACCACGTGCAGGATCCTCAATGGACGTCTGTGCAGCCCGAGTTTTGCGAGCAACCTTGCGATTTTTCCATTTACCTGCAGTGGTGGATTGGGGAAGCTGAGCGCCATTACGCCTAGTATCAGCAGAGACCGAAGGCTCCGGCCAATCATCAGAGTACATAACACGGCGGTGTGCACCACCCTGTTTCCAAGGTGAATGCCATGGCACAACATCCTTGGCATCAGCATGACCGCGCGAAGACCAACCTTGATGCCATGTAGTAGGCTCCCACCATCCAGAGTCCGAAGGCTCTTCGGCTTGAGAGTGCAGTGAGGAATTCGCCCGAGCAGCAGAGCTGCCATCCTCAGCATCCCATTCCTTGCTCCACGTGGCAGGCTCCCACCAAGCATTATCGCAATCATCGTAATCACACCAAGCCCTAGAGCCCCAAGAAACCACAGGGTTGACTCCAAGGTTTCCACCTAACTCCTGCAGCAAACCCTTGAGCACGTCTTTGCAGAGTTTGCGCACATCACCTTTGGTAATCGGCTTTTGGAGGCCTTTGTGTGCCCTAAGCTTGGCAGCTTTTGCCCCTGGCCCAGGATGGGCTGCTTCGCCAAAGCGCACACCTGCAGCCGGACTTCTCCGAAAGCGATCATACAGAAGAGCGGGTCCCTCAGCAGCAGAAGTACACCAAGTCGTAGGCTTCCTCGCATTGGCACGAAAAGTGCCACCGAACTCCTGCAACAAGCCCTGCAGAACTGGTTTGCAACTCTCACCCATCATCGCGAAGAGGCGCGCTGCCTCCTCATCCTCACCAAAACCAAAAATGTCCACGATGGCGTTGGCATCGCTCGCATAAGGTAGGGCTAGAGCCGTGCCCATGCCCAAAGTGCGTTCGCTATGAACCCACTTACACGAAAAACTCTCACCAGCAAAAGCGTCACCAGGAGCACCGGCAGAGAGGTCAAAATTGAAATCGAAACCCATAGTCCAGCAGCCCAAGGTGAAGGCATAAAGCAGCCACCCACCTGGCCGAAGTAGTCGTCGCTGCGGTCGGTTTGGAAACTGCCTCCTGGGAACCATTCCATGGCTGGCACACAGAGAGGCGACAGGACTGGGGAGCCCTGAAGGGCTAGGTTCGCTAGGCGGGCAAAATGCCCCAGTGGCCCTCAGGCTCATCTCAGCTTTTTTAATGGTCCCATGCTGGATCTTGTGATGTTTCTTGATGGTCCATTCATGGATCTTCTTGTGTTTTCTCGGCTTCCGGGTCCGGCTCCCAAACCCTACCCTAGAACCCAAGAAACTCCTAAGAGCATTCAGGTCACGACCTCGATCAGGAGCATCCTGCAAGCAGACAGGGCGCCATGACGGTAGTCGCAAAGCTCGGTGTCGGCAAAGCCAAAGGAGCCGGTGACTCCCCTTCAGACGTCGCATAGACCGTGTCCAGCGGATGCAGCCCACAGCGTCGCGCCTCAAAAGCGCACAGCGCGCCCACGTGTTGTCGAAGCAACTGAGCCAAAGAAGGTCGGAGGCACCGCGTAGAAGCAACACCTCTTGGCAACTTAAGCAGACCATGTCGTGCAAGACGAGGAAGACCACCGCCCCGGGAGCCCACGTGGGAACGGCGGCCTAGTCGAAGTAGAGGCCTGAAAGTCCTCCGGTAGTTCTGCGTGAGAGCTGGCGCAACAGCGCGCTCCCAGCGGAAGAACGGCCACAGAAGTAGCCCTGGATTGTCCACGAAGATGTTGTAGATCTCGCCGAAAAGAGCAAGCATGAAGCAGAACCAAAAGAGCGGTCCCTGGAAAGCCGGGCACCCAAAGCCCAAAGCACCAAGACCGCTGCCTAAGATCGTACGCCACGAGGTATAGACAAGTAGCCTCCAAGGAGGCCAACCTCTGGCCCTTCTAACATGCTCGAAGAGGCAATGGACGGCATATGCGAAACCCAAGCACATGCCGAACATTTCCACCATGGACATCTTCGCACTCCAGTTCTTGCCGGAGCCCGCTACCACCTTGCCCGTCGTGAGGCTGGAGGCGATGTCATAGTAGCTGTCGTCCTGGCATTTTTTTGCGTTTTTGCGACAGGTGCGACCACAGGATGCTAAATCCTCGAGGCTATGGTTGGGTCCAGAGCGGGCTGAGTGCTCCAGAGCAGCAGCGCCCTACAGAAGGAGAAACCAAAAGAGGGCCGGGGCCTAACCTAAGGGCCGGGGGTGTCGCAGTCAACCGCTCAGCTCCAACTGCCCAGGCTCGGATGACGGCCCACTATGCAAACCAGGCAGTCTGTACTTACAAGCAGCACTGGCGAGACCATCAACCCGATCGTTCCAAGGACGACGAAAAACACTGAACACTGAAAAAGAACTGAAAGGGTTGACAAAAACTTTCTCTTTGGTCGCTGTCGTCCTCTGGAGTTGGCGCGCCGCTCACCAGGCACTCGTTGAAGCGCTGCACGACGGCTGCTGGGAGCTTGGCCGCCATGACGGCGTCGTCGAACATGCAGGTGCCCATCGTAGTGAGCGCATCGGAGGCCATGGTTCAACAAAACGCGGGCGTGCCGCCGGAGATCAGCCTGTGGAGCTCGAGCCGAGACTACTTCTGCCAGAACACCTCCCCTGCAGGCCACCGCCTCAAGCTGCCCAGTGCCGGTGCTTGACCCTACGCCGCTCTTGACAGCTGGAGAAAGAAACCGTCACAACAACTATATTGCCGTGCTCCCAAGTAGATGCCAAGATGTGCGAGCTTGGGCCGGCCTGCAGGATTCAAATCTCGGTGGCGGCAATGCTCGTGCCTGGCGTGCGAGGCTGACCAACAGCTCAGCTGGCAACCAAAGACTTCATGAAACCCTTGCCTCAACCTGGCATGGCTGCACTTGTCCAGAAGATCCTCTGCAGCAGAGATTGCCAAGACTCAGCTCTTCAGGATCCGACACGACCTGCAAAGGCTTCGGAAACAAGTTGCCCCGAGGGCGCGGCCCAGGTCTGCGCCTCTTCCAGCGCCCCTCTTTTAGGCGGCCTGACATCTGCGATGCTCAAACGCTCAGGGGTTACACAAGCTCTTTCACATTAGATCCGCAATGTCGACAGCCAGCAGAGAGCCCAAGACGGCTTGATGAGCGTGCTGGTGTGGAAGATAGTACTGACAGTATTTGTGGCCACGTGATGACGAACATGATGACTGACGACAACGACCACCACCACCACCACCACCACTACCACCACCACCAGGACCACCACAAATACCACCACTTACTGCAACAACTGCAACAACAGCAGCAGCAACGACCAAAACAGCAGCACCGGCACCAGCAGGGCCAGCAGCAGCGCGCCAGCACCAGCCACCAGCACCAGCACCAGCAGCTGCAACAACAGCAACAACAGCAACAACACCAGCAGCAGCAGCAACAGCAGTAGCGGTACGACGAGCACCACAACCCCAACACAGACGCAATGCCAAGATGTCCGCGGCCTCAGCTAGCCTGGCTGCAGCTGCCAGATCGCCTTAACGCCTTGGTAGAGTGGTTGCAAACACAGTGCTGAGAAGAGCACAAGTCTCAAAGAAGTGCACACCTCTGTGCTTGTTTTCAGCTGCCTGTCTGCTGGGCGGTTCCTTGGCGCTTCGAGCAGTACATTGTGACTCTTCAAGTCAACAAAATTCCATCGAGTGCTGCACTGTAAAATCAATTGGAAAAGAAGCTTCCGCTCCACATTCCTCCACCTCAGAAGTGGTGAGAGTAGATCATGGCCTCGTAGGTGGGGTAAGGGTAGAGAGACGACTCCATCATACTCTCCGCCTTGTCCACCTTGGCACGGAGCGCCACCATCTGCGGCTTCACGGTGTCGCACAGGTACGTGGCCTCCTCTGCCAGAGAGCTGTGGGGCTTGGCTGCGATCAGAGATTTCAACTTCTCCGATTCGTCGACGATGCTGTCGTACACGGCTTTTCGGCTGCCGGCGAGCTTGTCGAAGCCCTTGAACTTCTCCAGATCCTTGGCGCAGGCTGGCAGGAAGCCCGTCTCCACCATCTGGATCATCGTCTCAACCTCACAGCACATGCAGGAGATGTAGTTCTCGTACATCACTTCCTGCCGTGCCTCTGTCTCCTCCTTGGTGTAGATCTTCAGGGTCTCGAGCAGCTTGGTGTTCTTCTCAGAGCTCCAGGTGGCAATGGCCTTGGGCGTGGTGTTCAAGTTCGGCAGGCCTCGCTTGCTTGCCTCGACGGGCCATTCCGCAGAGTAGCCGTTGCCGGTGAAGATCACGTGCTTGTTCTCGGTGTAGATCTTTGCGACGGCATCACGATGGCTCATGCCACCCTCGATCAAGCTAGAGAGGTGCGCCATGCCCGCAGACATGATCGCGTTGCACACCATGATCGGGAGGCAGCAGTTCTGGGAGGAGCCCACGGCACGGAACTCGAAGCGATTGCCACAGAAGGGGAACGGGGCTGTGCGGTTGCGGTCCTCGACGTTAGCCTCAATGTGCATGGCAGCGCTGCATCCCGTCTCCTGCTTCTTCTTCTCAGCCTTGTATCCGAGCAGGTCACCGCCGGAGCAGATGCTCTCCACGAAAGCCTCGAAGCCCTGACCTGGGTACAGAGAAATGATGGCCGGAGGGGCCTCCTGCGCACCAAGGCGGTGGTCGTTGCCGGCACTTGCCACGGTGCAACGCACCATCTCGTTGTACCTTGGCCGACAGGGATGACGAGCCTAAACATGCCTAAGCCACGGGCCCCACTACGCGACGAGAAAGCTGTCGCAGTATCAGACTGTGACTAGGCGGAAGTCGCATAGCATGACTTTCTTCAGAGTTCAACAGATGGGACATCCAAGATACTGCGCAAGGCCGTAGGACAGGCAGGCAATGGCGGTGACGTAGAGCTTCGCACCGGCCTCGTTCTTGCCTGGGTAGAAGAAGTTCAAGCCCGTGTCAGTGCCGACGGACCAGTTGGCGTGCTTGCCGCTGCCGTTGATGCCGGCGAAGGGCTTCTCGTGGAAGAGCACCTGCAGACCCAACTTCGCGGCTTCCCTGTTCATGACCTCCATGAAGCAAACGTTGCTGTCGCAGGACACGTTGGCAGCACGGAAGACGGGGGACATCTCGTGCTGGCCAGGCGCCACCTCGTTGTGCTTCACAGCCATGGGGCAGCCGATTTTCAGCATTTCCGCCTGAACGACATCCAAAAGCTCCTGCACCTTGCCGGGGATCGCCTGGAAGTAGTTCAAGTCTCCCTGCTGGTGTCGGGTGGGCAGCTTGCCGAAGAGCGTGCGGCCGGTGTTCACCAAGTCAGGGCGTGCCTTGTAGTGGGCGGCGCTCAGCACGAAGAACTCCTGCTCCCATCCCAAGTAGCTGAACATGCACTTGGCATCGGTGCCGATTCCAATGTTCTTCAGGAGGCGCAAGCCGTGGAGGGTCACTGCATCCATGGATCGCAGCAGGGGCGTCTTCTCATCGATGCACTTTCCAAAATGCGTCACGAAGGCGCACGGGATGTACAGGCACTTGTCCATCACGAATGGAGGCGAGGACCGGTCCCAGGTGGTGAAAGCCGCTGCGGAGTGGGTCACTCGCAGGCCTCCATTTGGAAAAGACGAACCGTCCGTCTCGCCCTGGAACAGGCGCTCCGCTGGCAGGCAAGCCTTCATGGGCTTTGTCGTGAATTTGGAGCCGAACTCCAGGTCCATCAAAGTGTCCTTCTTGAAGGCCCCGAGCATGCCGCCCACGGCGCCGCCTCCACCACGCAGGGGGAAGAACCAGTGTGCGAAATCGATCGCACCGCGCTCTCGAGCCCAACCGTACATTGTGTCCGCGATGATCTTCATGTCGTCCTGGCATTTTTTTGCGTTTTTGCGGTGGCGACCTCAGGATGCTAAATCCTCGAAGCCTTGGTGTCGGAGAAAGGCTGAGTCCCGAAAGCCTCCAGACGCCCTACAGGAACGAGCCTAAACCGAAGAGGAAGGGACTAAACCCCTAAACCACAGAAGGCAGCCGAAGGTAATTGCGGATACTACAGGCAAAAGTGCAAGAGCATCAACAAGAGCACATCACCACGCAGCCTGAGCCGAAGGTGTTTGTGGACACATGGAAGCGAAACCGATCCCGAAGGTGTTTGCGGACACTTCTAACCGATCCCCTGAAGGGCCGCTGATAAGCGGCGAGAGGCCTCAGCAGACGCCTTCAGGGCCCTCTCTTCCCAATCTCGGATGTCCTCCAAGTGTCGCGCGAAGGCTTCGCGAAGCGAGCCATGAACTCTGCGGCGACACTCCGCCGCTGCAAGCGCATCCACATCGGCATTCCAGCGACGCTGGAGATCGGGATGCGCACCTGGCCACGGCTTCCACAACGGAGCAAGCTTCCCATGGGAAGGGACCCAATGGAGCTGCACATCAACACCCATGCGAGAGATACCAGCGCAAAGTATGGTGACATCTTTGACGAGAAGCGGCAGCGCACCAGTGCCCGACCGAACAGCAGTGAGAGCCGACTCGCAGTCGGAGAACACGTGCAGGACCTTCACAGCGGCCCGCTGCCCAGGATGCACAGCACAAAAGATACGAAAAAGGAGGAGCATCGCGTGGAGCTCAGCCTTGTAGGAACTTTGGTCTTCGCCTGGCAGGCCAGCAGCAACCTTGACGTTCCGACCTGGAAGAACAAAAGCAGCCGCACCAACGTTGTGCGTACTACTTCCGTCAGTCGCAGCGAGGAGAACCGGTTCGTTGAAGCACAGATCCTCCGCAACTTCAGACACCAGCTCGTCCGGGGCAACTAATACCGGAGCGGGGGGCTCCTCAACGGACTCACGTGCCATCAAGCGTTCCTGAGCACGGTTGAGAGGCATCGCGATGCCCAGCCTCAAATCAGCAGTATCAGCGCATGCCCAAGACCTGTGAACCCGACTGGGAGCCCTGAGGCCACAAGTGCAAACAGCGTTCTCAGCATCCTCAGCATCCTCCAAAGCGTGCTTAGCCCCGTAGTACCAGATGGAGCCGCCAATGGCCATGGCAGCTCTCCGGTCTTCAAGGTCCTTAGAGGTTCTCCACATAGCCCCGTGGCCAAGAGCCCGGATGAACGCATCTCTATGGGGACCAGGCAGGTCCAAACCCTGAGCCAAGCCAGCCTCCTGCCTGTGAAAGGAAAGGCGAGTGCGGCCACAACGCGACAAGGCCGTGCGTCTGTGGTACAGCAGAAGCCACTCTCGCAGCACGTGCAGGCCGTCGTAACTTAAGTGAAAACTGCGCTGCTGACCAGAAGCATCCACACGGTGGATGGCACTGCCATCCCGCTCCACAGTCCAGCCTAACCTAGAAAGCAGAAGCGCAGCCTGGGGCAGGAGGTACTGCCACAGAGTCACGATCTCGTCCAGCAGCAAGTCGTCATGCCAGAGCTGGCGGGTACAGTATGCAGCAACAGCAGTGCGCAATACAGCCCAGTCAGCACAAAAGTGCGCAGAGGAGTGCCACTCAAAGATCTCGTGAAAGAGGACCGGAGGGGCCTCCCGCGTAAGGGCCATCCTGAGCGCCCACTTCACCGGCTCATTGAGGGCAGACTCTGGAGGTGCAAGAGAGTTTGCCGAGTGCTGTGCGAAACCAGACCAACGTACAGCAACCGAGCGTGGACGCGCTCCCAGTGGAGGCGTAGGCTGGGTGCAGTCGAGAGGGTGAGATACACCCAAAAGGGTCAAGGTCTCCACACGCGCGTACCCCAGTGTGTCAGCGAGGCACTGGGCATCCAGACAGCCCACAACGGAGGACTTTCCAGGGTCGCAAGCCAAGGCAAAAGCAGCGTCAAAGGCTTTGGAGCGGAGATTAGCCTCACGAAGCTCTTCGCACTGGGCCGAAACAGGTCCTCCCAAGGCAAGCATGGTGCGATCGTCTTGGTAAGTCAGGGCAAGAACCGAAGGACTCGCAACCATTGAGGCCCACACCGGCATGACAGCGGCGGCCACCACAGGAGAGAGGGGGCAGCCCTGGATCAAGCCGCATGTGGCATGAAACCAGGTGCCAGCACACTGGCCGCGCACCATGAGCAAGCGTTCCTGTTTGTCGTAAAACGAAGCAAGAACTCGCCGAACCTCAAGAGGCATGCCCCAATGCGCAAGAGCCTGGTCTGCAAGCGAGAAGTGCACGGAATCAAAGAACCGCCGGAGGTCCTCTTGAACACCAACCTTAGTGCCTCGAAGCAGCGCGCAGTGCACCCGTTTGTGCACGTCAGCAGTTCCGCGAGTTGGCAAACCGCCAAAGGAAGAGGCACCAGCCCACCGATTGCACCAGTCACGCAGGCCTGCCATCAAGCAACGGGCGCCGCAGCGCCAAGCAACACAAGCAAGGGCGATGGGCCGGTGTCCGCCCGTCAACTTGGGAAGCAGAGAGACAGTAATGCGCTTCCACACCGAAGGGATGGAGCCACTGCGGAGCACGCTCATCCACAACTGCGAGAATGCAGCCCACCACACGGGTGGGAGCTGAAGCAGCTGAGCAGCTTGAAACCCGTCAGCACCGCCTCGTTTGCCAGTCATCTTACCCATCGAGCGCTGCAGCGCCTCAGGGCTAAGGTCGAAGGCCGTAGTCTCCTCAGACAAAGCCGGCAGAGTAGCCAGAAGAGCCGAAACCTGCTGTGTGTGAACCTGAAGCTGGGGAAAGGCCGTCCAAAGGCGAGTCCACTGCCGCCCTTCTTGCTCAAGAACCGCCTCAGGCAAAAGAGAAACCCTTGCAGCACTCTCAGGAGAAAGACCCTTGGCAGAGCGAGCCAATTTAAGCTCCGCCCGCTCCTTGATCCACCTCCGCTGCTTAGAGGAGTCTTCCTTAGTAGCACTCTTCCAAGCCTTGAGCCGCAGCAGTCGAAGCTCCTCCACACGATCATGCAAGATTTGTGCAACACAGCATCCGGAAAGTCGGTGGAGTTAGCGAGCACCTGAAAGAAAGTAGGAAAATCCTCACTGAGCTGAGCAATGTAGCGCCGCAGTGCAGCCATAAAGGCTCGCATGGCGGAGCTTCCGAAGGAAACGGCGAAGGCGTCGCACATCCAAAGGCTCAGATGCAGTGGCAGCTTTATGTTGATCCCTAATCCTACACTTAGGGTCCCAAGGGAGGTGGCGAACCGAAGATCTAGGATCACGATCAGTCAAGGCATGGTCAGCAAAAGAGGCGAGGACCTCCCACTGCTGATCCACCGTCACAGCCGCAGCCCACTGAGCCTGAAAGGCAGACGTCAGGAAAGCAGCGTGGACCTCCTCACGTGTGTGCCGCACCACGAAGCCGAAGGTGGGTGGAAGCAAGGGAGGCGAGGCTCCCAGACCCTCAAGGTCGTAGTATACCCCACTGTGGTCGGCTATCCCGGTAAAAGTGCAGGCAGACGAGGCAGAGAGCGACGGGCTCGCCAAAGCGTAGTCGATCACCCTAGTGTTGCCTGGGCCCGTGGGCGGGGGAGGCACAGCACGACAGTCATCAAGATCCACCAGATGTCCCTGCGCAAGGGCCGCGGCGATCGGAAACTCCGTCGTTTCGAACTGAAAGTCACCAGCCAAAACGAAAGGAAAACCAAACGGAGCAAGATCTTCCCTGGCTTTGGCCAAAAGCTTACGAGTGACCTCGGCATCACCCGCCTTCCCGTAGAAGGACACAAAGAGAAACTTGAAGAAGGAGCTACCTCTGCGAACCTCAGTGAGCGCAGCAGCCACACGTGAAGAACTGGAGGCAAGCTGCGTGAAGGCCAAAGGAAACCTCGAAACAACAGCAGCCCGAGCCTTGCCATTTTCCAAAGGAGCAATCACAGCATGCCAGCCCTGAGACCGCCAAAAACGGGTGAAGGACAGACAGTTTTCCAAGTTCAAGTCAACCTCTTGCAATGCACACGCATCCAACTTGTGATGGCACACAGTGTCAAAGATGGGCTGACAGAAAGACCCGCCACCTCTGCCTACGTTAAGCGTGACTAGTCGGAGGAAGGCTGCAAGACGGCGTCCAAGAGCTCACCGCGCAACGCACGCTTGCACCGGTTGACAATGATCTGAAAGTCATGCTGCTGCAGCGCCGAGTCATCAGCATACTCGGTAAGAGCATCGAGGGCCTGCAACCGCCGCTTCAGGAAGATGGGATTCCTGCTCTTGTAGGGGGCAGTACCCGTGCATTGGTGTTTCACAGCACCACTCCGATTCAAGAAGCAGAGCATGCACGTGTTGCAACGCCACGCCCGGAGCACACAGATCCTGGCGCGCAGCGTGCTCCACTGAGGCCACAAGAAAGTCGTGCATCCAGTGATGACCGCCCCATCAGCGGCACGGTTGAGGGCCTTGCCGCGCTTAACGGCCCTCCCAGAAGCAAGCCTGCCCGCACGCTGCCGGATCAAAGCGTACCAGTGGCTGAGGGCAACGGTCCGATGCTCCTCTAAGCGGTGTTTGCGGCACGAAGCAGTGCGCAGCTCACCCGTGGCGCGAGCCCACTCTTCCGAAAGGAAACCCTTGGGACAGCAAGGACAAACCCAACCTAAGGTCCTGCCTCCAGTGAGCTCCTCGGGACACCTAGGAGTGAGAATCGTGTCCTCAAAGCGAAGAGCACCAACATGAAAGCAGCCGTTGTGGGCAGCCTCATTGTGGTTCCACCTGGCCTTCGAAATCTTAGACTGCGGTCCTACCACGACAAAGGAGCAGCCCGGGACGGGACACTCCCATCGCTTAGGCTCTGCAAGGATGGCATTCCGTCGCAACTTCTTGCAGGGAGTCTCAGGCTCAACGTCAAACTCAAGAACACCCAGCTCACCAGGCACGGGATCATGCGTGACAGTGCCTACAACCCCTGCAAGACTGATCCAAGGACGAGTCTTGCACCTCAGGCGGCGTCTGGAGGGCTTAACAGTCGCCCTGTCGAGAGACGGAACACCAGACGAAGAATCCTCACCATTCTGCAGCATGCGGAGGTCAGCACGCGTGGGCCAGGCCCTGGTATCAGCCTTCTCAGCAGCAGTGCCACCAGGGGCAGCAGAGGCCGACGCGAAGTCCGAAAGCCCAAGACGCCGAGGCATCTTACCCACGAGACGGCGCCTCACAAAGCCTGAATCCTGCACTTGACGCTCCAGGAAAGGTCTCGAAGGCAGCGGCACCTTGGAGCCTTCTGGGACCTCAGTGGACACTGGGAGGGAAGCAAAGACAGGCAAAGGCACGGCAGCGGAGGGAGGACCTTCTCCAGCCTGCCCAGCACCGGGTGTCAAAGCTGTGTCAGCAGAAGCAGAGTACCCCTGGCCCCGAAGCGCCTCGCAAAAAGCGCCGCTTTCACAGCAGCCCATTGCTCGGGGTCGAAGTTTCTCCAAGGTGGATGGGGGCAACTTTGCCGGTTTGACTACACTAATCCGCAAACGGCTTTCCTTTAGGGCTCCACAAGGGCTTCATAAGGGTTCTATACGGGACTATAAGGGATTTGCAGGGACGGGGATTTCTTAGGGCTTTAAATGGGGGGTGGTGTCCGCAGGGCTAAGCGTTCAGGGATTCCTTGTTTTCAAGTTTCGGCAAACCTTAAGCAAGCTGAAGTCCATGAATGGAGAAAACAAGGAGTGCTTCGAGAACTTGTGGCTCAAGGTGTAGGCGATACTCACACTTCAGCTTCTAAGGCTTGGGTTTCGAGGCGCCGAGGTTGCATCTTTTCACCGGTCGCTGCGCTCAAAGGATTGTGGCCGGGGCTTGCATCGACCAAGCACGAATACCCCATCGAGAGCATTGACCTATGCCATGCCACTCATGCTGAGAACACACTGCCCTCAGCTGGCCAATTGAATCGGCTTTCAACATGTCGCGGCTGCCTTCGCAGAACATCTAAATCTATAAACCTAAGTCAGATCCTGGCTACAAGGGCCCTCAAAGCAGGGACCCAAAATCTCCAGCATTCTCCACGGGAATGGGCCTCAACGAAACATGCCCATGTCCGAATGAATTTGCACGTAACAGGCAGTATTCTTGAAGTTTGCCCTGTACAGGACTCAAGATGCTAGGCTAGGCTGCCTCCTGATGTAGGCTTGGTTCAGGATGATGCGCCGAACATGTCGGGTTTGGGTCTACTGCAGGGTCTCTGAATTTCGGTTCAGGGTTCAATCTCACACACACACACATTTCATAGCTTTGCATCATCAACGCTTCCAGGAAGGCAGATCAGCCACTAGCCATTCGAATCAAATTCACCGAGAGTCTTCGGGCATCAGACATGCACAGATCTTGCCCGATGCAATGATTTTACCATTCGATGCACCCCCCCCCGCTTGCGTGGTCATGCATCTAGTCACTGATGGAATCATTCAGCCTCCCTTCGCCAAGACGGTCACTTAGCAACGTACTTGGCGTGCCTCGCGACGGATGAGAGACTTACTGGCAACAGCACGCCACTAGTCAAAGTTGGCACCAGGCCTGGCTGCTTTGAAGGCCTTAGTGGCGGCGCGTGGGTGCACGTGGGCGTGCTGATATTGGCCTCACAGCGAGTTCAAGGCAGGGTGCCTAGGGCCGAGGGTTGGGCCGGCCCCATGACAACTATTCTAAGGTGTTGTTTTCCACGTCCACAGGCCTGGTTTTCCACAACAGAAAGCCCCCCTTTCCACGTCCAAAATCATGGTTTTCCACAGCAAAAGTCCCCCCTTCCCACGCCCAAAGAAGCCACGCTTTCTGGGGTTGAGATGGGGGGGGGTTGGGTTGGGCAGTTTTTCTAGCCTGGCACCCCCCCACCTTCTGGGGTCGAGATGGGGCGGGTTGGGTTGGCAGTTTTTCCAGCCCTGGCAACCCCCCTCTGGGGTCGAGATGGGGGGGGTTGGGTCAAGTAGTTTTTCCAGCGTGTTGGGACCCCGCTTTTTTCTGCGGTCGAGATGGGGTCGTGACATGTGGAAAACTTATAATCTGGGCACCACCTATCAAAAGGCAAAACTGTGTGGAAAAGTGGGATTGGTAAAGAGAGGACAACTAAATTCAAGTTTTCCACAACTTTTCCGCAAGTTTTCCACACAATTTCCGCAACTTTTCCACATCTTTTCCACACGTTTTCCACAAGTTGTCCGCAAGTTTTCTGCAAAAGCTTCCCACCCGCAAAGACAAATCAAACGCCCCTGCGGCCGCAGCTAAAAAACCAAAACGCCCCCCCCCCCCCCCCCCCCCCGGCACCCCCAAAAAAAAAAAAAAAAAAACGCCCGCAGCAAAAAACAAACAAATAAGGCTTAAGGTTTAAGGCTTAAGGGGCGCGGGCCTGCTATGGCGAGACAAGCACAGGACCTAGGACCCTAGACTACAAGCAGCTACAACATGCGGCAGCCCTGCTACCACATGACGGGCCCTGAACCAGGACCTCGGGCTCCAATTGCGACTTCCTGGTGGCTCAAAAAAAAATGGGCCCTGGTTGCAGCCACGAGCCTCCGGCAAATTGGCGGCGAAGATCAGCATCGTGTCGAAGGCATCCTGAATTTCTGAAATGCGTGCTCTCTGGTTCCCACAAGTTTCCACCAAGTTGGGGCTACGCA
Organism: Symbiodinium sp. CCMP2592; assembly: GCA_905221615.1. NCBI lineage: Eukaryota > Dinophyceae > Suessiales > Symbiodiniaceae > Symbiodinium > Symbiodinium sp. CCMP2592. The sequence goes on from CAJNDT010006109.1 coordinate 157,662, forward strand.
GAAAACATAAGAACACTCACGCCTACTTAGGCGCCTCTCAGGGACAGCAGGGCGCTCGAATATTCCAAGTTGAACCCCGACTTGGCGCAGCCCGTCCTGCGGGTTGGCTCCGAAGCTCATGGCACCGCTGTGGACACCGGACGCGCCGATGATGCATGGGAACTTCGTCTCGACAAAGGCAGTGCAGCCGCCGGAGATCGCGGACAGGCGGCTGTTCATGGAGCCGGGCCCCGCTCGGTGATAGTGGAAGAAGGGTCGACGGGCGTTGCGGTTGTGGTGGGTGCAAGCAACTGAAGCCCCTCCCGCGACGTATCCGTCCACCAAGAACGCGTAGTAGGGCTGCCAGACTCTCAGTCCATCCCACCGCCTGCGGAGGCATAGCAGCCCGCGTTTTACGGGCAGCCTTGCGGTTTTTCCACTTACCTGAGGTGGCCGGCTGAGGATCCTGAACACCGGCACGCCGAGTGACTGCCGAGATCGATGGCTCCGGCCATTCATCAGTACACAGGACACGGCGGTGCGCAGCTCCCCGCCTCCACGGTGCATCGTGATAGTCCCAAGCAGAACCTGTGCAGTCAGCATGGCTCAATGCCCACCAGTCATCATGCCAAGTGCCTTGCCAGCTATCCGTGTAATCCACCCAAGCCTCGGAGCGAGTACCTTTTGCCTGAGTCTCGACATCACTGCAAGCAACCTGAGCATAGGCCTGCGGGGCTCTCGAAGCTCGTTTCACCAACAACTTAAGCTCCTGCAACAAGTTGGAAGGACGCGCAGCAACAAGTGTCTGGAGCTCGCTCATAAGCCAACTCTCCGCATCATCTGCAGAATCATCCTCGCAGCCTTCAAGAATGGCCTGGAGACCCTCAAGGAGGGATCGCGGTCCAGGATGCTGAGCCTCGCCGACCCTAACACCCACAAACTGATCGTGCCTAAGGCAGCACGACGCCTCACACAGGCGCCAGGGGGCAGCATGGAGCCACCCGAAATAGCAAACACTGAGGTCTGATGCAGAATTGCACTTGCACAGTGTAGCAGAAGAACCTTGCCAGCGATTCGCGCAATCCGCCCAAGCTTCGGAACGAGCACCTTTTGCCTGAGTCGCAACAACACTGGAAGCATCCTGAGCATAGGCCTGCAGGGCTTTCGAAGCACGTTTCACCAAGGATTTAAGCTCCTGCAGCAAAGTGGAAGGACGTGCTGCAGCACAAGTCTGGTGTTCGCTCACAAGCCAACTCTCCGCATCATCTGCAGATTCGTCCTCACAGCCTTCAAGAATGACCTGGAGACCCTTGGAAAGGGACCGCGGTCCCGGATGCTGAGCCTCACCGACCCGAACTCCCACACACTGGTCGTGCCTAAGGCAGCACGACGCGTCACAAAGGCGCCAGGAGGCAGCATGAAGCCACCCGGAATAGCAAACACTGATGTCTGATGCGAAATTGCACTGGCACAGTGCAGCAACAAAACTATACGCAGTGACATTGGCACTACTAAAATCGGAGTCCTGAGTGAAAAACTGGTCGCCAAAGGTAGACTCCAGCGCAGAACTCCTGCCGACCAACTGCCCACCGGTGACGAGCAGCAAAGCCAGCCAACCAAAAGCTCCACAAAGGCGAAGACACCCAGGTGGTAGAGAAAGAAGCCCCATCTGCTTCGCATCACATGTGCTACCAAGGCCATGGCTGCGGCGAGGGCGCAAAGGAACATGCCTACGGGCACTAGGCTCAGAAGAGCCGGTGGAATCACCAGGGCATACATGCCTCTTTGAATTTTCTTGTTTCACTTGTGCCGGTTCTCGGGTCCACTCCCTTTCTTGATGGCCCATACGGGTCTTGATAACATCTTGATGAACTGTTCTAGGTCCTTGGGTCCTGACCCGCAACGAGCTGAACCCAGCAAAGCACCTAGAAACCCCAGACCTATCAACCAAACCAGCATCACTCGAAAGAGCTCCTGAACGCAAAGGCTTGATGAGAAAGCGTTGCCTGAAGAGCCAAAGGGCAGGCCGTACTCGAAAGCATTTGGCCTCTCATCTCCTCCGTTTGGTCCAGCGAAGCCGTCGCCTGCCTGCAAACCGAGCAGCAAAGGCGGCGCACTGCGCCACAAAGTGATTCAGGAAGGTGCGCCGCCCAATGCGGCGTCCAGAATGTTTGCCGGGGCCCCAGACATGAGCGCGGCAACGAAAGAGTCTAAGTCTCCGACGTCGGCCAACAGCAGGAAGCCAAGCCCGGCGCCTTCCAACACAGGACCTCTCCCCACAAGAGCATCCTCGAATTTTCCACGCGCGCTGTGCAAGCGCGCCAGCCAGCAGCCACCAAGGGCCACCCAGGCGTAGGTGAGCAAAAGCCTCACTCAAGAGCCGTCCCGAAAGATGCCAACCCAAGCATCTCCAACAGCGCACTGCTAAAGTGAAAATCTCGCCAGAGGAGGCAAAAAAGAAGCACACATTCCCCAGCGGCCCGCGCAGGAAGGAAACTGCAACCAAGAGCCCCAGGCCCAGGAAGACACCCAAGTCATCCACAGTGGAAGTCACCATCCAAAGCCTCAATCGCCAAGACCGTCCTGCGAAGCGTCTGTAAACCCAAACAGAGCACGCCGACGATCACGAGGGAGATGATAAGCTCTGCACCTGGCATTGATTAGGATGCTAAATCCTCGAAGCCATGGTGACCTAAGAAGTAGGAGCCCAAGGCATCCAAACGCCCTACGGAGGGGTCAAAACCGAAGAGGGGAGGGGCCAAGCCAATAAATCCTCACTAAACCATCCGCCAGGGAGGACTCCAAGGCAAGGTGAACCACAAGCCAGAGCCCTACACGGCAGCAGACAGGCGTCGAGCGGCCTCAGCAGAGGCCTTCACGGCCTTCTCTTCCTGCTGCCTGTCATCCTCGCAGATCCATGGACTCTTCGGTTGCACGCGGTCCTCGCAAGCTGATCGACCTCGGCATTCCAGCAACGTTGCTGATCAGGATGAATGCCAGGCCATGGCCTCCACATCGGGGTAAGCTTCCCGTGTGAAGGCACCCAGTGCATTTGAACTTGAACGCCCATTCTGATGATGTCGTCCCGAAGCTTCTCAAGATCATAGTACACGCCGCTGTGGAGATCTTGACACGGCCACACTTTGCCAAGATATGCCTGCGGTGATGCAAGAGCAGCCACTCACGAAGCACCTGCTTGCCATCATGCCCGATGCGGAAAGTACGGAAGCCGAGTTTGGTCAACAACGGGGCAACCAGAGGCAAACAAAGGTGCCAGGGGGCGAGGGCATCGTCAAGAGGAAGATCCTTGTGGCCACAGTGCAGACCGACGCCCGCCCGGAGCACCGCCCAATCGACACAGAAGCTGGGACGGAAACCCCACTCAAAGATCTCGTAGATGGTAGAAGATGGCCGGAGGGACTTCTTTGATGAGAGCAGATTTGAAAGCCCACGGGACAGACCAACCGCATCGAGTTCCTCAGCAGAGGGTCGAGCAAAGCCAGCAACCCACAGCCGTGAAGGTGCAAGAGGACCTGCTGTGGACAGCGAGACACCACAGCCACGTAGAACAGCCTGGCCTTGAAACGCTCCCAGTTCAACCGCGCGAAGGCTTTAGGAGAAGCGGGGTCTAACGGGTGAGAAACGCCCAGGAGCGTGCGAGTCTCGACACGGGTATAGCCCAGGGCATCAGCAGCAAAGTCTTAAGTGGCAGCAGGACCGAAGACTTGCCAGCGTCACACGAAAGAGCAAAAGCAGCATCAAAGACTCTGGAGTCTGGAGCGGAGGTTGGCCTGCCGAAGGTCTTCACACTGATGAGCAGCAACAGGGCCACGCAAAGCAAACAACGTGCGGTCGTCCTGGTAAGTCAAGGCAAGGACCGAGGGACCTGCAACAGTGATCGCCCAGACCTGCATGACTGCAGCAGCAACCAAAGAGGAAAGAGGACAACCTTGTATCAAACCACAAGTGGCCCGAAACCAAGAGCCGGAGCAACAACCCCGGACCATCAAGAGACGATCCTGACCGTCGTAGAACGCTGCCAGAAGCCACCGCACGGGAGCTGGCATGCCGAAGTGTTGCAGAACCCTCACGGACCGCTCTCTGCCACAACAACGAGAAAGCCGACCACCACTCCGACGGAAGTTGGAGCAGCTGATCAGCCTGAAAGCCGTCACAGCACCGCCACGTCTGCCACGCATTTTGCGCATTGCCCACTGTAACGCCTCAGGACTAAGGTCCAAAAAAGCAGCACACACCTCCGGCAAGGCCGGAACAGAGCCCAAAAGACCAGTGACGCGTTGTTTGTGTGCCAGCAACGCAGCCGAGGCAGTCTAAAGACGAGTCCACTGTGGCCTCTCCGCGGCCAGAACAGCCAGCCTCCGGCAGGAGAGGTGTCCAGGAAGCGGCCTCGGGCGACAAAGAAGCAGCAGCGCGCAAGCTTGACGTCCGCGCGGTCCTTGATCCACTTGCACTGCTTGGAGACATTCTCACGAGTAGCCTGCCGCAGTAAGCCTGTTGACCTGAGGCTCCTCCTGACGAGCACGCAGAACCTCAGCAACCGTCGCAGCAGCGTCAGCAAAGTCAGTGTTTGCTCGAGAGGAGGTGCGCGAGGACGGGGAAGTCCTGGCTAAGCTGAGAAAGGTCACGACGGACGGTACGCCCAAGTGTCTCAGTGCAGAAACGAAGACTAGCGTGCCTAAGGCGTCTCAGAAGCCTGCGCAGGCGGCGCACGTCCAGTGGTTCAGAAAAAGAGGCAGCCTTGTGCTGAACACGCTCCCGGAACTTGGGCTACCAAGGAAGGTGCCGAGACGAAGACGGAGGATCCTGGTTCGTCAAGGCGTGGTCAGCAAAAGAGGCAAGGACAGCCCACTGCTGCTCCAAGCAGTCAGCAGCAGAGGCAGGACAAAGTCCGGAAGGCAGCCCGCACGTCGTCCCGAGTGTGGCGAACGACAGCACCAACTGAGGGGAAAGGAGCGAGGGCACCGCACCAAGCCTGCAAGGTCGTAGTAAACACCAGTGTGATCAGCAGTCCCATCAAACGTGTGAGCATGCGTGGCCGCGATCTGTGGACTCGCCAAAGCATAATCAATCGCCCTCGTGTTGCCCGGAGCCGTGGAGGGAGGAGGGGTCGAGCGGCAATCGTCCAGTTCAACAAGGCCACCATGCGACAGAGCAGCGGCAATCGGAGATTCCGTAGCCTCGAGTTGGAAATCCCCGGCCAAAACGAAAGGAAAGCCAAACGGCGCAACATCCTCCAGCGCCTTGCTTGGAGGGCACGCGTGGCATCACGGTCACCCGCCTTCCCAAGGAAGAGGAACTTGCAGAACGATGTGCCTTTGTGAACCTCAGTGAGGGCAGCCGCCACGCGGGAGAAGTTGGAGGACAACTGCACACCAGCCACCGGGAACCGCGAAACAACAGCCGCTCTGCACCATCCGTTTTCCAACGGAGCAAGAACAACGTGCCAACCGTGTGAATGCCGGTAGCGAGTGAACGAAAGGCAATTGTTGCAGTTCAAGTCCACTTCTTCAAGGGCACAAATGTCGATACGGTGGTGATCCAGCGTGTCAAGCACCGGCCTGTAGTATGCACCACCGCCTTTGCAAACATTGAGCGCGCTTACTCGGAGGAAGGGTCAAGAGGGAATCCTAGGAGAGCGCGCCGACACCGTGCCTCCACAGCGCTCAAGGCTTCCTTGTCAAACCCAGCCGCAGCGGTGTGATCATGTAAGTCATCCAGAGCCTTCAACCGTCGTTGCAAGCAGACAGCGTCCGTAGAGAGAGGTGTGCCATCACACGCATGAGAGACCGCACACTTGCGATGAAGAAACACATGGAGGCAGGTGACACATCGCTGCCGTCGGCAAGTCGAGATGGCTTTGCGCTTCGGTTCCCAACGGGGCCAGAGGAAGGTCTCATTCATGACCCAGACAGGACGAAGGTCACTGCAGACACGGTGTCGGCCGAAGGCCGGCCGATGAACACAGCAGGCACGGGCGGCACAGTCAACCACGCGATGCGTCAGCTTTGACCTTCGGCCGTTCCGCCAGGATGTTGGCTCTGTGCCGGTTAGCTGCCCTTGGATTCGGTTTCGGTTTCCTTAGCTGCCTTAGCTTTGGCTAAGTAGGTCCCTGCTGCCCTTTTTCGGCTTAAACCCTCCTGTGTAGGGTGTTGATGCTTTCCTGCACTCAACCTGCAGTTGGATGCACAAAGGCATGTTTATTGACGGTTGCGACCACAGGATGCTCTGGCATTTGTCTTTTTTGACGACGGCGGCCACTTGCAGGTAGGAGCCTCACCCAACCCTACGGAGACTAAACCGAAAGGAGCGGCAAGAGTGCATTGGCTCAGCATCCGGGCGACACGAGAGCGGACAAGGTGAACGTGTCAGCGAACACCCGGCCCCGCGCACAACGAAAGTGATTGCGGACACAGGCTCTGGAAAGAGCGAAAGTGACTGCGAACACCCGGCCCCGGACACTTTCCAGAGCCAAAGTGACGAGGACATGCGGCCCCCGCGAGCCATGAGAGCGTGGAAGCCTTCTCTGACAAAACCTCTCTACCCACAAGCAGCCTGGACGAGACCATAACCTGATCGTTCCAAGGACGACGAAGAACACCGAACACTGAAAAATAACTGAAAGGGTTGACAAAAAAACTTTCTCTTTGGTCGCTGTCGTCCTCTGGAGTTGGCGCGCCGCTCACCAGGCACTCGTTGAAGCGCTGCACGACGGCTGCTGGGAGCTTGGCCGCCATGACGGCGTCGTCGAACATGCAGGTGCCCATCGTAGTGAGCGCATCGGAGGCCATGGTTCAACAAAACGCGGGCGTGCCACCGGAGATCAGCCTGTGGAGCTTGAGCCGAGACTACTTCTGCCAGAACACCTTATCCTCATCCGCCTCAAGCTGCCCAGTGCCGGTGCTTAACCCTACGCAGCTCTTGCCAGCTGGGCCCTAGCACCGCCATGGGGGTGAAGATGGCGATGCAGACCTGTTTACACCGATGTTTGCAAAACATGCCAACAGACTCTGTGCCCTCCGCGGTTCGGCTTTCTGCCGACGAGAGGCATGGTAGGAAGACAGCGCCATGAGTCATGATTGAGAATGGCAGGCTGGAGTGGCACTGAAGCAAAATCCCAACATGGGCGAGAAGTTATGCGATTGCTGATTGCCAGCATCACTGCTTCATGAAATCGGGATAGGTCGAGTTGCAAACGACCACAGACCAAGGAAAGCACATGCAGCCACCATGAACGGCAGCCAGCCTTTTTGCCAGGCCGCATCTGTCAAACGGTCGCAACATGCAATCCACAAAGTGTTAACTAATTCAGGAGGAAACATGAAGGGCCTGTCGACCCACTGTGAGCTTTTAGAAGTTGTGGGATTGCTTTTGTTCTGAGGGTCTTCTTGCTCGAGCTCCAAAGTGTGAGACAAATCGCATGCATTCGAGAGGGGTGCAGCAAGCAATCTCGATCTAGTCTCGGTCGGTATGAGCTTGGGACCCCTCGCGTAGATTCTACATGGGGGGGTTCCTTTTGCCCCCGACTCCTACAACCTACTGAAGGAAAAACCCGCAAACTACATCATGACCCGCGGCATCGGGCACGGCCAGTCTCTAACCGAGGCTGTGAATTGGCGGCGGCGCTGGGATGTCCAAGCGCGAGTGGCACAAAGGACAGTTCCGCAGTTTGCGGACCTCCCACTGCAAGAACATCTGCTGTGATGAAAGCATGCGGTGAAGCACAGATTCGACGCTACGCTACGGCATCGCAAGCCCATGCCTCCGAGGTGTACATGCGATGTCGGCAGACGCGGCATTTGATGGTCTCATTCGAGGGACCTTCCAGAGGAAAGATAACCCGAATTGAGACAGGCAAAGTGGGCACCAAATCTGGAAACCTTCCGACGGAAGCCCTCGCCCGGCCTGCACCGGGTGGATACTGCGAGTTGCCACTCCGGTCCTCTCGACTCTGGCATGAAGGTCGACTCTTCAAGGGGGGAACCAGAGGCTTTGGTCAGTTACTTCTACCAGAGGTCTCGGAAGCATGGAGATGCACTCCTCCGGATAAAGGGACCCTGGAAAGATGGACCGCCCAGAGGCCACGCAGAAGGCCAGCCGATGATTGCAGCTGGGGCCTTGGCGCGACTAGTCGGCCGCAAGAGTCTGTCTAGTCTCTGTAGTTTCCTGACTGCTTTGGCATTGTTAGTGACTGCGAGTGTAGGGAGAGCAGCATGGATCGTCTGGCAGAATCTCTGAATCGACAGTTCCGCACTTCGTGCCCGGATTGCACAGCTTCAAGATGCCAGCAAGCATCGCACCCATGGGAATCGTGCTCTATTGCACAGTATCCCACAAAACATGCACAACAGATCTGGCAAAGCATTGAACCAGCAGTCGCGCAAGCACTGCTGCTTGCGGAGGGACTTCCATTGAACCCCCGCCAGACGCCTTCACACAGAACGGAACGGCATCTTTCTGCAGTTTGAAACGATGGCGCTGACATCCGTATCTTCAGTTACCGTAGTAAGCGTCGTGGATGGTCTGATGACGTTGCACAGCAGGAATCCTCCGTCAGCAATCCCGACGTGCGGTCGTGTTTGTAGTCGCGGATGCGGCTCTTGGCACACACCACAGCAGCTTGTGGCCAACTGCCATTTTGTCCACCAGCAGTGAGCAAGATATCCTCCAGGCCAACCAGCGTCGCTACCAAAAGTGTAGCTCATCATCGGCATCGCCCAGGTAGATGTACGGCAGCTCGCAACCGTCTTCGAACTCTGTCTCGTAGAGCCTATTTGGACATCCACACTTGGGCTTGCGCGCTTCCTACGGTCTCAAAGACCCCCAACTCCTGCCTGACATGATCTTCCAAAACGAAGTTGCTTGGCGTAAACCTTGCAGCCCGTCCTGCCAGACAGAATGCTTGGTGATCTTGTGTTGTCTTTTGTCCCTCCGCACATTCGTGCTCTGAACGCCTCGGAATCTTCGCTTGACGATGACAATCTTGTCCTGCCCAAAACAACACCAATCTCTGCTCCATTCCGAGGGGCAAAGCTTATAGCTTGTAACTGCTGCTACCAGTAGCACCGTATGAAGGACACTTTTGTGCGAGCGGTCCAATCGAAGTAGAGGCAGCCGCGTGCACATCCACTTCCTCGGGCCGCACAGTGTCGTGAACCGTTGTGGATCAGTAGATCATGCAGGCAGAACAGACCTACAGCACCTCAAGACTTGATTCTTTCATGGCCAAGGTGCTTGATGCCTTGAATGGTATAGGTTGGCTTCAAGCACAGCTCGTGCAGCTCCTCATCCTTCAGGTGCAACAAGATGTCAAAATCAAGACTTTTGCTACAGTACCCCCACATCGAGAGCCCGACATCGAAGGGATTCTTGAAGTGCATCACGATCGCGTCCCCTTCGTCCGGAAGCTTCTCTTCAAGCAGCGGGCCTGCCTGCAGAGGGCTTCGGCCAAAACAACGCTGCGTGGTTGTGGCTCCCTTGCCTTTCCGAATCCGGGCCCTTCCACCAGCCTCGGCCCCGAGAAACGGCAGCTTCTCGGCCGTGACTGCAACATGAAGAACTGAGCTCCTCACACCCAGCCTGGCTTTTGGAAGCAGGGGTCCAGCTCTACCCAATACCCGCCTGCACGAATGATACCAAGAATAATTCACATTTCGTACCGCCATCTCTGAATACCAACCTATACCTACATATACACCAATGAACCTGCAGGTCCGACCCAGCTTCTGCCGGTCGTCTTGACTTTGGATCCAACCTTTCTTTCCAGTCGGACCTGAAGCGATAGCAGCGCAGGATGCTCCGACTCCAAATCGGAGTTGAGCTCCCGGCTATCACGTTCGAAGGATCCGGTTCTGAACCTCTCCTCACATGGAAACAGCATCCGCGATGCAAAGTCTTGCCAAATCTACACGTGTGAACAATATGAGTGGAGCAAGTTTTGCCGATCCCCAGGCAGAGTAACTGCGAGGGCATGTCAGTCGTGCACCACAAGTGACTTGCTGTACTCTCAGACTGAGGTGATGTCGCCTTGAAGAGCACGCCTCGGCTATTTCGGGATCAGATGCTCTGGTCTCCAGCATCCGTTCATCAGTGACAGCTCCAATTTCCTAGAGGGCCACCTTGCATGACATAATACTCGACGGTCGGGTTCGTGATCACCAGGGTAAGCTCATCTCCGGATTGAACCGCAGCACTCTCCAGGGTAGCTTGAATGGGAAGTATCGTACCTGGAATGTGTCTGGTTACGACAGTGCTCAGACCCTATGGCTGGGATGCACAAAGGCTTTTCAGCCCTGAGGTGTCGGGATCTTTCAGGTCTATCCATTCGTAGGAAAATCCGCCGATTTTGGCGGCGTGTTGGATGGGTTTCGATGGGCTTGGAGGTGTTAACCTCCCTTTTTCCCTCCTCCCACACCCCCATGGCTGTTTGCAAGCAGCACCCAAACCCCCCAAAAACATCACACCACAGCCCATTGGGTTCAAATCAGCCCGCCCCCCTCCCCTCTCCCCGCCTCCCCCTCCCCTCCGTCCCCTCCCTCCCCCCCCTCCGCCCCCTCCCCCCTGCCCGCCTCCCCCCCTCCCCTCCCCCTTCCGCCCCCTCCCCCCCCACCCGCCTTGCCCCCTTCTTCCTCTTCGACCTTGGCATCTCCGCTCCAAAGTGCTCCTTGTTCCTACTTCGCGTGATCCTCGCGCAGCCTCGCGTGCTTCCGCCTCTTCCCCCCGTTTTGTCTCACAATCTTAGAAGCGCACCAGCGAAGCTTGTCAACTTGAAGGTTCCCGTTTAGTCTCACAATCTTAGAAAACCTTTTGGGGCTCTTCTGATCCTACATGATCCTACCACAATTAAAAGGTTAACCTTTTATGGGATAAGATACCCAGCCACTGGGAAGATGTTCCTGAAACCCTAGCCCTAAACGGTTCTAAAGGTGTTGAACATAGGGTTTCAGGACGGTTTAGGTTTCGGGTTTAGGTCCTGCGGTAAGGCTTTGTTTGCACTTCCCATCTTGGCGTCTCCTTCTAGAACTAAACCTACGGGCCTCGCGGACACCAAACGACTTTGCCTGTACAAGTGCATTCGGCTTCTGGTCTGTCGCCCACGGGGTCGGCGGCTTGAGCCGGAGGCTCTTAAATCGGGCAGCGCTTCGCTGCCCTGTATGGACTGAGCTATGGCTCAGACGAATGGGCTTGTCTTGCGAAGCAAAAGCCACGACGGGTTGTGCCGCCGACCCGCCGCCGACCCCGCATCATCGGACCTCCGTTTCTCCATGGGGCCGCGCAGGCCCTGGCCCGGAGGCGTCTCGGAACGCGCACGCGCTTCGCAGCCATTCCCCACGGCATGGCGGGTTTCGGGGCCGCCGTGGACGACCCCAGGAGGCGAGCCGGCGAGCATCATGAGCACTCGGGCGCCCGCAACCGGCCCCGCGGCGCGAAATGGACGCGAAGTGATGATTTCCAAGTTTTTGCGTGGGTTGCGGAAGCCCCAAAAGGGCGCGCATCATCAGCATCAGCGGGGTCCGGCGGAGGGCGGATGCGGGCTACCTGGAGGGCCGACGAGGGCTAAGAGCGTAAGATCACCCATAAGTTGTGCACTTCGGGCCTACGTCACACTTTTGTTCCGGTGTCGAGCTGTCGTTGTCTCGGCACCGTCTGGAAATTTTGACCGTGTCTTTCCCGTTCCCCCGCTACATCCGCTGACAACAACTCGCGCTGCCCGCACCTGGGCGCAGCCCCTAGAATATCATGGACATGTGACATGTACGCGCCATGAAGAATCCGTCGACATTACAGCAAACGATCCGAGCCTTTGAGGAGCAGCCGCTGTGCCCGAGGTGCCACATCCAACGCCGCTTCGATGAGGTGCTGAAGCTCCTGAGAAACGCTGAGGACATGCACAAGCCAGAAGCGAAGCAGACCGAATTGCATGTCCAGAGCATGTCTGTTCTGGCCTGGATTGTGTTGCCAGAGTCCAGCTCGGGCGTAAGCAACGTTGCGCCACTCAGCGAGAGGATTGAAACCTTCCTGGAGCCCATGGCTGTCTACGGAAACTTCTTTGCCGACTGCCTCAGGTTCTACTACTCGCAAGGAACAACGCATTCTCTGGATTGATGCCTAGATGGCTGGTTCCAAGAAAACGAAGTGAAGAAGCACTGGTTTGCTCTTACCATTCACACCTGTTCACATAGCGGCTCTGCTCTGAACCAACGACTGCACCCACTCTCGTTCGCACAGAAGGCAGCCACTTCGACTGTCAGGCAATAGGTAGTCCCTCGGGCTCGGACAGCTAACTGACGAGTCCGGGATCCGTGTGTGGCATTTCGGGCAGGGCAACAGCGTTCCATTCGCAGGATCCTGCTGGAGCTCTTGATTTTCAGGTTCTCCGTGCATGTAGTGCGGTGCACGATGCACTTCATGCTCCGTCCTTGGGCGTGCTCCTGGTAAAAATGCTGAGGGCGAGGTCCGAGAACTTGGCGCGCATCTCGTCGCTGATGTCCCCGGAGGCCTCAAAGAGGGCGTCGGCGCAAGGAGCTCTCGGCTTCTCATCCCGGCCCATCCCGGCCTCCAGCTTGATGAATGCCTTTGAGCATTGCATGTAGTACTTGTTGTAATACGTGGTGAGCGCCTGGCCCAAGGAACGGGTCTTTGGCAAGCTGGTGCAAATTGATCCCTACGGCTACGAGTTTCAAGCTTCAGCCAGGGCCCTCACTATCAGAGAGTAGATGGTCTGCGTGTCGAGGATGTCCTGGAAAAAATCTAAAGACAAGGGATCCTCTGAACAATCTTTCAGGTCCCTCTAGTCCTCGTATTCGGCGAGACGCAGCGAAGTCTTCATGGCCTGCCCAAACAATACCGCACGGCAGGATATGCAGCACATTTAGGACACACTTGAGCGCAGAAAACCACGAACCAGATGCAGTCGTCCAACAATGACCATTCCAAGGTTGAGCAAAACGAAAAGCAGACGTCGGATTCGTCCTTGAATGTCCTGCACATGTTCAAGCCCGATATCAAAGTTGACTCGATAAACATCTTCTTCTGCGAAATTCAGCACATGGCCTTCGAAAACACTATCGGAAACTCGACGCGAAAAGATTGCGTGCGAGATCCTATTCCAAGCCTGGATCACGGACTTGCAATGCAGGGGTTCAACTCACGTCAGGCACCTCTACATCCACGCGTGGCGACGGCAAACAATGCGGCAGTCAGCTTTGGTAAGCAGATGTGAAGAACAAACTCTACACGGAATCTTCGGTGAAATCTTTCACAGTCTCATCATGCCGAACGTAGCAACAAGCCGGGCCATCTGAATGGATCGGGAGATGCTTCCGTCTGCCTGTGCCTCTGACAAATGCCTCGAATGTAATCACAGATTTCGTGCAAAGCACTCAGGCTCGTCATCTGGTGTCTTCACAGGGCGGCATCATGTTTGCTAAACACCGGGTCCAACGGGTCCAACGGCGCTTCACAGCACCCAAAGCAAAAACAAAGCTGCATGGCCTTACGAAACCTCTTCAAACATGCAGGCTTCACCCATCAAGCTTCAGTGACGCACGGAAAAGTTCAACTCAGCCTCTGACAAATGCCTCGATCGTAATCATGAGCTTTGTGCACAGCACTCAGGCTCGTCATCTCGTGCCATCACCGGCATGCACCACTCGAAGACGTCTCGGTCTACATGCGGCAGTCAGCTTTGGTAAGCAGATGTGAAGAACAAACTCTACACGGAATCTTCGGTGAAATCTTTCAGTCTCATCATGCCGAACGTAGCAACAAGCCGGGCCATCTGAATGGATCGGGAGATGCTTCCGTCTGCCTGTGCCTCTGACAAATGCCTCGAATGTAATCACAGATTTCGTGCAAAGCACTCAGGCTCGTCATCTGGTGTCTTCACAGGGCGGCATCATGTTTGCTAAACACCGGGTCCAACGGGTCCAATGGCGCTTCACAGCACCCAAAGCAAAAACAAAGCTGCATGGCCTTACGAAGCCTCTTCAAACATGCAAGCTTCACCCATCAAGCTTCAGTGACGCACGGAAAAGTTCAACTCAGCCTCTGACAAATGCCTCGATCGTAATCATGAGCTTTGTGCACAGCACTCAGGCTCGTCATCTCGTGTCATCACCGGCATGCACCACTCGAAGACGTCTCGGTCTACATGCGGCAGTCAGCTTTGGTAAGCAGATGTGAAGAACAAACTCTGCACGGAATCTTCGGTGAAATCTTTCAGTCTCATCATGCCGAACGTAGCAACAAGCCGGGCCATCTGAATGGATCGGGAGATGCTTCCGTCTGCCTGTGCCTCTGACAAATGCCTCGAATGTAATCACAGATTTCGTGCAAAGCACTCAGGCTCGTCATCTGGTGTCTTCACAGGGCGGCATCATGTTTGCTAAACACCGGGTCCAACGGGTCCAATGGCGCTTCACAGCACCCAAAGCAAAAACAAAGCTGCATGGCCTTACGAAGCCTCTTCAAACATGCAAGCTTCACCCATCAAGCTTCAGTGACGCACGGAAAAGTTCAACTCAGCCTCTGACAAATGCCTCGATCGTAATCATGAGCTTTGTGCACAGCACTCAGGCTCGTCATCTCGTGTCATCACCAGCATGCACCACTCGAAGACGTCTCGGTCTACATGCGGCAGTCAGCTTTGGTAAGCAGATGTGAAGAACAAACTCTACACGGAATCTTCGGTGAAATCTTTCACAGTCTCATCATGCCGAACGTAGCAACAAGCCGGGCCATCTGAATGGATCGGGAGATGCTTCCGTCTGCCTGTGCCTCTGACAAATGCCTCGAATGTAATCACAGATTTCGTGCAAAGCACTCAGGCTCGTCATCTGGTGTCTTCACAGGGCGGCATCATGTTTGCTAAACACCGGGTCCAACGAATCCAATGGCGTTTCACAGCACCCAAAGCAAAAACAAAGCTGCATGGCCTTACGAAGCCTCTTCAAACATGCAAGCTTCACCCATCAAGCTTCAGTGACGCACGGAAAAGTTCAACTCGGCCTCTGACAAATGCCTCGATCGTAATCGTGAGCTTTGTGCACAGCACTCAGGCTTGTCATCTCGTGTCATCACCGGCATGCACCACTCGAAGACGTCTCGGTCTACATGCGGCAGTCAGCTTTGGTAAGCAGATGTGAAGAACAAACTCTACACGGAATCTTCGGTGAAATCTTTCAGTCTCATCATGCCGAACGTAGCAACAAGCCGGGCCATCTGAATGGATCGGGAGATGCTTCCGTCTGCCTGTGCCTCTGACAAATGCCTCGAATGTAATCACAGATTTCGTGCAAAGCACTCAGGCTCGTCATCTGGTGTCTTCACAGGGCGGCATCATGTTTGCTAAACACCGGGTCCAACGGGTCCAATGGCGCTTCACAGCACCCAAAGCAAAAACAAAGCTGCATGGCCTTACGAAGCCTCTTCAAACATGCAAGCTTCACCCATCAAGCTTCAGTGACGCGCGGAAAGGTTCAACTCAGCCTCTGACAAATGCCTCAATCGTAATCATGAGCTTTGTGCACAGCACTCAGGCTCGTCATCTCGTGTCATCACCGGCCTGCACCACTCGAAGACGTCTCGGTCTACATGCGGCAGTCAGCTTTGGTAAGCAGATGTGAAGAACAAACTCTACACGGAATCTTCGGTGAAATCTTTCAGTCTCATCATGCCGAACGTAGCAACAAGCCGGGCCATCTGAATGGATCGGGAGATGCTTCCGTCTGCCTGTGCCTCTGACAAATGCCTCGAATGTAATCACAGATTTCGTGCAAAGCACTCAGGCTCGTCATCTGGTGTCTTCACAGGGCGGCATCATGTTTGCTAAACACCGGGTCCAACGAATCCAATGGCGCTTCACAGCACCCAAAGCAAAAACAAAGCTGCATGGCCTTACGAAGCCTCTTCAAACATGCAAGCTTCACCCATCAAGCTTCAGTGATGCACGGAAAAGTTCAACTCAGCCTCTGACAAATGCCTCGATCGTAATCATGAGCTTTGTGCACAGCACTCAGGCTCGTCATCTCGTGTCATCACCGGCATGCAGGTCACACGAAGCCCGCAAGCACCGCCAAACGGCCGAATAACATCCCATATGCGTTCGTTCGATGCATGGAATCATGTCTGGCAAGATGCGAACCGAGCTTGACACGTTCTCAGCTCGTTCATCGGGTTCCTTCCTCGGCCATTCCTTACAGCCCTGGCCTGCTCAAACTGGCCCTCGTACAGTTGTCGTTGCGAGAGCAGGTAGATGTGGAAGGCCTGATGGACCAGGCTGCGCAGCTTACAAAGTAGGTTTTGTCTGGGAATGCTGCAGTTGACCGATCTTGCTCTGTTATATGCTGTTGCTATGCAGAGATGCTGCAGGGATGCCGGGCACCCAGTGCTTGGAACTCTTGTCGTGGTTTTGTACCGTTTCCAGTGCAGAACATCACCGAAAATGCAGCAACCAGGAAAACCATGCAACGAAGACGCTGCCCCGAACCAACCGGTGCCCACGACATCTGCATCAATCCATATTTTTTGCAAGCAAGCTCCCAAGTTCCCTCAACGCTCCTGACATCTCCCGCACTCCATCAGGTCGACCTCAAAAAACCCTAAACCTAGCAGTACAATCAACACTTGCGAGCGTTGGAAGGTGGACGACGACCAACACTACCGCTGCAACATGACGACACATGCAAGGAGGAAAAGACCTCAGCAACGACAACCACCACCACCACCAGCACCCCGGAAAATGAAAAAATAACTGTGACAACAAGCAAACAACCAGCGAGCGGGAAGGACGCATTTTTGCTAAGCACCCCGTAGATGGGTTGCATGAAACTAGGGCCGAATGCGTTTAACAGGCCTCGGAAATTGCGTTTGGGTTTTTGGGTTTACGCAAAGCTCCCGGGGCTCAACTTGACCATTTTTTAGTGCTGAATCGAGCCTCAGGCGCCTTGGGTGCTTGCAGCCCGAAAGTTCATTGATACCCGGTTTTTGGCGTCCAGTTTCACCCCCTAGGCCCCCCTCACGCATCTCCCTTTTTCCATAAGCTTTCGCCAACAAGCTCCCTCCCCTCCCTCCCTCTGACTCCCTCTCTCCCCCACCCCCTTCCACCTTCTGCGTCCGCTCTGCGCTGCTCTTTCACATTACTGAGCTCGTCTCCGGCACGCCGGGGCGAGCGAGCGGTTTTGGCGAAACCAGGTTCGCATATGCCTTTAGCAGGCCTTGGAAAATCCATTTGGGCTTGGTCGGAGCTCCGGAACTGCCTTTGAGCAGTTTCTGGGTGACTGGATTTTTGGGTGTAGCAACGGCGTTGAACACCAAGGTTAGCCGAATGCGTGTAGCAAACCTTGGAAAATGCACTTGGGCTTAGTTGGAGCTCAATTTGCCTCGGGAGCTAAGCTGAGACAGCTCCAGAATGTGTTTTCCAAGCCTTGAACATGCATGTTGGCTTTGGTTGGAGCTCTGGAAACTAATCCACAGCATTTTCTATCACGCTCGCCAACCTCATTACGAGTACCATCATCATCTTCATCAACATCATCATTACAGTAATACATGCAACACATGCACTGTATATCAGTGTATCTGAGGCTGCATCAACATCTCTACAATGTACACACGTCATCATGGTCAGTGTCATGATACTGGCCAGCATGCTCATCATGATCAACATCATCCCAAACAAACATCATCGTCATATTATGCCTGTTTTATGCTCTGTCAGGTTCATGCAGTATTCGTTGTGATCTTCATCAAGGATCGTGGTCAGTACTGTATGTTCGTCACGGCTGGCCAGGGTCACAGTTGTGGAGGTCGTAATGACGATCACAACGAAAATTCGCAAGAATCAGTGTAGATGTGTTGATGATGGTGAACGGGTGGAGGAGGAGAAGGAAGAGGAGGATGAGATACCATGGCCACAGCCAACATCCTCGTCATCATGATGCCAACGTTATTACTGCTGCTGTCGCCTTAGTTGCTGATTGACATCTTCCTCACTATTACAAAAGCAGCTTTTCTCATTCTTCAGTACGGTCGCTTTGAAATTCCTTGTCGTCAATAGTGCCGCAACAATACCGAAACCGATGATGATGCGACGACGACGACGATGACGATGTCGATGACGATGAGGATAGGGATTAGCGTGATGAGGAAGATGAGAACAATGGGGATGATGGTGATGCTGATGATGGTGGTGGTGGTGGTGGTGGTGGTGGTGGTGGTGGTGGTCGTGGTGGTGGTGGTGGTGGTGGTGGTGGTGCTGCTGCTGCTGCTGCTGATGGTGTAGTGATGATGTGATGATGTGATGATGTGATGACGTGATGACGTGATGAATGGATGATGTGAAGAACTGATGATACTAGAAATGATGTTGATCAGGATGATGATGACGATGACGATGACGATGACGACAATGACAATGATGACAAGCTTGACATTCTAAACCCTGCCGCCATCTGCCTCGCAACCGCGCCAAGGGCTCTCCAACGCACGATCACTGGAGACGCTTTGGTCCTTCGACGTTGCTTCGACCCAGAGGAGGATCGGAGACTGGGAGGGGTCGCGTGCTTACGCACTTTACGACTTGTCAATTTGCCCCACCTGCGTGACCAGCGACTGCAGTGTCTGTGCGGTCGTCATCGTGCCCTGCGTGGCACCTGACAGTTGCGGTAGGCAACTCGAACTGTACATTAGTTCGACCTGGGTCACAAATCAAGTCAGACCGGGGAGCCTGTCATCTGAGCATCCAAAGTCTTGTTCTTGAACCTCGAAACCGATCCCGAGATTGAAAGGCCGTGCCACAGGAACGAAGCAGCCATCCGCACTCTCACACATCTCAGCCTACATTCTTAAGGGATGCACTTCTCCACCTCCAAGGCTGCCAGCAAATACAACCTCGGCAGTGAGCTTCGGATACACGCTCCTGATTTGACGTCCGATGGTGCTGTTGCATCTGCTCGAGGACACTGTTTCTCGGCCTTCTTCGAGAAGCATGGCGGCTAATGCACCAAGTTTTGCTGAGCCACTTCTTTATGCGGTCAGGATGTCGTTGAACACCACCTGCAACTGAATGAGCACTCGAGATTCTGTGAGGCGCACAGCTGCACGGCTAAATCGTGCGGCGGCCAACTAACCCTGTTGACACCATGTGCTCTAAACTATATACATGACATGCGTCTTCTCGCAGGACAACGCTTTTACTCTCGCATCACCACTTCGTGAAAACCGCTTTGAGCAGCGGCAGTAGGTCACGATGCTGGATGATGTCGTTGTGGCAGCAGGGGAAGCTGTGCAACCTGGGGTGGCAAGTCGCAAGGTTAGCATCTTCTGGAGTCGAAAACAGACACGACAAGGAAGGATTCTCGGTTACGTTTCGGTTTGAGGTGACGCGCCTGAGAGGCTGCACAAGTTCGGAAGATAAATGGCAGCCAAGGCTCGGAACGTTGCCGATCTCGGAGAGCTCCCTGTCCCAACCGGCCGTAAGCCCGGGCGACCCAGGCGGATGCAATGCAAAACGATTGCAACCAAGACCGCATTAAGCCATCCTACGATTCTTGACTTAAACACTGCTCCGTCCCAGAACTGGTGCACTTGCGAAGGCCTGCCATGGCTGTGGGGAACCTTCCAGTCCTTCGTTCCGTGGAGAATGAGCACCTCGGCCCAGTTGGCCGGCAGGACGTGAGAAGGGGGCGATGAAAGCCATGCCAAAAACTACAAGCTTTTCGGGGCGAAATATGGGCGTGCTTGCGTTGTGCTAGGAGTATCTCCGCACGGATGTCAGAATCTGATCTGCAAGACACGAAGTCTGTCTGAGGATAGGATGCCACCACCAAGAGGCCAAAAAAGGCAAGGGCCTTGGGGACGGGGGTCCCCAATGGTGATGGGGAAGGGGGGTAGCAGCAGACCGTGCTGCAGCGAGCGTCATCAGCAATTGGGCCCTCTGCACTCAGTGTCACGTGGTCCATCAAGTGACCCCAAAGCTGGGACTCAGACGTTCGTGCCTGCAGCTACTTCCCGGATTCGGCCAGCAGAATTGAATTGGAGTCCGTGCCAACCCCGAACCCAAGCCTCCACACCTGGGCACAGAAGCGGCGAAGCTCTGAGCAGGAAGAGGCGGCCAGCGCGCCTTCTCGGAGTCTTGGACACGGCCGGCGAAGTGCCGCCTCAACCAGCGACCCTGCTGCAGCCGCAAGAGAGAGGAACGGTGCCTGTGCAGAGCTGTGACTCATCAACAGAGCACAACAGATGGCCCGCATGGCCTCCAGAACCACCCCTCCGAAGTGGAAGCCCTCTTTCAGCAAAGCTTCCACGCATACCAATGCGATGCCGGTGCCCAGGCCTTCCGAAACCGCTTCAACCCCGAAAGTTCCGTCTGTTCGCTCTCATCACTGCATCGTCTGCTTGCCATCAAGCATCTGTGGCCCCACAGAATGACCTCCCGCATAGGCCAGAATCCAACGAGAGCAACTGCCTTTACTACCCCAGAGAATCCACAGGAGTCCCAGCGGCCACCCCAGTTAGGGTCCTTGTCCCTCTCCGCTTGGGGCAATGACTGCAGGACAGCCCGGACATCCGCCACGACGCTGGCCTCTGATCCAGAACTACAATGGAAAAAAACGGCTCTTCCAGCTCGAGATCAAAAATCTCGGAAGGGCTGCAGGAAACGCCTCGACGCCACTTCAAAGGAGAGTGTATTTGCAGGCCCACCTCCGAGGGTCTGCAGGAGTCGGAATAGCCACAGCTACAGTAGTCGATGGCGATCACCTGCACTGTCTGCCACCAACTTGGAAACGAGAATCATCAGCCGCAGCATACGTGCCTCACATCCGAGTCGCGATGCCAGAAGCTTGTACAGCTCAGTCCGATGTTGCACAACCACGTTGCCTGCCTGCCTCAGCTAGAAAACATGTGTGATTCAGCTTTGCATTGAGGCGAACCAGCATGCACTTAAAACTGGCAGCTTCATGTACTCAGTACTCTTAGCTGCTGAGCATCCCGTGCAAGTACACCACAGTCGTTGCCTTCTCTGATGATGGGGACAAGCGTAGCCCGCAAACCATGCCATTCTCGCTCGTGATGTTTAGAGGTACTGCCCTCTCAAGACCTGTTGGTAGATTCTGCTGGCTTGGGGGCGCATCAGGCGGTTGAGTACTGAGTTTAGACTGTTTACATGATGGTGGGGCTCGGGCACCTTGGAATGGGCCGCTTGTCTCGGAGTTGAGAAGGCCCACAAGCCGCGCAGCCAGCTGCACCCAGAGTGGCGAGCACCTGCAGACGAGCGTTTAATCAATGCTGGGGCTTCCCGATTTGCGACTGCGCTGCCTGGAGAGGTCAGTCTTGTCGTAAGGCGGCCAGTTGACTATAGAGCCGAAGACGACGGCAGCCCGCACGCCGGAAGATAGCCATAGTGCCAGCACCTGCTTGGCAGCTAGGGTCAGCTTCCACTTGTCTTCGGCGGCCGCTGATGTGGCCGCCTTCTACCGAACCACAGGCACCGGCCCGGCGGCCGCCGGCGGCCCGGCGGCCCTGTCTTGCCGAGCTGCAAGTAGAGGCGGCAGACTCGCGATCCCCAGAGCCAAGCCCAAGAAGCCCAAGCACAGGCCAGGTAGCATGTCACATGCTCTCATGCAGTTCTAGCAAGCGGCTGCTGAAACTGGCTTTGAGGAAGTGTAAACGAAAGATCAGCACTTCCATGCCGCTTCTGCTCAGGTGCTCTGCATGCTGTGCCGTCATTGACTCCATAAACATTTCTTGAGCTTGCCAATCTAAAGCAGCAGGCCGCTCCAAACTGAAGAAAAGCTGCAGAGGACATGCATGATTCGCGCTGAAATCCTGGAGCCTCTCCTTGCCAACAGATTTCAGGATGGCATGACTTTACTTTCCTTGCTGTATGCGTCTGTCTGTGTGTCTGTGCATCTCTGCGGCAGACGTCTGGCATAGACGTGCGAGGGGTCAGAGTCCCGGCCTGGCATCTCCCTGGCCATTTGGTTCAGCAGCTTCGCGGCCTGGCATCAGCCGGGTCGTGACTGGGGCTGCCTGTACTGCCACGCTACACTGCTTCACGTCACGTATGCACATCTCCTAGGCAGCGGAGCTTCAAAGTGGCTTCAAGATCGGCGGGTTTGGGCCTCCGTGTGGCGGCTTGCCTTCCGGTAAAGCTGTACTGCCTGCAGCACGCTGCAGCGCGGACCGGACCGCAGGACTTGGGGATTCTACCGGAATTTGCTCTCGCTCTTGGAGCCTCGATCTTCTTGTTCTTGTCAAGAAGATGCTGCGCGTACTTTGCCAGGAGACCTCTCAAGTCCAAGAAGGGAAGGCAAGGCTCCACACAAGAGGCGTGCACATGGGTCCGAAGACTGGCTACATCCTCCTTTCCAGTGCGTTCGTGCCAGGGCTCCTTACGTTAGAAAATGCTTACTTATGTGGAGGAAAAGGCACCCGACTGGCGCGCTTTGCTTAAGACTCCGTCGCTCATAGTTCCCCTCGCAACTGTGCTCGGCCATAGCAGGCACCGCAGGTGTAGAAAAAGAGTGCCACTACGAGTCGCTGGGGCCTTCGATCTGCTGGAAATTGTGCTGCTGCGCGAGGTTCACCGCCAGCTCCCACTGGTTCAGCAGGACACACCTTGGAGGCAAAAAACATCTAATGACCGTTGTGGCAATTGAGATCAGAGGCTGGGATGGAGCAGGCTAAAATCCAACGCTGGAAGCTCGACATGACAGGAATTCGCTGCCCAGCGTTTATGCCATCTCAAACCCATCACCATGGGCCCGGGCGTGTCAACCGCCGTCTTGACGTCGCCGTGCCGCAGATAGGCCTGGACGGCCTGACGGGGGTCACTTGAGGTTCGGCCAGAGGACGCGGCCTCTTGGGCCCGGCCCGGCCCCCCCCGCGGCCCCGCTGTCCTGCTCGCAGAGGCCCACGGAGCTGAACTTGTTGCCCACCTCCGTCAGCAGCGGGCTGCCTGAAGGCGCCGTTTTCAAATTCGGACTCAAGGGCTCGGGGCTTGGAACATAAAGAGCAGCAAAACGCCGAAAGGAGAAGATGGTAGCAGACCGTCGCTTATGCTGGATTTCGGATCACGAGCACGTCATACATGTGTATAAAAAGCGAACCACCATCCATCTATCCCTCCGTCCGTCCCTCCGTGCCTCCGCCCTTTGTCCCTCCGTCCGTCCCTCGGTTCGTCGTCCATCAGTAGTACATTCCATCCCATCCCATCCGATCCCGTCCCGTCCGTCCATCTAGCGGTCCACATGTGGTTGTGCGCTTTGCATTCTCGGCCTGCCGCAACCATTTACCTACCCATCGATCAATCTAACTCTCTATCTATCTACCGCTATCTTCCTGCCTACCTACTATCGCTCCAACTACCAAGACATCCGTTGATATCTGCCTATCTGTCTATTTGTCTATTTACCTGCCTACCTACCTCCCTACATAGTTATCTGTGTACCGATCTAGCGATCGATCTACCAATAGAACTAGACTACTTATCTTTCGATCAATATCTATCTATCGAGCTATCGCTTTCGACATATCTATCTACGAGTTTATCGATCTATCGACCTACCATCTATCCGCCTGTCGGTCAATCGATCTGTCGATCCGATCATTCTGTCTAGCTACTTACACTTATTGACCTCTCTTGCTTTCGCCAGGTCTAGAGGGAATGCCGCCTGTTCCCACATTAACATGGAGAAGCTCTGAAGGAGAGAGCTCACACTCGCGCAGACGCAGGGCAGTGTTCCAGCCTTCCGGCAGCTGCGGAATGAGTCTCTCCAAGGAGTCATAGTCCTGCAGGCGCGCAGTTGCCAGCGAGACAAGCTTTCGAGTGCAACATCCGGAAGAGATGAGATGCGGGTTGTGCTGCGTCTTATGCCCCGGCTCCTCCAAGAAATAGTAGGTGTCCACCAGAGCAGCGTTGTTCCCCGCCTGCATGCCGCGCTCTGAAAGGTTTCCGGCTGTTCGTGCTCGCACCTTGCCTTGGCGTAGTAATTGGCCGCGTTGGGCCACCTCAGACCATCCAACAGCCAAAGCGATCTCGAGCATCACACGTGCTTTCCCAAAAAACTCTCCTCTCTCTCTAATTACGAGTGACTTGCAACGGTCGGCGTAGTAGTCGCCGATGGCGCTCCATGCTTGGTGAAGCAGCTCCTGGCCAAACGATTCAGTGGCCGTAAGAGGCTTTGCGAACGGCTGGGCAACGTCCTCGTTGGCACCATGCGCCAACTGAATGACTCGGAACCAGTCACCCAAGCGTACGCGAAGATCGATCGCGAGGTCCTATGCGAGGGCCACTGAAACTGTGAAACCGTAAGGCTTGAGCGAGTTCGCAGGCTTATCGGGAGTGTTCTAAGTGACATCCTGACAGAGCATCAGAGCTCTGGCCTTGCGGTCGATTTCCCTGTACAAGCTCTCAGCCTCATCGAACCGTTGAAAGTACGCCGCGACCTCGCAGGTTGCAATTTCACTGCACCTGCGCACATGCCTAGTTTTCGGTGACCTACACTGCACAAAATCGCTCACTCCCCCTCAGACCATGTCTCTGCCACGCCTCGGCCTTCTGCTTGACCCGGTCGTCCTCGCAGGACTGACATTGGAGGCTGCTACGGTGTCCTTCGACCCAAAAAAAACGCATGGCATGGACATCAGGAGCTGTCCAGAAGGCGGAGGCGCTTGACGAGCTGGATGCCCTCAGTTTCGCTGAGACTGGAAACTCAGGCACAGCAGCTTCAGCTCCAAAGGCCCTGCTGTGGTCCTGGCCTGGTAGTCCTCGAAGCGCACGAAGGCCTTTTCGGCCACCCCGAACTCAAGCTGCTCCAGAGCTGCCTCCGCCAGCAGCCTGAAAGGAGCGCGAAAACCCTCCATTGCTCCATGCTGAGACAGAGTGCGGCGGTGCAATCTGCTTTCTGCTTCTCCTGTTCCCGTTCCGCATAGCTTTCGCTCTGATGGCACGCGTTATCTTTGCAGCAGGACTTCCTCATCGGGTGGACCGACCTTGCCCTAAGCCAGGCAAGAAGAACGCCCAAAACACCGTGAAATCCCGCTGTTGCCCAAACAAGGGCATCCAATCTGAGCTGGTGTTCTGAGGCCCACCCGAGGCCAACCCGCCAGAGTCCCAGAGGCAATCGTCTCACAAAGGCCGAGGAGCCCGAATGACTCCACGAAGAGTGTCCGGTCTAACCATTTTCTTGTCATCTGCTGTCTTTTTTCGGCTCTCGGGACGAGTGGGATACATGCGGGCCCTCACATTAAACATGAGACTCTTGCAGTCGCATCCGACAGTCTGCTAGCGTCCACAAGACATCCTTCTGTGCAACCAGGTCGGATGTGAAAGCCTATGAACCTGCTCTCGGCAACATACGATCGACTTGCCAAGTCTGACATCAAGAAGAGCAAGGATGTCTCTGTCGTTTTCTTGGGTGCTGCAGCTCAGGGAAATAAAAAAGGTGCGCCATGCGTGGCCAGCACAGGGATTCAAATTTGTTGAAAGTTCTGCCATCGTAATTTGGAACAGGCACCAAGGCCCCAAGGAGCACTGAACACCAACTGCAAACTTCATGACATACAGGCAAGCCCTGCATGATTCTCATCTGAAACAGCCGCCTGTGGTCCTTTTAATTGCATGCATTTGGGGCTTCTCACCCCTATGCATGGGAACCGGAGGCTCACAGAAGTCTCCACCACAGACCTGGCAACATGTTGCACGCGGTTCGCATGCAGAACCGGGGTTGAAAATCATACGAAGCTGCTAGGGCTGCTAGGGACCAGGGACGCCCAGGTAACACAATGTCTGCGATTTGAAAGCTCCGCAGCACGCGAAACGGCCTCTCGAGACATGAAACCATCAATTGGATGGTGTCGGATTCAGGGCCAATGAAGGAACGACCTGACGTCAAACCAAAAAAACACCCGACCCGACGCTTCCAGAGTGCATCAATGGGCTGCTGCACTGCTTGCGATGGCTCAGAGATAAAGAAATGAAACCAGCGTCGGCCTGGTGCGCAAGTCGCGGCTCTTGGACTAGTGACTAGTGTTTCCCCAGCATCTTCGCGGGACCTGAAGCCAGGAAGCCGAAAGTGCTTTGAGCTGCAAAAACAAAGAGAGCTTCCAGGCCTGTGAAGGGGCTGTTGAACAATGCCTCTCTGGATCGAGCTTTCTGCTCCGCCTCCTGCTGCTCTCCTCGCAATCCAACTGCATGCAAGGATCTTGACTACCACAACCTATGTATGTGCCTCTTTGCCGGCCAGACGGCCCGGGACTGCATGCACAGGTGTGAGAGTGTGGATGCATGTGCGGGCGGCGGTGGATGCGGGATGATGTAGCGGTTCCGGAACAAGCAGTGCGCTAACGACATGTCAGCCAAAACTCCTACTACGGTGCGGTGGCTGCTTTTTGGTCGTAGCGCATAAAGCGCCCGGCCGAGCACACCGCCCCTGAACCGGTGCCGGGGCGCATACTTCTGCGCCCACCCCGGGCAACCGCCCAATGACGCGGGTGTCGGCCGTCTATGGTCGGTAAGTCAAAGGAACCACGCGGGGTGGGCGGGGTGGCGAGGGTGGGAAGACGAAAGGCGATCGAGCCAGCAGGATGCTGCGGCGATCGCTGCTGCTTGTTCCTACGCACACACGTGTGCTACACAACAAGATGTGAAGTGATGCAGGACCACGCATGGTGACGTGCGATGACGTGCGGAGTTTGCCGACACCTTGCACACGAAATGTCGGCGCACGTGCCGTCTTCGAACCCACTACTCAGACGACATGCGATTGTCTGCTGAGCCACTCTGCTTCTTGCCGTGCTCGCTCTGCAGCTGCTCAAAGTGGGCCCTCCTCTGCCTGTCCATCTCCTGACATGACTACGACATGAAGTCTGCACCAGCTTCGAGTCAAGTTGGGGCCGGCTTTGCCTTGCGAACAATGCCGCTTAGACTTACATTATCCCATCAGCGCTTCAAATTTTGCAACCTCGACGATTACGTGAATCAACTTCCGAGCTCTAGAGCTAAGTCAACTTGCCGGGACTGTCCATGCCTGACCTCATCACTGTGACGCGCCCACAACAATGGCAGCATCAAGCTCATGGCCTCTTTGGTCATGGGACTGGAGGAAAGGACGCCTGCGCGTGAGAACTTGCAGGATTCCATTCTCGAGCAGGGGCAAAGCTGTGCGTGAGAGTAGCAAGAAGTCTCCGCATCTAATCGGGGCCTCCAGACGCCTTTGAAACACACTAGCCCGTCTTTGGATCTACACGAAGCGACATTTTTCGTCAAACACCTTCCCGGAGCCTGATCCTGTCACGGACCCAGCTTCTGTTCGTGGCAGCTGTGACTGTCGATGCGTTTCAGACAGTTCCGCATCCTTAGGACCCACAGCAGTCCCTCGCGCGTTGAAGTGTTTTCGCTTCTGCCTAGCAGATTCGTATTGAGCTGCTTGATGCAAACCTTGCGAATATGGCCTATTGCCCACCACGGCCACAAGGTAAATACAACGCTCTGCGAGACCACGCGTCTCCCTTCTTCATGAGGAAAGACTTGCTTTCTTCCTCTTCTTGGGCGGCCTGCACGGCATCGGCTTGACACACTCTGGAAACATCTGACAAACAAAAGAGCACCAACGTCTGAAGTTTGCCTGCCTGCCGTTCCCGCATGGCGGCTTGCATTTCTTGCAATTGCTGCAGGCGGGCGAAGTGAACAAGCGCCTGCACGGACCCATGCTGCATCCTGCGATCACCAAAGACCCATTCTCTGAGCTCTTGGTGCTTGATGCGTGGCGTCCAGTATACTCTTCTCAGGTGTGATTTGTGGGCCTAGCACAGCCCTACTTCACACAGAACTCTGTAGGGAAACTTGCCAAGGATGCTCGGGAATGCCGACATGAGTTGGCCTCGCGATCCCCGCTCCCATTCTTCTGCCCCGCCTGCAAATCTTCGGCCGGCCCTTGACAGGGAAGCAACACTGGTGCGGGCTGCTTGCAAACGCTTCGCTGAGAGCCTGGGTAGCCGCCGGCCAAGGGTTGATGAGCAGGCCACATGTCGGCGTCACCTGTCAACAATGTTAGCTACACGAGCGAAACGGGAACGGAAGGGCTGCACAAGCCGTTGAAGGAGAACATTGCCACATGCTCTCATGAACAGCATTGAACAGCCGCAGCCATAGCCCCGGCGCACCGTCCGAAAGACCTGCATGGCGCATGAGCTGCGACGTGTTCCTGGCAGCACACATGCATGCAGAGACCAGGTTCATCACAAAACAGATGAGCGACTTCAGTTACTCGTGTTGCCCCGCCCTTCTAAGTCCGACCGCCCTGTCAAACGGACTCCGAGAGTGTTCCACAAACACGATGCAAGCAGGGACATCAGTGCATGCGTCGATGCATGCACAGCATCGTGCGCGCTCGAGCACACGCTTTACAGGGTGAATGCTGTGCCACCACCCAGCACTCTTAGGGACCGTGTGGATCCGTTTGGACAATGTGTTGGGGTCCAGATTGGCATTGTGCAGGCGCAGGTCGGGATCAGATACTGATGCGTTTATCATGCAGACCCATCGTCTGCATGCTGACCTTCCATGTCGAGAACACGGGCCCAAACGCACATTCTGTTTCAGACGCTTCCGACTCTCGGAAGCACACTCCCATGCACTCCCATAATGTGCCATCCATGCGAAAAGCATCCAACAATAGCGCCCTAATGGTCGTAACGTCAATTCTGCATCACTTTTGTCTCTTGCATTGCTTGCGATGTCGGGCTGCTCCAAACTGTCGGGCCTCGATTGCAGATTCTCCAACCGGCGCTGCTCGTGGAGACCGTTCTGGATCATTACCATCTGACGCTTCAACTCTGCATTCTCCTGTTCCTGGAAGCGCAGGAGGCGATAGGAACCGAATGGACTGTCCAAAATCGGTTAGGAACCTGGGGTATAGGATGGACATGGATGCACACACGCCGACTTCATGCAAAAAGTACCTGGCCGTTGGCCGCCATATAATCAGACGACCCTTCCACTAGACAAGATGCCATGCGTTCAACATCCTCAGCAATCGTCATGAGATCTTCAACCTGACAGCGACAGCTGACTACGAGCAAGCCTTTGCAGCCTGCGAAATGCTCTCAAAGTCGTCACTGACTGGTCCACTCCATTGGGTGCCTGCTGCGGAGGTCCTTTGGCTGAAACCTCAGCTGCTGGCAGCACTGGAACCGAAGTCGTGCTTTGCAGGTTTAGGGTGGTTTGGACAAGCAGCTAGCTGCTTGATGGCCTCTCTCAAAGCAGCAGTGAGGCGGCACTCGCCTGCAGCTGGTCAGAGGTGTCAGAGTCAGCACCGGTCAGCACCGCGGTACCGGCAGCATCCGGCAGCCAAGGCGCTGGAGGTGCTCCGAGGGCTCAGAGCCTCAAAGCGGCGAGAGACTGCGTCGCTGCACTGCGGCTGTGACCGCTGCTGCCCAAGCTGCTGGAGCCTCCGCTGAGTCGGCATCAAGTGCAAGCCTTGGACGAGCGCCAGATGACTCGCGCCACTCTGGCCTCTTCCCGCAACAAACGATGGACCTGGACGCTCCCTGACGCACTTTCCGAGTTGAAGCCCCGAACCTGGTCTTCCTCTTGGTTGAATATCAGAGCGGCCCTACATGGCTTTGAGATTGCGGCCAGGTGTCGAGTCGACGCAGCTCATGGCAGCAGACTCAGCACCGACTCTACCGCCGTTGTCAGCCATGAGGCCCTCAAAGGCTGTGGGACCCGGGTGATCGGCGACTGCAAGGAGCCCCTGCTTCTTCCATCCAAGCTGCCAGTCCAGGCTCGATGATACCCACGGGTCTCTGCTTGATGACGGCGGTCAGAAGTGACCCGTCCGTGATTCCGAGCCTCTTGCATCGCTGACATCTCCACCATGAGTGGTCTGGCACAAGCTACGTGCAAACGAGAGACTCGTCGATGACGGCATCTGTTTCCCTCAGGTGAGCGATGCCAAGTGACGGAGCAGGAAAGCCCGTAACGGCGAGAGGCAACAGACACAAAAAGCTGGCAGACAAGTCCGAAACGACCTGAGACTCCCTCTTCATGAGATGCTCCTGCATTGATCATCAAGCCAAGCTGCAACTCGTTCCCTTGAAACGAGAGTATCGGCAATGAACCCGGAAATGGCAGGGCCTCTCCAAGTTCATCCCACTTTCTTGCAGCAGCCCGAGCGTTTTGGACAACAAACAATATTCGTACTGCATTTTCAATCTACTCCATGCTGCCTGACATAGATGGAACACAGTACTAGTAGCATGATCCATCATAATATTGCGAGCCAGAATGTGCTTCAGAGCTGTCCAATCGCCTGGCTCACTTGCGCTGCCAAATGGAAAACCTCGCAAATCAGCCAGGCCGGGCATCAACCACAAAGACTCAGTTTTGCATCACACCTGCATAGAATGCGGCCAAACGGCCGTGCTCTTCGAGGGCACCGCAATCTCGATGGTGTTTTCTGGACTGGTCTGCACACGAACCTCAAAGGGATCAAACCCGAAGTTTCAAAGACCACGGATGTATGGATTGATTTACTCCTACTTCAGCTGAGCCGCCGTGATGCGCTGCTCCTCACCAGCCCCAGCCCCTTCGACGACGTCTTCCATCGGTGAGGACATTCCTGCAGTCATGAAATGCCAGCCCGGCCTTCAACGATCCGTCCCTGCGGTCCCGCCTCGCTGCTCGGCCTTCTCCGCGTATCCAGGTGTACGCGGTGTACGCCGTATGCCCCCCCTTTGCCCGGCTTGCCCTTGATCCAGCTGGCCGCGGTCCGGGTCACAGACGTCGACGCCCCTCGGCGTGCAACCCTCTTGAACCCTCGAATCCCGAACGCCCTGTCGTCCTATGACTCGCTTCGAGTTCAAGCCATCAGAAAGAGGACAGAGCATGCAGAGATATACAGAGCAGCCAGAGCAGCCATCAGCCTCCAGAGCCGCGGGTGTGGATTCGCATCGACCTCGGCGCGGGTTCGGCCATCCCAAGGCTCCTTCCGACTACCCCCGCTGAGCATGTCCGGGGTCCTTACATAGTTGAAGGCATCTTTTAGGTTGGACACCTGGCGGAGAACAGGAGACGGTGCTCACGTCAGGGACCCCTTTACAGGACCTTCGTGAGGATGTCGCGCGTGTCTCTGAGACTCTTGGTCTCGAAATCCAGGAGAACCTGCAACTTTACGGAAAGCCCAAAGGCCCAAGTCTTTAGTGCAAAACAGCTCGGCATCGGCCTCCTTCCGGGGATTCTCCGGGTTTTGTATGACCTCCACGGATACGAATTTTCGTCTTGCACTTTTCAAGCGGCGGAGGACTTGACATGCAGTGTCTGGGCAACATTGTGACCAGAGCCGTTGTCCAGCAGCAAAGTGAGTGCGCCAGCACCAGTAAACGAGCAGAGATGTTGAGTCTGAAGTCTGAAGGCTGTGACGAGTGCCTCGTCGATGAGCACACTTTGGATCTGGAGGTCTTTGAAGGCGCAGATGTATGCGTTGGAGAGCACGGGCTCCTGGAGGGATTTGGAAACGGGAAAAGAACGCGCCTTTGGCACTCGGCTGAGAAGAGACAGTCCTCGGGCTGAAGGCCCCGGACCTCGGGACTCGGCTTGCAGCACGAACAGACCGGCAGGCGGCAGACCCCACGCTCTGGTGCAAAAGCAGTTCGTCGCCGCTCGATCTGCTATGCAATCTTTCGAACAGGCCCGATACGAAAGAAGAAGCAGACAGCAATGTGATGACCGGAAGAGCCTTCGCAAACCAAGGCTTGTGCTATGTACATCCGTGTTTTCTCCATGATGGCAAAGAGGTCCGGATTGTCGGTTGCCCATCGCATGTTCCAGACCTCATCGCCAGAAGCATCGTAGCTCTCCGAGTACATGGTTGGAGCACACCAGAGCACGAGAGCACGGTGAGGCTTCAGCATCCTTGCGCTCGAAGTCCAGCTGCTTGCCAGGCCCATTGTCCTGCATCAAAGTAGAGAAGAAGACGAGCGAGCGAGGGAGGGAGAGGGGGAGAGAAAGATAGAGATAGAGAGAAAGAGAGAGAGAGAGAGAGACAGAGAGAGAGAGGGAGATCGAGATGCTCGTCTTTTTGTCCGCTTCGCAGCAAGACGGGTGACTAGTACATCAGCAGGCAAAAGCTTGGGCAAGCTCGAACATCATGTATGCACTTGGAAGCTTATGGAATGAGTCAGGAGAGCAACTCGCCCCAAAATGCCCTCATGATGGTGAGATTCGCTGATTGCGAGTCAGGTCAGCACTCAGATCAATCATAGCTCGGGGTTCGGCCCCATTTCACATTAAGCTCCAATCACAAAGCAGTCCGTAAAACCCCTCACGAGGAATTGCAGCTCTGAAGCTCTGATTGAGCGAAGGGAGGATGAATCATTATAGCGATTCCTTCTGTAAGTCCGATAAACACCGAAGTTTATTCCGTTGGTTTGTGGCCCTGTCCCCACCCACGGATAGCGCGAGAAACCCCTCACTGCACGGGAGTTCAGGCCGCCACTGGCATCACCTGAATATGTGGGTGGGTCAGGCTTTCCCTTGCTGTGCGCCTCTCCGGTGCGCTTCGGGGCAATTCGAGCCCCAGTCTATAGGCCAAGCAGTGAGAATGAAACTTGAGGCACAGGCCGGGTTGGTCTTCAGCTGAATCAGAAGACTCCTGGCATGGGCTGGCTGTGGCTCGGCGTGAGGACTACATCGAGCGCTCCCCGCCACCACTCTGATTTGTCGACTTTCCGAAATCAGCGGCAGGAGCGGCCTTAGGCGCGAGGTATCGCGGCTGTCCTGCGTAGAAGTCAAAGGGGAAGCAGGTTGACCAAACTATGCTGCTAAACTAGATGGGGTTTAGATGGGAAACGATCTGCCGAGACATGCGAAACTTTTGAAGGACTGTTGGCTTCATCAGAGAAACAGAATGTCGAATATCTGGACCCAGCCTCTGCAGCCTTTGCATTGGTGTCGATGAGCTCACATACACCTCAGCTTCAGCTACGAGTAGAACACAGCGTCCTGCAGCTCTCTTGATCCTTGGATGCTTTAGATACAACCTGCTACGATTAATTCAGTCTGGGTACGTTCCCACGGGTTGGCTCCCGGTTTGAGTGCCTTGCATGTGGCTGGGGATTCTGGCATGTCTGAGCTCTTGTGGCAAGAGTCTAAGAGACAAGGACAGCAGACGACACTGGCAACTCTGCTACGACCAGCCTCCTCCCTTGCCTTCTCTGAGGTCTCCTCGTTGGTTCGATTCGACGCCTTCAGCAAGGTGCTGGGCTTCTTTCATTGGCTTGGAGAGACGATACGAACAGCATCCTTCAACATGTCGGGTCCGTCCACGGATGTGGTCTTGGGCGAGCACCATTCGTGTCTTCCTTGTTGCCACACGCTCCTGCAAAGCGTTCGATCAAAACGTGCTCGGTACAGCATCAAGTGGATAGCTGCGATGAAGGTGACAATCCGAGAACTCCAACATCCAGCTTCCTCGTTCCACTTCTGCAGCTCGGCCGTAGCATTACCACGGCGCTGCTCCTTCTCCTGCGCCTGGCGTTCAGGACACGTAACGTGACACGACATCTTTGCAGCAAGTCTAAGCAGACATGTAAACATCAAGCTCATGAGGCATCCAAGAGCAGGCTATAGGCTGCTAAGCGAAGCAAGGCTGACCTCCTTGCGTGCCATCTCTTCCAGATCCTTCTCGTGTTTCTCCTTGGCCGGGAGAGAGCCAAACCAAGTCTTCTGCCCCGGGCATAAGCGGTTCTGCGAAAACTCTCGCGTCCTCCCACTCTCGCAGGGCGTTCATCTCCGGGATGAGCGGAGTGGCGCCCACCGGATCCTCTACAACTCATGGATCTGCCAAGCAATTCTTCTCAAGCCTACAGACTTCCGACCGCTGCGGAGAAAGGGTTCCAAACTTTGACTGATGCTCCATCTGCGGCATCCGAAGTAGCCCATGCTCATGTTCACATGAAGGCACACGGGCCTTCACGGGGACGCCCTGAAATGGGTCCTGCACACCGAGCAAAAGTAGCAACACCTAAAAAGCCCATCAAGAAGCTGGTGCGTCGTTGACCGGACTACGCACGGCTCTCTCCTGGTAGGGTGCAGCAGGTGCCGGAGCAGATCCCATCATGTCCATTGGCGCGGCCTCTTTTTGAGGGGGCGCATATGCACAAAACGCTGGTAGACGCCAGGCTTGATGCCGACCTCAGCACCCCCGACGTGTGGCATGGGGTCGACGGGCGCCTGGACAACAGACCAGCACGAAGCACGAGTTGCGCTGTTGCAGTGCCACAAAATGCAACCAGCCTCAGCCATAGGAGGGGGCGCTGCCTGCATGGAGCAAAGATGCTACCAGAGCTGCGAGACCCCGCCCGAACGGGCTCGTGCCTCGGTGAATCCGAGAAGGTTGCTGCCATCGGCGCCCTGCGCTGCACGTCATGTCTCTCTGGGGACGTAGCAGTGCAGCGAAGAGCAAAAAAGCAGAGAAGCTGCGACGGTAGCACCGGCACCAACAGCAACGACGACGACGAACGACACCGACACCTGCTATCACACTGCTCGACATGAAGAGGCAAAAGCAAGTCCAGCTGTGTTGGATGGCAGTAGGGTAGGGTGTGCCTTCAACGGGCGAGCTGTCCAGGTGTAACATGTTTGCAAAGCACGCAGAGACTTGGTTTGCAAGATGGCTGCATGGAGCGCACAGAAACAAACACACTGACATTCAAACACACCGCGCTGCTGAATGGAATTTTCCCACGAGCTCTAACCTGGTCGTGCGTGCTTTGGGCCTCTTAACAAGGCTCTTAGAACTGCACAGTGCAACGTCGCGGCCGGCCTCCATCTTTCTGAAGCTGAAGGTCTCACAGCTACGGGCAGACAGCAGTTTGCTTCGAGCCAGAGAAGCATGAGCAGTGTGCACACTCGGCAGCTGCCTCTCTGAAGCCACTTTTGCCACTAGCTAGCAGCTACAAGACATTGCAAGCGGTCCTGCGAATTGGTCTCTGCTTGCTGGCTGAAGAAGCCATGGTTGACAATCTGTACCATGGGGACACATCATGCATGCAACCATACACCCGTCAGCGAACTCAATACTGCACCAAACTACGACCATGCTGCTTCGCCGGGGGTGCATGCAGCCCACCTCCACGTCGAACAGCAAAAGCACCTCAGACCGTGCCAGTTCGATCGCAGATTATTGTAACTGCATCAGAGGCTACAATTGTACAACAGCCCGAAAATGGCTAACCGCCCTGGAGTCTACCAGAGCAGCATTAAGACCCCTGCGCCATTGATGTCAATGACTGACATCCTGGTGCTGTCGCAGTTGGCAGCTATCACCTGCATGATGCAATGCAAATCCAAAACTCATGACTGCAATCCCCGCCTGCGGCCGACATCGGATGGTGAAGCGCGCTTCCAACGACAAGTGGGGCCTTACTGTGGAGATGCGAAGAAAAGGAGCCCTGCTAAGATGTCCCGAGTGTTCAGTGCAGTTCTGGCGGCAGAGCACGACCCCATCGTACCACTGCCACAGCCCACAGGCAACAGAGAGGGCCCGACAGGGCATAGCGATGCACCACACCGCTTTCGCGTGCCACCAGCAAGCATTGCTCTGTGGCACAGATGCAGGCAATCGGATCCTGCAAGCGACGATCATGCATCATGCAACTCAGATAAAGAGAGACGGTGTTCCTGCGTGGTCATCGAAGGCGGCACGAAACTTTCCTGGATACAGAACGGAAAAGCCATTCCGCGTTCTGGCGCTTGTCCATGATTATTTGCAGCGGTACAGCTTGTCATCACGCATTACCTCCGGCCTTGTCATGGGTCCCACTACCGGGTGCAAAGGACTCATCAATGTGAAACCTGCCAGGCAGCGAAGCTTACGGCATGAAGCCAGGTGACTGCAGGCACGGGCAACTCTTCGCTCAACAATGTCCAGCTCATGCCGCCGCATTTAGGAATTGTCGTACCCACATGTCTCTGCACCACAACAGCAGTCCATGGGAGACCGCTCACCCTGCGAAAAAACATGTCGGAGGCACATCATCTCAGCCCTCTTCCTGGCCACACTCCAGTGATGCACTGGATCTGGGTGGGGTCTGCGCGCACAAATATTAACATGGTTCCCGTCAAACAGGATGGGAAGTACTGCTTGATGCCCATTCCAGCGGCCGAAGCCAGGTCGCCCTGTGCTCAAGCGGCTACATCTGCGAAGAGGCGGAGTCGGAATCCACTTCCGTGCCATGCAGTCAACAAAGAGCTGCTCAAGCAACCCGTCACGCCTGTGCCTGCCGCGAAACACTAGTTCGGTAGCTCCAGATATACACGACGTCCTGAAAGCGAAATGCACCGGAGTATCAGAGTCGTTGACCAACGGCTCGCACCAAACCCAAGTGGATAAATGTTTCAAGGGTTGCATTCCCAGCTCGTCTGTCCTCCGAAGTTACGATGACGTGGGAGTTCGTCATAGCAACATGGACGGGGTCAAGCTGCATATACCTCACACAAAAACCGCATGCACGTCAGCTTCCGTCCAATCGGACACTGGCCATTTACGGGCATGCGTCGACTCCTGCAGCCGCAGTAATCACGCCGAGGGGCTTGGAGTCCACTGGACTGCCGATGTCATTGCACACAATGACCTGAAGCATCAAGCGTCGAAGATCCTTCAGAGAGCTTTACGCGCTAACCCTTGTCGATGTGCTTCTGACCGACCAGATGTCCACCACTGATCTTGTGAAAAATGGGACACTGTAGCGAGAGGTGAAAAAAAGGTTGTAGCTCTACGTGGATGAGGCCTTTCCAACATCTGGTCTTCGGACAATGTGCAGCCCGATGCTGCCTGCAAACCATGCTCTCCTAACACCCGTTATTTGCACAACATCCAAGGCTCCTGAGCCTGGCTGTGGATGCGAGAAACTCTTTGCGGGCTTAGCTGTTTGCAGTCATCACTGGACAAACCTTCAGCCCGCGGCAATGTGCTGGCCACTGGCGTCATCTGCCTGCACATCTCAATCACGGACAGAACAAGATCGATGGCTGCAACCCCGTTCGGATTCAGGTATTGACAAGGCTCTCGGTTTGGCATCACGATACTTCGACAATCCCAAACTTGCATCAGACGACTCTCACAACGGCTCTACGGGCAGTCTCCTGCAGGCGGAAAGCGAAGGTCCGTTTCTCGTGCGGCCCAAAGCCACAGACTGCGCTCAAACCCTGAAGCCTTGCGCTCTGATTCGCAGGGTTGGGAGGAGGCGGGGCAGGGGCACGACCCTATGGCCCGAGACAGGAGAACTCAATGGAGTCGTCAAAAGCGCTATCCGACCCACCGCACAGAAACATACCGCCCGGCCTTGGTGACCAGGACACAGTACTCCTCCGAAGATCTGATGTGCCTCACAAGGACGTACCAGGGCGGCAGAGCTGCGACACGAGGGACACGAGCAGACAACCCCGTTGAGCCAAGGTGCGTGACATGCTTGATGTACTTGGTGTATTTCTCCTTGGAGAATCTTGGGGAGCTCTGAATGTAACGACTGCACTCACCACATGTCTGGCACTCGAGGCAGTTTACTCATAGCAAGGCTCGTCGCTATGGGTGTCCCAGAACACGACGACATGCTCGTTGCGCTCTTTTCGCAGCACCTGCAGGCAAGAAGCGCATCATACTCACAACTCGGCTATCCGACTTTTCTCAAGGCCACGGCTGCGTAGACCAGCGTTCGCGAGAAATACCCCCAAAGGTAGTCTGGCCTGCGCTCGATGCAACGAATCCTTCTCTGGCAAACTTCCAAACAAAGAAAAATGGCTCATCTCTCACACTGATTCATTGGCTCATACTCCTTTAGTTGGCCCCGGGCTCCGCCTGATGTTGGCGAAGAAAATGTGGGAATCAACGGCCAACGCTAATCGAAGGCCAGAACCTTGCGAGTCACGAAGTGTTGCGTTGAAACCCTCTACATTGAGACCGCAACCTGCGGAAGTTTCCTTCTTCGCTGAGTGCCGGAGCCCTCCCAGGAGATCGAGCGCAAATTCTGCCCAGGAACTCTCCTCGGTGCGATGAGAAACTCTGTTCGGGTGTCCCGAACGCACTTTCTCGGTGCAATCAAGCAGCAGGGATCTGAGATGCTGCCCACTCGGAGCATAAAACTGAACGATGCCCACCTGAGACTCAAGCAACGTGATCTCTTACCAGGCCGGTCGGCCGACCGTTTCCAATATAATATTGACTGACGTGCTGGACACACACGACGACTACACTCGTTCCAGGATAAAGCTCGAGGTGCCTTCGAACGACACTTCCCTGTGACAATTTTGAGGGAAGACGACAAGCTAAGGCCAACTTGCCGAAACAAGATGTCATAAGCACCCAAGGTAATTCGGAAACAAAGACGGAACAGTCACTGAGCTCGTCTGCTTGTCAATCTTTGTGTTTGCGGGCCTCGCGGTCGGCAGCGGCTGCTCCTTGGCTCTGCACGCCTGCGATGGCAACCTCTGGCCAAGCGAAGCTGAGTCCAAGGACTCAGGACCAAGGAGAACTTGCTCTTCCGTGCTTTCGTGCGACAATGCCGTCCGCTTGCAAGCAACTCAGCGCACGGCCACAGAGCCGTTCGGATCCCACTTGAGACCAGTGCATCGCCTAAGTCCAACAGAAAGACGTTGAGGACACGAAAGTGCACCCAGCCTCTTCTGACCTGCTCTATGCTATCGAGGCACAACTGTGTATCCAAAAGCACAGGCTTGTCATCGGCATCACCTAAGAGTGCCAGGCATGAAATGTAAATTCGCGATATGCTTCTACTTGTAGATGCGGTTGCGTCGCTTCTCATGATCTGGACTCGGCCGTTCTCGAAGCCCAAACAAAGAGCTGGTGTCTGCAAGAAACATCCAGCCAGGACTCAGCTACGACTAAGTCTGACAGAGCAACACCGGCATGCGCCTGGTTCTCTGGGCCATTGGGCCCGGCAAACCTACGGGCTCACGCAAGTCAAGAAACGGCTCAGTGGATTTTTCCCGTGCAGCCGAGGTACCAGTCAATGCCGGCAATCGCTACGGTGCCCTCGGTGCCACTGTCTAGGCCTGGCCACCGAAGGCTCGACAGGGTGTGACCTGCTTGCAGTCTTCTGCAAGAGTGCCGGGATGACAGTAGATTGGCACCTTGTGGGAATAGATTCCTTCATTGTCGTAGACGTGCACCTGCACAAAGCCACTTCTCCGCGAACCAGACAATCTCCGGGCCAAAGGCTTTGGCCTCGCCGTTGAGAGTGCAGAAGAGGATGTTCTTGCCATCCGGCGACCACTCTACAAAGGCGAGCTGTGTCTTGACCTCTGTGCGAAGCACTCACACCAGTAAAAACTTCCTGATAAATAGAGGAGCGGACTTCCTTACCCCACAGCCTGGCAGTGTCGCAGCAAATCCGAGAAAGAAAACACAGCGTGCAAGAACAACACCGACGGAAACTGCTGCATCGCTGCGTCCAGCCTTTGCCCATCCACAGTGCCCACTATAACTGCGCCATCCTCGTAGATGATGCATATCCTCAGGCCACAGGCCGTTGTTCATTGTCCTCTAGCCCAAGTGCGTTCCTCGAGCTGCCTCACACTGCACCCATTGAACTTCAGACCGCACCCAAAAACCGGGCTGGGCACTTCTGGCAGTCGGCACCTTAGGGTTCACGGCTTTGAGTCTGCCCCAGGCTCTCTAGAATCAAGGTCGGCGCACAAAAAGGTCCTACTCCTTTCCCAAGCATGCCTGATGCCTGCATAGCTGTGCAAACCAAAAAGGGGCTCCGGTGGACCTCTGTACTAAGAGAGATGTACGAAGCAATCGTCAGAAGCTCCGGTACTGAATGTAGGAGTGTCGCAACGGCTGCTCGGGTGCCCACTCCACTTCATGTCTCGAACTACACTCCGGTTTCGATTGTTGATCATTTCCTCGCAAGATTGCCGGGACAAGTCGGGCAGAAGTTCGGCGAATGTTCAAGCTCCAGCAATGTACAGTACAATGATCTTGCAACAGGTCCTCGAACCAAATTCCTCTATGGAGCATCCACACAATGATGAGGCCATTCCTGCCAGGGCAAGCAGATGGACCCGCAGTCTCCACATCCCACAACAGTCTATTCAGTCTATTCGGATCACGAGCCGGGTTCGTGGCTGGTCGCTGGTGGTCAGCTTCCGGAAATTTTCATTCCAGGTGATGACCATTATGGTACCTCGGGGCTCGACCGGATGAGGTCGACAAGATTAAATGAACAGTCGATTGTTTGCCGACGTGTGAACGCTGGGACAGTGAACCATATCTACGATGCATCCACTGCAGGAGCCTTGGTGGCCCTCCAGCGTCTGATTCATGGACAGGTTGCCTGCAGGCCAGGCGGAAACAGTGAATCGGCCGCCTGAGCTTACAACTTGCGTTTCTAGGGAACGAGGCGCCCTCCTGAGGTCCTGGCTTTGCCCGGCCGCAGCTTTCGCGGCCCCATCGGAGGCAGATTCGAGCTTTAAGACCTCTACGCAGGTCACCCTGCTTCTTCAGGGCAATACCGGTCAAACAAAGAGCTCAGAGCTCGTGAGGTTCCTCTGACACAGTCTTAGCTGCTCAGCAAACGCTGGATCGGCCTTAAGCAGGCCGCTCTCGCCTCACATGGACAGGGCATCTGGCATCCCATAAACTCAGCAGTGAAGGACTAGCTCCCACAGAATGATGGCCCATACCACATCATCATCAAACCCTTTTCGGCCCACAGTCACAAAACCGGCACACATCCTATCAGCTCAACCTCGAACAGTCTGCCGGGCGGGAGACAACCTGCCTCCGCAAGCAATCCATCCCTGCGCTGAGTTCCAAGACACCACCTGCAGACCGTCCGCTTGCAACATCGGCAATACTGAATATCGTGGCAAGCCAGATGCGCCAGGTTCAGCATCTTCGACATCACCCGCTGCTTTGAATGCAGACTCAGAGAAACACATGAAACACAAAGCCTGCAACGCCAGTTGGTGCGGTATCGCAATCTTCTTGCTCAAATAAACCTCATTTTCTTGGACTCTCCTCTGACGGGGCTTCTTGCGGTGAAGGCTGTGCTCACAAGCGGAGGACCCTGAGGTCGGGACGAACATCGTCTACGTGCAACGCAAATTAAAGCCTTGCGGAAGGAAGCCACTCGAGTTTTCTAGCTGTGAGGTTCAAGGATGGTCAAGGGCCAAGGGTCAGGACGGGTCAAGACGGAACACCGAGGCGAGCTTCGACGGTCTCTCACTCGGTGCCAGGCACGGACCATGCGCGGGGTCGCGCCTGCCGAGGTTCGCTTTTCCGCCCGGGCTGAAAATGCTCTGCTGCTGACATGCAGAGGAAGCCCCCGGCCTCCTGAAGTGGTGTGTGCAGGGCTCTGGGGTGCAACGAAACGACCACCAGTAAAATACGGTGTGAGGACTGGGAGTCTAGCTGCTGCTAGCGGGGACTCGAAGGGGCTGACACCCGCCCAAAGCTGAAAGGCTAAGTCTGCTCCAAGATCTCAGAAACGCAACCTTGAAACAGGGCATGAGCAACGGTTTCGAGCTCGAGGAGTCCAGTGATTTGTGTGCCACTCTTGTTGTGGCTATCCTGGGTTTCTATTCCTTTCCATTTCCTGAACCAAGCTGCGCAGCACGTTCGTGGACGTCGTGCTCATCTATCTCAGGAATGCAGAGAACCGAAGCTGCACCAAGTCATGTGTCGCAACTTTTCTCCACTACTCCACCAAGATCGTCCAGCTGGAGCATGTGCAGGCTCTGAACTTGAGGCAACGAAATTCGGGCTGGAGCAGGAACCTCGCCACGACGGCAACACGCTCTGGACTGATGAATCCGGATCAAAAACAGCAAAAAGCACTCAAAGACCGGCAAACCGCCTGCGCCAGAGCGAGCGCTGCGAAGACCCAGCGCCTGGAGCCCTGCACGAAGCTGAAGCCAACCAGGATGGTGCAGTCGCCTGCATGCAGAAAACGATCGATGTTTCCATTCCCTCCTAATCATAAACTGCATCCGGGCAGACTCAACGAAGCCGCGACTTAAGCGGAAAAAAGCCAAAGCCGTATGAAGCTCCGAGCAAAGTATCAACTGAATTGCCTTGCCTACCGAACTAATGCTGTGCCTGCTGCAAGCCGCAGCTCACCAACCAGGTCGAGGGCGAGTTGGAGCTGGGACGCCTAGAAGCATCTGGAAGAAGACTTCTGTCAGCGGCGGTGCCGAAACTGCGCGCCGTGCGCTCGATCATGGCCGAAACTCCAGAACAGCACGATATGTTCGCCCTTCTTACGCAGCTCCTATGCCTACGCAACGCATCTTCGGCAATGTGCCTCGAGCAGAAGGACGAGCTTTTTCTCGCCATTCCCGGCGTGCATTTGTAGCCACCGCACTGCCAGGTCCTGCTCTGA
This sequence comes from Symbiodinium sp. CCMP2592, assembly GCA_905221615.1. Lineage (NCBI taxonomy): Eukaryota > Dinophyceae > Suessiales > Symbiodiniaceae > Symbiodinium > Symbiodinium sp. CCMP2592. Next base: position 200,070 of record CAJNDT010006109.1, read on the forward strand.
GCAAAATCCGCCCGGCAATACGGCTTTTGACCCCATCAGGCCTGCCAGCGCTTGCGCCATGCGATGGGGCCGCAGTCCTGCAGCCCACCGGCCCTCTGCCACCAGAAGTTCGAAACGAAAGACGAGAGGTCCTCCAGCAGGGCCAGTACACCTAAAGCAGGGAACTGGGCACATGCGGCCAGCATGGCAGACTGTATACAGTCGAAGCACGAGGCTTGGCCTGCTGTAAGCACTACCTCAGCTAAGCTCGGAACTCGTTCCTTGTAACATTCCGTCTGTTGCAGCAGAGCATTCCACTGCCTCTCGGAAACAGTATCAGGCTCATAGAATGGGTGTCTCAGCATTTCGTGCAACTGTCCATGCAGTGGCCTGCCTCGCGCTGTCGTCGCTGAAGGTCGCTAAGCACGACAGGATCATCACAAACACAGCCTGATTTTACCGCAACAAACAATTGGAAATCGACAGGGGCTTTGCCCATTTGTGCAAGCAAAACACACGAGAATCGAAGGCCAAGGGAGGCGAGTGCTTGGCGACGGTGTCTGAATGCTGAGCCCGGGGCAAATGAGACTACCATCCAAAGCTGCAAGCTCTGGAAGCAAAGTGACAAAGCCCGGCTCATGGATCAGTATGACGTCGCTGGTTTCATCGGCGACACCGCCTGGGCAGGCGTCCATGATGTGGTCTGAAGCTTGGCGACAGAGCCCGAGCCCGTCACTTTTTGCCAAAAGCTGCCGGAGTGCCGGCAGGAGCTGCCGCAGTCGCCGTCCCTCTGGTGAGGGAGCCTTCACGCGAGCCTCGTCCCAGCTGCCTCAAACATGCACAAATACTCAGGTCACGTCGACACGTCGGAAGCACTTGTTGATCCGACGGTGAGCCAAGGAACTGTAAAATTCCATGGAGGCCCCGGCAGCCTCCTGCTGTCAGTTTCTTTGATGGTTGCCTCCCGAGTTTTGGAGATCCCCGGTTGGTCACTTGTGCAGTGCTGGCATTTCTCGTCGTGTCTCACAGTGACAGACAGACGGACAGATGCGCCAGCTGGATTTGCCCCAATCCTTGTCCTCGAAACCAGGTTGATTCAGCAACGCCGGCGGCAGCAAACCTTCCTGCAACAGCATTTCGGATCGGCTCGTGTAACTTCCTGATAACAGGAGCGCTTCCCTGAGTCGTGTGTCCCTCTGATCTCGGCCTCCAACTTCAATGGCTCCCTCCCCAAACGAACGAAGACAGCCTTGGCTGCAGCACCACTCGCTCAGACAGCTGAAGCCTGCGCAAAGATTGCAGAGTCCTAGCCGTGCAGATCAGTGCACGAGGCGGGAGTTGTTCGCCGTGAACTTCATGACGGAAGCGGCCGCGACATGATATCCGTGCCGTGAACAAGCCTCGCAAAAGGATTTGCTTTGCAAGGCTGAACTATAAGCTGTTTGGGCTTGTCCTGCTTGCCGACAAGCGTCATGTCTCAGGCCAGCCAGGGTCCAATCGACAGCACTGCCCAGCCAGACTTCGGCTGTTGAGACATAGGCCACAGTAACCTGGGGAAAAAGACATCTCCCACGACAGGATATATCCAAGGTGCTAGAAGTGAAGGTTAAGCTTAGAAGCTGCCAGTAGCGCATCAGTCGAAAGCAGCCGCAGGCCCAGCAGCTCATTGAGATGCGACCAGTCAGCGCAGCTGTGAAGCCTTCTGGGCTTAAATTTCTCGAGACAACAGCGGGGTGCAGGAACCACTTCAGTTGTGCGGCTGCATTGATGTGCAAGCCCTCCCACCATCGTAGCCTGTAGTTCGTTGAAGCACGGCCCTAGCGGCTAGTGGCAAATTTTTTCAGCGCATCAGTTCTTCGACGAGGCTCCGAGCCAGGCGGCCGCAAAGACCTCCCGCGGAGCGCCGTCGGCCAGCTGCTGCAGGTAGTCCTGCACGAGCTGACGATGGTGAAGGCATCAACGGAAACTGTTGCGCCCCGCGGGGATGTCCAGCAGAGCAGCTCCCGAGAGGACGCCAATCGCTCGTCCGTGGAGAGCAGCTGCAACCAAGGCCTGGGCGGACCCGCTGCACATACGGCCCAGAGCAGTGCCAAGTGCCAAGGCAGTGCAACACGCCTCCAGCTGGTCCGGCAGCGACGAGAGCACAGCGCACCCGCATGCTTCCAGGGCTTGTGTGACTGGCAAGAGCTTCACCTTTGATGCAGCAGCGATGGCATCATCATGCATCCATTCGGGGCAGGGAGGTCGTCATTAAGACTAAGACTAAGAGCCAGGCGGATTCAAGGGCAAGAGCTCTTTTGCCTCTCCCGGCTGCGGTGGCAAAGGCACCGGCGGCGAACCTGCACGACTCCGATAAGCTCGAGCCGTGATTGCGTACACTGCCAGCGCCTCAGAGCCCTTGCCAATGGCAGCTCGAGGCCAGCAGCCAAACCACGGCCCACGCACCAGTGATCGCCGGGCACAAAGCTGCCAGGGGTTCAAGGCTGATCATGACGTGATAGAGTTTATAAAGAGTCGTTTGAGTTCGTGATTGTACCGATCACTGGACAGCCCTGTTACAGTATTGAGTATTGCCTTGCTGACATGGATGCTTGTCCGTGCTGGGACCTAGCCTGAGTCCTTCTGCAACGGGCGTGCAGGCTGCAAGCGCTGCAGCTTCCGCATCAACGACGAAGGCTGCAAGCACCATGGGAGTGGGTGCTTTGTACTCCACGATCCCCAGGAGTGCTACCTTCAGGCAGGCTCCCGTAGTGAACTGCAGACGACACTCTCCACCCACTGGCCTGCTGCTGCACCTCCCGTGCTGCAGCGCGCACACAGAGAACCAGGCCGTCCGCCAGCTCACCCCTTCAACCGGGTGAGTGCTGTGTCGATCAGCCGCTGTCACAGGCAGAGGCTCAAGATGGCTGTGAAGCGGTCGCTGCCTGTAGAGTCTTGCCGCACCGCGCTCCGAAACCGTCACGGCCAGCACACACCGCGGCCGAAGAAGCGAGCCAGTGAAGAGCGAGCGCAAGTCCGCCTGCCTAGAAAAAGACGAATGTGAAGAGGTTCAGGCATTCTGCAAATATGCGTATTGGCTGCAGCACCTTCGTCGACCAGGGGATGACCTTGCAGTTGCAGGGATTCTGTAGATGAATCGCGATACAGAGGCAGGCAGAGGCCCAAGCCCAAGGGTGCCGCAGTAGTCGAGCCATACAAAGTCGAAGCCCTGACACCGAGACCTGGCATGCATCCCAGCACCTCGAACCAGTCCTCGAACCTGTCTGACACGCCCTGACAAGGGCACCACAGGGGCGCCTGAAGGCCTTCAGCTCAGGGTCGACATCGTCGCTCCCTGTCAGCCAGGCCTCGGGAGCGGCGGGCGATTGTCATCCACAGCCCAAAAGAACTTCGAAGACGACTTTCAGCGCTTGCAGCCGAAGATCTGCCAGTAGCTCGTGAGTTGTGCATGGGACAACACAGATTCCAGGGGCGGCTTGCCGTATCGCGGCAGACTCCTCCCCACCTCAAGGACTTCACCAAGAACTCGAGCTCGCACATTATTCAGCCATTGCGGATCAGGCCGAGCAGCTGGGGTTCGGTACGACGGTCGAATCCTTAGCGCTTCCACCCACTCCCCGTCACGAATTTTGTGATACCACGCATCTTTAACCATTCCTTGTGTGTCATCGTGTGGATCCCTGAAATCCTTGAGCAGTCGTTGCGTGATCGTTCTGGTTGCTGCTCGCATCGGATTCCCAATTGCCGAAGCGAGCGCTATCTCTCAATGCTACTGCCTGTTGTTCTTCGGCGATGCGTGAACAGAAGCTTGCACAAACACACCTCTTGCAGTCCGGTCTATATCCATCTTTCTTTCGTTGGGTTTGGTCCGAGGCGGATTGATGGACTTGTTCATTTAGGAGAGAAGCACCCGCACCCTTGACCCATGCATCCGGCTTCAGAAAAGTGCTGTGTCTCCGTCTTGCTCTCCCTCTCGCCCTGATACGTCCTATGTGACGATGCTGAACCTTTCCTTTTTGCTTTCATGCCAGGCGTCATTCGGTGCATGTAGGCCGGCTGCGCGAAGGGCCGACAGAGTCTGGAGCTCGCGGGTCTCCAGCAGCAGGCTCCAGACCGAGTCGCTGTCGGCGCTGGATGCTCGACTGCCTGCATTGCAAACGCAGAACCGACGAGGCCCAAATCAATACTTCTTGGCCTGTCAACTACGTTGAGCATCTTCGGAGTCCTTCGAACTGTGATTCCTTCGACCCTCTACGATCACAGCACGGAGGATTGTACTTCTCAAATCTTGTCATGTGTCGCTCACAATGCTAGCACAACTTGGTCAAGACGTGACAAGACCAACTGCTCTGCCGAAACCGCCTTTGTCGGAATGCAATGCTCTAACCATGACTCTGCAACCAAAGCAGTGGAGTATCACCTGCAGATCGTAACTGGGAGGCCTCTGACCAGCTCGGCCAGCCAGTTGTTGATGGCCGCTTTCGTCGCATTGGAATAAGTCTGGCGGGAAAACCCTGCCAGAGTCAATCGTGCGAACGGTACCAGTACAGGGCATGAGTTGCTTCGCCACACCTGCCAGACGCTGCCTGCTACGATCGGACGTGGTCCCAGAAGATTTGCAGCGATCCGCTCCAGGGCAGCCGCGTGTGGCTGGAAGCAGCCAGCCCCAAGGGCAGAACTGGTCTGTTCACGTGAACCATGGACTTGCCTTCTGCACCTACATCACCGCAAATTTATGCTGGCATGATGCCGTTGCTGGTTGGAAGCATGATGTGGCTGTCTGCTCAGTCTGGGAAAAGCTTCCCCCTCTATCCTCAACTGGCATGCTGGCAAGGAGCCAAAAAGTAAAGATATGTAAGGATAAGCAAGCTGGTTATCTTCTCCTGTCCCCTGAAAGAACGACAGCTTTCCTTCCACGAGACAGCCAAGCAGACTCAACAACAAAAAGAAAGAGACCACGCCGCCCTCTGCCAAACCTAGAAATAACTTGATGTGTTCCTGTATTGGTCCTCTCTGCGTGAGCTTGGATGGTCTTTTACCCTAGCATCCTGCCCGCCGGTGCCAGCTGGCCAGGCCGCGCCATGCACGCTATCGCTTGCATGAAGAATGTACCTGCGACTCCTCTCTAAACACGACCCGCACCGGCCCATACCACGCGCGGCCGCTGCACCGATGCAACAGCAAGGTCATCGATGCTTCGAGTCGCTCATGTGCGCACGCTCATGTGACTCATGTGTTTACCGATGACTGGTGAAGCGGACAGTGAAGGAACCGGAAACAGAGACGAGCAGGCCAACAGACTGCTCAAGGATGACCGATATACGATTTGCGTCTTTTTCGTGCAGGGGGGAACGGCGAGCGACAGCTCCTTCGTCCCAGGATTAGTAGCCTGTGCCAGAACTGCAGACAAATTCAGGTGCAACAAAGCACAATGTTTACGTGGATTTGTATGACAAGCGAACAGCTCCCACCTCCAACCCAAGCCTCAGTTTCGGCACGACCCTTTCTGTCTATCAGTCAAAGCAGTGCAGCCTCATGCAGCCTCCGAGTGTTACACACCATACTTGCTGAGACATCAGCCGAAGGTGGATGCGGCCTGGTGGCTGTTCATGCAGAAGCAATCGTACGGGTTGGATCAAGGAAAACGCTCTGAGTTGCAAGCAGAGGCGGTCCAGGGGGTGCAGGCCCCGCAGCCGGAGGTGGCAAAGGCGGTGGCAGGGCTTAGTCAGAATGCGAAGCTTGACGAAACTGGGACTCCAAACGTCGCACTCGGGACGGGACCACCAACACTGGAAGCAGACCTCTGGTTTCTAGCAGGGAGAGCGGAGAGCGGCATGTACTACGAAGTTCCTGAGCAACCGATTGAGCTCGGAGCGGAGGTGGCAGCGGTGGAACCTCACCGGATGTCTGCTGCTCATGCACGTACGACGAGTCGTAAGACGTAAGACTCTTCGATGGTCTTCGTGCCCGCAGGCCATGAGCATCTCAGGATGTTGCTGGGAACGTTCTGCTGACGGCGGCACAAGGAGAGGGCGGAGCAGGAGAGGAGAGGGGCCGTGCCTCAACGCAATTGGACTGTGCATCTTTGATTCTCCATGCATCTCCATGCTGTTTGTAAGCTTGCTGCTGGCACAGGGGTGGGAGCTAATGGACCAGGTGGTGCAGGCGGGGAGGGTGAAGACGCAGGTTGTGCCTCAGTGATGCTGGAAGTGCTTCCTTCCCCGACGGTGGTAGTTGTTAGCTGGGTCTCGTGCTGGAACAGGAGCAAGGGGTCTACACGCCCCTGGTGGGGAAGGTGCAGGTGGCGATGGCGAAGATGCTGGCCGCGCCTGTACTTCAAATCACTCGAAACATCGACCGAAAAGCTTCAACATCTTTCAGGCCGCAGCCGGAACGGGAGGCACAGCCCCGGGTGTAGGCACAGTCGCGGCTGCAGGCACCGGTGCTGTTGGCTTTGCAACTGCCACGGGAAGGCTAGGTGGCGCTGGTGACACAGGCTTGACCTTACAAGCGGAGGCAGCAGAGATAACGTCAAACACAACAGGAGTCCAAAGATTCGATATTCCGCCAAACGATGAGCAGAGACTTCTGAGACCAGGACTGGTGGCACAGGCGCTGACCTTGCAGTCTCGGCGTAAGTTGTTCTTTTGCGGCACTGTATGGTCTAAGACAAGCTCAAAGGCTGAGTAGATAACGTGCAATCCACACCGGCCCACTTCAGCATGTTTGGCCACATCCTCCGCCACGAGGATGATACTAAGCTAGCAGAGGTCCATACAATCCTTCTCAGAATGCGGCACAGAGCCATCGGGTTTCTTGTCCAAGAGAGGTAGCCTGACAACAAGACAGGAAAGATCATTTCTTCAGTGCATTTCAGTGCCAAAACCCTAAAAGCGAAGGCCCTCTGACTCAGCTGCAAAATACTGCTGAAGATGAAATGCAGACAGAGTTGCAAGTTGGACCACTGTGCATCACTGAGAGGCTGGGGAGAATATCTCGACCTGGTTGTGTTGCGTTTGTCTGCGAAAGACCCATGTTCGACTCCCAGTCTCCCAGCTCGGCTGATCTTGGCTTCAACAAGGGCTCCAACAGCACTGCTTGAACATCCAGCGCTCGTACCTGGCGCACTGTTCTTCGCATGAGCACCTCGCGCTGTTCCTCGTGATCTCAGAAGCGGGCAGATTCTGCCCCAAGCTGTTTGAACAAGTTCTCCAGGGGTGTTCCTGCAGCTGCCGGGCATGACCAAGAAGACAAAGACTCTTGTGAGTGAGTGAGTGAGTGAGTGAGTGAGTCAGTGAGCAAGTGAATGAGCGAGCGAGTGAGTGACGACCTGCAGTCGACACTGCAGCCTACCGTCCACGTCCCTCTCGACTTCTTGGGGAGGCTCCAAAAGAACTGTGACTCTAGCTTGCGAAACACCTCAGCGGGCCTTGAGAGCGTGTGATCTTGTCCACGGACTTGATCAAATCCTTCCCCTCAGACGCCACTGCCACACCCGTGCAAAACGGTTCCAAGCACAGAAGCTTGCCAGGGATCCGACCCACTGCACCTGACACATGCAATCGACAGCCCAGATTTCAACAAGCTCCAGCAGCAATGTCTCCTTCAAGCCCTACCAAACTTCAAAGCCTGTGGGATGGGGTTAGGCAGGCTCATCATGCAAGCTTGGAAGTCCTGCTGCAAGAAGGCACCAGGGCGATGCACCGCAACACAAAAACTTATTCCTCACTGGGCTCCTCGAAGGAGAGGCTCGGAGGCTGGTTGGGCCTTGTCCGTCGCGCAAGGCGGCTGAAGAGCATCTCTGCCTGCACAAGAACTGCGTGCTGCGCATTGCTACGCAAGCGCGCAACGCCTCGGATCTGGACAGAGGGAAACCATGGTGATCAACCGCGGAGAGAAAGCCTTGGATTTCTGGTTTCACCGAGGCCCGGACGGCGTCTTATCCCTACACTCCAGTACCGTAAGTCCGTCGCCTTCCTGCGAGACAGCCTGGCTGAGCTCAACGGCAGACAAGCACTCGGTGAGTGCGCTAGTCACTAGCCTCTGGCCTGCTCCATATGCGTATCGTACAAGACGAAGGCAGAATTCACAGTGAGGCCTGCAAGCCAAAAGCAAGCCGGGAGTCGGAAAAGCTTGAATCTACGGCACTCCACCAGAGTCTAGGGCAACCGGGCCAACGACCCTTGGAGACAATGTAGGTCTGCAAACGGCCCAAGCCTAGCCGCATAACAATGTGGCAGCACAGGTCCATGAAGATAATCGTCTCTGAGAATCTCAGAGTGCAGGGCAGGCAATGGCCGGGAAATCCTCCGGTGATAACCTCGCCGGACCGGCACTTCGCACGTGGAGTCCGACGTAAAGTTTTTTGGGAACCAGGCAGTGACAGCCTAGCTGAAAGTGGAGGTTGCACGTGCGCGGCCTGAAGCTGTGTCCACATGCTGGTTAAAGCCAAGAAAGCCCCTTTGCAAATCCTGCCTCCAAAGCTGGCCACGTTGGCCAGGCGCTTCTCGGCCCTCCCTGGAAAAGGCGGAGGCGGAAGAAAGGCTCCAGCCGGCTCCAAACCGTTGTGCTCTCTGCCTGACGCCATCCGTCCGAGAGCTGCTCCGGCGCCAGCGTGTTCGCCAAGCGAGAGGCGCCTGCCCTGCAAAGGCAAAGAGCAGACGGGACACGTATGGGACTCCGGGACTCCGGGGCTCTCGGCTCTCCTCGGCTCTCCTCGGCTCTCCTCTTGTCTTTGCGGCACTTCAACCCCAAAGCTGAGCGGACGGCGGAGAGAGCGGCAGTCCCCTGCGCAGTGCGGAGTCTAGACTCTAGACGTCCGTCGTTCGGTGGGTTCGGCTCTTGCACGCGTCAAAATAGGAGAAGCTAGGGCTGCGGCTCGAGCTGCAAGTTTGGCAACGAAGCAGACATCGGAGAAAGCAAACCCCCACTGGGCGTTCTCGACCTGGCAGCATCCGAAGGTCAAGGTTGGGACGTGTCGACCGTGGCTTGGCTTCAGGCAGCCCACTGCTCTTCTCCAGCAGTTGGGACCTCGGTTGTTCGTCTGTGACCACGGAGCGACCGAGGTAACTGAGAACCAGGCAGCATTTGCGACTCCCCCATGTTGCTAGCAAAAGAGGTAAGGCCAGGCTGGCACGGGTGGCAGAGGCAGTGAGGTGTACTTGCCACGCAGTTGTCGCCCGCAGCAGAAACCGATAAGTGCAAGCTGCCATGTACAGTCACGGTCGAAGCGAGCAGAGGGGCGCCAAAGCTCGGCCCCCGGGACAGAACCAAGTGCAGAAGTTGCTGAAGTCCAGGCCGGGGGCCTCACAATCCCCATCCAAACCACACATTGCCTTGCCGCCCCTTCTGCGAAGACACGGCAGAAAAAAACAGCTTGAGTACACTGCGCCGTCTGGAACGGTGATGCGCCAGAGCCGTGCAACTACCTGTGAAAGCCCGAGTATTGGCGATGCGCTATGCAAATCTGTGCAACGTAAATTCGCTGTAAACTGAACAAAGCAGCGGGCGCTGCCCGCAGGGCCTCCGGATCAATGTCGGGTTCAAAGGTGGAAAGCACCTTGCAAAGCGGCTCCTAACTCCTGCACACGGGACACCGGGAAAGCCCGAGTTCGGGACTCGTGCCAAGTCAGCCCGGCTCATGATTGCAGCCTGAAACCAGACAGGACCGGACCAGCTCCCGAAGCGAATGCTCCAGGCTTCTTGGCCGAGGGCTGCAAACGTTCCTCCTGCGCTGAGAAGCAGACTCCTCGGCCGCCTGACTTGCAGAATCCGCGAAAGACCTCATCTCAACGACCGTGTGGCTCAGGCTCAGAGGGCTTCTTCACATGGCCTCCTCGAACGGGCGGTTGGACCGTCCGACGGCACTTCGAACACGTCCCACGACTCGTTCGGCCTGCAATAACCATCAGAAGTAAGACTCGGCCAGTCAAGAACATCCGGTGCGAAGAAAGGCCTCAGGGCTCAGCGGTGAGCTGCTGTAGCCATTGGCACAACCTCAGCGCGGATATCTCCAAATGGCCCTGCAGCGGCATTCAAACATCCTTCGAGCGAGGCAAGGGCCGTGATGGGAGCAGCCGTTTGCCATTGCAGGAGCAGGGCTGGACAGTTCGAGCGCCTGCGAAGGAAGGTCTCAGAAAAAGACGTTGCAAAGATGCGAGGCTTCTGCCGCAGATGAGGATCTGGATGTTGCTGCTCTTGTTCTCTCTCCTTTTTCTCTATCTCTTCCTTCGTGCCTGTGTGATTTCTTCCAGCACAGCAGTGTCCCGCTCATTGCCTTTTCCAGAGAGCCCTGTACACTTCTCGCATACCACCTGCCGTAGAATGGCAGCACAAAAAGTGGGTTCGCGGCTGCCGACGGCAAAGGCAAAGAGCTCCAAGACATCTGTGTGACCTCGGAAACACGACAAGTCCGAAAAGTGGTACCCTACAGAGATTGCCCGCTGAGTTGACGACTCACTCCAAGGTTCAGCGAAGCCTTGAAACATGCATGGAACCAGGGCTAGTGGCACTGCTGGCACTGCTCTTCCTGAGGCACAAGCAATGCAGGCCACGAACTCATCCCGGCTGAGAAGCCCTTGGCTCGCTGCCTTGGGCATCGGCTCATCGGGCACAGCGAGGAGAGCGGACGGATGCAACTACTCAGGCGGCGACCACTGACCGGGCCCGCAAGAAACTTGCAGGCGTGTCACCCTCGAACATAAAAGGTTGGTCAGTTGTCGTGTGACAATGTAACCCGGCCTGCGAGTCAAGCTTGCTGCGGATTTGCCTCACCAATGTTGCCTCGAAGCAATGTAATCTGACATGCCAACGTGCACTGTTTCTTCCGGGCCTTTACTTCGTGGGAAGACTACCCTGACAGCGCAGGAATCTCAAGTCTTGGCACCAGACTCGCTTCGTGTCCTTCGGGCACAACAGTTCACATGTGTGGTATCTAGACACTGGAACAAGAAACTGTCGAAGTTTATCAAGGACCAACACAATCCTGCAGAACTGAAACGAAACTGTGCTTTAGTCAAGTTGTTTCAGGCAGTTGCTGAAACTCTTGAGAATCCGTGTAGCACTTCACGGTGAGGCAGCAGGAAATCGATGCCGTCGCCGTGCGAAGCCATAGGACCCTTTGTGCCCCACCGCGCCTGCGAAGACAAGCTCGTAGACAGCCTGCTGGGCCCGCACAAAGACAACTCTGATGCAACGTTGCAGGGGTGCATATCCCGTCATGACTGAGCTGTCGGCGGAGGCTGTGCAAAAACTTGCTGCCGCCGTGCCTGAGAAGTCACAGCAAAGCAGCAGATGGACGCGACGTTTGCTTTGCGCCAGGGTGCCTCATCTAAGCTTCGCGAAAGCGCCGTCTGCAACAATCGCATGCGTGCGGCCTCAGCTCGACAGGAACAGGTAGTCATTAGTCCGTGGAGTCCTTGCGAAAATACCTCTGCGACTGTGAGTGCTTGTGTGCGGATTGCACCCGGCGCCAGGAAGCTGACGCAAATCTCTGCACAGGCCGCAGCTGCGTTACGCATGTGGCTGGACCTTGTCGCAAACTAGAGCACCCGTCGCATACAGTGTGGAAGGTGCTTCCAAGCAAGTTCCGCACATGGCTGCCAGCATCTCATCTTGAATTCCCTCTGTGATGTCAGCAACCTGGGGCAAAGCGACGTGTGAAAAGTTTCGCTGTGCAGCTCACGAAACAAGCCTAGATACTATCTAGACATTCTATAGACTCTAGACCAACCGTAGATCTCCTCAGCGAGCCGCTCTCTCTGTCTCTCTCACTATATCTTCGCTGGCTCTTCACAGAAAAAAGAGCTGCATCCGAGGTGGCGCACGACTTTCGGTATCCTCGCATCCTGCCATCGATGCTGCACCGAAGACTCGCTGTGTGGAATCTTCAAAACATGCGAGTTGTACGTAAGGAGCCTCCATGCTCGGCTGAGGAATCCGTGCTATGTACAAGGGACGGCGCGGCGAACGCTGTCTTAGTCCTCCTTTCCTTCAAGATTCCGCGTCATGCTCATGAGCCACAGCCACAGCCTACTGTAGCGGCTTAGCACCGGAGACGGCATTTCCCGCCAGTTTAACTCAAAGTTCACTCACTCAGTCCATAAGCAAGTTACCCTCGAACCGGAATGAACCAGATGATAGACTGAAGCTCTCCCCACATGCCTTTAAAATTAGTCTTGAGGAAGCAGCACGACCAAGCCGTTTGCAACGGTCATCAAGCATGCAATTCTAGGTAGAGCAGGCAGATCCGGCATAATTACCCTACATTCCATGCGCTTCCTTTCTGATTCTCGCAGCACGAGACACTCGCAGCAGTCTATGTACCCACAAGCGTGGCAGCGACGATTACAGCAATGCTGCGAGCACAGGTTAGGTACGGCTTGGTACGGCTGGATGGTGGTGGAGGCTGGAGGTCCGACCGAGTTGTTCGTAAGTTGGCTTCTGCATGTTGGGTGCAGGGGTTGAGTGTGACAAGCTCCCTAAATTGAGGGCCTAAGTAGCAGATGTGCTTGGAGTTCCGGCATCACGGTTCCCGTGTTGCATCGGCGCATCCCCAGCAGGCCTGGGGCAGGACAGTGTCCAAACCAGAGAAAGACGTTGCGAAGTCTCCTCTGGAACCTAGCCTCCTCATTTCAGGTTGAGCAAGCTCTTACCCTTCTGGAGGAACTGGAACACTGCTGTGGCCATGTCCTTCACGAACGATAATCTAACGAAGCAGATTCAGAGACAAAATGCAGCGGCCCGGTCTCCTTCTTCTCAGGATTCTTATCCGGATGCCAATCGCGTAAGAGATTTCGGAACTCCTGAAGGAACCACCCGACCAGGCCCAGCACGTGCGAAACTGAGTCTGGGTCTAGAGATCCCAGACTGAGTGTCAGTGTCCTAGACCTGAAAACCAGACACATGTGCGTGAAGGCCTTGGCTCTCTGCTCCTTTGGCTCAACTTTTTGAAGCTCGGTCAGTTTAGCCAGTACCTCGACTGCAGCACATGGCAAGACCACAATAGTTGCGGTGATATGTGCGTGTACTGTGCGCCCAGACTCTCTTCTTGGCTTGTGCCGTCTCTGGATCTTCTACTGCCTGCGCCTCATCATCACATGCAGGTGGTCATAGCCACGGTCTGGCATGGAGGTGCAACTTCTCTGGAGCGTGCCTGCTGAGGCGTGGCTGTAGCTGCAGCCTCACGCTGGCTGGCTTCTCTGATCGGCCGATCGACACAGTACAGGCGAAGTACAGGTCCCCGAGGGCTGAGCTGCAGCGCCAGCAGCTGCGCCACCGGAGTTATCAGTAGGCCTACACGCAAGACGGGACGAGCCCCAAGCAGCGTGACGGAATATGTCCTGAGGACACTGCGCTTCGTTTGTGAACTTGCCTTTTTTCTTTTTCCTCTGCATGTCGAAGTTCCGAATGTACAACACTGTGCAACACCGGTCCAAATAACATGTTAACCAAATAACCAAGCGGCCTTTGGCTCTTGCTGGAAGAACTGCTGCTGGAGGCAGACGACCTGTCGCCCAACAGTTCCGTCCCAAGTTGAGGCGATCCTGGCTGGCCGGTCCTTCGGCTAGAGCTGCTGCGAGACTTCTTTCGCTTCTTCCGTCTCCTGTAAACACAAAGTCCCGTGGGCACGGTTGCCCTGTGCGCAGCCGCGCAATGTGCTTCAGGCACTGGCCACAACAACACAAAAAGACCGCCAGACATCAACATCTGCTTTGATTTGCTCGCTCGTCCTTCTTCGCTTTTTCCGGCTCGAGGGGCTGCTACTTCTCGAGCTCTTTTGCGACGACCTTTCACGGTGCAATTCATTCCATGCCCTTTGGATATGAAGTAGAGTTATGTTCAGGTCCCTGCTTGCTTGTAGATCTACTGGACGATGTTGACGGCGTCCTGGATGGACTCGACCTGGAGCCGGCGAAGGCCACTACACCAGTAACAGCAGCAAGAGACGACGATCATCGCGACGAGAGCTGTGCGTTACGGCACAGGTCTTACAGGAGACTCTGCTTAGCCACGTCGCTGTGTTGAGCAAAAACGCTTGGCCTCTCGCTCGTCAGAGTCCCGGAGGCGCCTAGGTTTCTTTCGCCCCAAACAGCGCCGATCCTGGGAAGCTGGGAAAGTCATGTAGTAAAGTCACGTTTAGAGGATGCGCCTTCCGCCCGAAGTGAGTGGAAGGCAAGCCCAGGATCTGGATGGAGACTGGCTCAAGCCTCGCTCGCCGGTGCCGAAGCATGGTGCAATGGCAATGCTCAACTGGCTGTGAAACACGATTCTGGTCCTTGAGTCCCGGGCTCTCCGTCCAGATTGGCTCCCACACCACTTCCTGGTCGCCAGCCCATGCCTAGGTCACCGAGACTTCCGCTTCCCTTCGTCAGTCGACCAAATCCGCCGAGGCCACAGGCCCAGGCGTCTTGAGGGTTACCTCAAGTTCCCTCCACCGAATCCTCCTCCCTGCAGTCCGAAGTTTGGAGACAGCCTGTTTTTCCACCCCCTTACCCGGCTTCCTTCCATTTTACCTGATTTGTAGGCCCCCCCCCTCTTCCAAAGGAGAAGAGCAGCGAGGTCCCGCACTGGACACGCAAAGGTTGGGGTTGAGAGGCCCCCTTAGCATGGTGTATACGACATCCACTGCCCCCTCGCCCTGCCGCTACAGAGCTGAGGCGGGCGGCGCAGCGTTAAAATTAACAGATGCGTGCAAACCTACAAGATACTGCCATGCAACCCAATGCCTGCAGTACCTGCAGATATGCACACATGCATGTGCACACCCCTGTATGCACCTACAGGTTTGTTGTGTTAACATGTGTTAACCAGCAAATGACGAAGGCAAGCAAGTGACAAGAAACGAATCCCCAAGTGACAAGGGGACGAGCACTTCGCCTGAGACCGCTGCTCCGGAGCAGCTGCGCTCCAAGGCCTGGCGGGTTTAGGGGTGGCCCCCCGAGAGAGCACTGAACACTACGGTCACTACGGCACACTGTGGGGTACCGCCACAAGCTGCTCCCGTCTGAGGCCCCCTCCATACATCTGGCTGAGCTCCCCAGCACCATCCTCACTGGCTTCGTGCATGGAGACAATTACATGCCATGAAACCCCTAACAAATGCACCGGAATTTGAAAGGCTGTCCTCGCTAAGAAGGAAAGATGCTACAACAGGAGCAGGTGCCGCGGCAGGAGCACCCTTCCTGGCAGTGTGAAGACGCTGGAATAGACAGGTTGCCAAAGTTCTCAGCAGGCTCACTAGCTTGCGTCGTCTCACAAGCCGGGCTGACGGTGGCTCCTTTTCTGCAGCCTTTCAAAAAACTTAAAGAAACACCGATCTCCCACTCCTGCAACCCCCGGGCAGTTTTGGCCTCTGCCTCTGCGTCAACGTCCACATCTATACCCTCGCAGCACCATGGCATTGCAGAACAGAAAGCCCACGCGCAAGACACCGTCTTCCTCACACCTGCCTCTGCTTCCTTGGGCTTTTCCCCGTTCTCGGGCACAGTGCTTTCCTCCAAGACGCAAATTTTCGGCAAACGAACGGGTCTTTCCGAAGAATTCTGGTCAAGCTTCCACACCAAATAGTTTCAGGGTTAAGGGCCATGACAGACTTGCAAGCTCGAAAGAACGGCACAGTGAAAGCATCCCTTCCAGCTGAGAAATGATTTGGTGGCATGATGGTTTGCAAACGTCCATAGTGCTCCAACATATTTAATGCAGAGCAGAATCCTTCCCAGTGCCAAGTAGTGGCACTGGGATCACACACCAGAACTTTGCATGTGTTCACGATAGGCACAAAGAAGCATTCATTCGATTAGCTTTGGCCTGCGCCTCACCTTCCTCGGCAACCTTTGGCGCAGACCTCGGGCAGGACAGAAAGGACTGACATCGCGTCGATTGGAGTCTGAGGTGACTGCCCGTTCGCCAGATTCTGCTCGGGCAAATCGGCGGCCTGGCAAAAAGCGCAGAAACGGGCGATGGAGGCTCGCAGAAGGCTGAACCCGCAGGCAGCACAGGTTCCTGCTCAGTTGCTGAACGGAGTGAGCAGTCTGGCCTCAGCGAGCTGCAAAGAAGCACTTGAGCAATGCGACCGAATGCTAGCCGAAACAAACCGCATCTGTGCTTTCGACCGCTCAACAGCACCCACTGCTTCGGACCTCGTTTCGAGTTCCCGCTCAACTGACAACCTCCTGTTCTTCGATTGGCAGTCGCCAAGCCATATCTGTTGCAAGATGTTGTAAGGCATAGACTTGGCAAAGACGACTTTTCTGATCCGTCTCTGCGACCTGTGATGGGCCAAATCCCAGGATTGGTTCCGGTAGCTGCAGGTCACAGCCTCGACCTAGAAGGTCGCATGTCTCGAGGCGGCCGATGGACCTTCATGACCATCACATTAACATTGGCAAAACACATGCTAGCCAAGAGAACTAGGATTCTTTCAGACGAGAACTATCGCAATGCAAGTGCAACCGCCCAATGAGCTGCAGGAAATGAAGATTCGGAAAGCCACCGAAAACACGGAGCGACCGCGACTTAACATCCATCAACACCTGATCACTGGAGCAGCACTAGAGCCAACGACCACCCCTTGAAATTTCAATCGCTGCGTCTTAGGCCACATACTAAGTTGTGGTCTCCACACATCTTGATCCTGTGGACTCATGACAGTTTGAGTCAGCCTGTGGGCCAGATCTCACCTGAGTAAGCGACTGCAGCTGCATTCTACGTTAGTCAAGCTGCGGGTATCTGCAGGTACAGGGAGGGCATACAGGCCAAAAGTATGCTGCCCAGTACTGAGGCGGCACGGAACCCTCATCCAAGAAAGCTTACAGGATGGCGATGTCTTATCAACCTGCGTTCTGCACTGGACACTGAGCCACTAAGCCAAGTACGTCGAATCTGGTCCCAACTGGATGCCGCACTTCTCGTGGAGGTGGAGGCGGTCTGCCTCGCAGCAACAAGCATTCCAGTAAACTTCACGGCAACCGAGCTAAAGTGACCGAAGCTAACGAACGACAAAAAAAACGCCGACAAATGATGCGTGCCAGTTGCTGGGCACGCCCCTCTCCACCAGCTCATGCTCGCCGTGAGCGTAATCTGGCAATTTCGAACGATTGTTGGATTCATCGATTACGACAGATGGAGGAAGCACGAATTTCCGGGTAGCCCGACTGCAAGAAGTTCCACGCGTGCAGCGACCTTCCTTGAAGTAGACCTTGGAATGGCAGCAGCAACAACAACAACAACAGCACCTTCACCCAGTGTCACAGTCGACAGAATAATTAAAACAACATCGTGTCTTTCCAGATTGCCCATGTACAGAAACACGCAACCTTCAAGTACATAGCAATACATGAATGCCGCACAATGTCCAAACTTCAAGGCTCAACCATCTGCAACAAAATCGGGATTCCGGCACAAAGCTGCGTCTTTCGATTGGCAGGCACCGGTGGAGGCGGCATGACGCCTCAGCAGCAACGTAACATCTCCCTGCTCGCTTCACCGCGGCACACCCACCTGCAGGCCCTGGTCCGAAGTTTCCCGGCCCTGGTGGTGGCCCCTTGCCCTTGCCACCGCCCAAAGGCATGGCACCTGGCAGTACTGATCTCTGCATATGCTTGTGAAGATGTGAACGGGACGGCAAAAAGACTCCAGAGATCACAAAGACAGGCCAAAGGATCCCTTGCCGATTGGCGGTTGCCATTTGCCCTTGCCAATTGGCGGCCATCCCTTGCCAATTGGCGGCCGCTCGTTGGCTTGCATGGCCCCGGCATAGAACAGGCGGGCTAGGGATCGCGGGTGCGAAAAACAAGCATTTTCTGAAGCAATTTGAGCCGACAAACATGCATGCCAAAATCTGGACCATGTTGCTTGAATACATACAGTTCTGCACAAGCAATCTCAATAGTTTGCGCTTGCTTCCTGGCATCATGTACGGCGCTGCCTTGATATTTGACAACCAACCGACACCTGCGTGCTCGAATGTTGCCGTCCATGGCATGCAAATGTGCTTGCAAACTGCGCATGTTCATACCACCCCGTGCTATTCCGGTCCATCAGCTACTCAAGATCCCCCGCCGCAGCATCCATCACAGCTTCCATGAATCATTTTTTTATGTGTGTTACCTTACATTGCAATGAAACTGTTATGACTAATATTTTTGTTGTCATGATTTGCGAGAAATATTCATGCATCGCAACCCGCTCAACACTGCATGATGGCATTCGCCAAACTTATCTGTCTGGCATTCGCCAGATGCTGGGCTTTGTTCGGTTTAATCATTCAAAAATCCTCCGTGCCACTAAATTCTATTTGTGATGCAGCTGTGCAACTGTGGTTTAAAAATGAAAATGCATGCTCAACCATCGGACATCCACGATTCCACTCAACGACGATGCACAAGGAAATTAGGTTGAGCTTGTCATAATTTTGTTGACACAACTGCGTTGACATTTTTTGATTTGCAACTTTGTCCGGAAGAACTACATCCTGCGATGCAAGCCAGGATTGATCCATTTTCTCCGTAAATTTTGATCTCGACCACACGGACTGGTGCCCCGAAGCTTGAGCAGGCAACGGCTCTGAAGGTGGCGGGGCAGTCAAGGAACCCAAGACCATCATCTTGCATGCAGCTGCATGTATGGCAGGTCGCAACAAAATCCCTTGCTATACCGCGTGGTTGGTGCAAGTCACAAAGAGTTTGGTTTTTTACTCTGCGGGTTCCCATCCCTCACCACAAGACTCTAAGAAAACGATCAAAAACAACATCACAAATGTGTTTTTTGTACAACTTTCCAAAAATCAGTTTGATCTCGTGAGAATTAGGCTGATCTTCTGAACAGGATCTCCGAATCAAACATGCAGACAGCAGTCACATCGCCGTTCATGTCGCGGTGACACCTAACACGGCCAGATGAACACCTGGCTCGCTGAACAATCCAACACTGGGCTACGCACGACATCTGCAATCAGCAAACGAAATTTGCGGTTGTGTTGACGATGGTGGACAGCCGAAACTGTCGAAGCAGCCAGCCGAAGATGACGCAAGCAGCGCGTTGAGGAGTCAAAGCAAACTCCGCCGCTGCGAAACACACAAAAAGGCATTCATCAAAGCGTGCCCTTGCCAAACTCAAACGAACGAACTGGAGATCAGGCGGCGAAGTGTATATGTCCAGCTGGTTGGCTTGCTAAGCTGGCTGGTGACTGTTTAAGGCTGCTCAAGTTGTCCACCAATCACAGTTGACCCGCACTCAGCCAGCTGAGACAAACTTCCAAACAAGACATTCACGATGCGAAGCAATTGGATTCTTAGACTTTCTTGTGATTGGGTTTTTACTGCGGACGATAAGTGAAAAAGCGGCCTGCGCAGAGCGAGATTTCTTCAAAGGAACCAAGCCGATCGAAAGAATCGCATGACAAAAACCGGGCGCGGCGTTTCGCGCGGTAACTATTAAAAGAAATTAGCGGCGCACGAAGCGTGCCGCCGAGCGAACAAAAACGAGTTTCTGTCTCTGCTTTCCAACCTCACTGAAACCTGCTTTCCCAAATCCAAACACTGCCGTGTTCCCTCTGTGTTTTCAGTCGAGCGTGACCACATCCCTCAGCACGCCTGCCACCTCCACCTGCACACGCGGTGGGGCAGGGCTCACAAGAGGCTTTGAAAAGCACACATGTCCTTCCAGATGACTTCTTCGCAGTCTCTTTGAGACTTGCGTAGCTGACCACACACCGCCGCTGGAAAAAACGGACGTGAAAACGCATGACCACTTGAAAGCAGCGAAAAAGCCATCGTTCTGGGTTGCCTCCAACCCCTTCCTACTCTTCAAAACTGTTCCCACCCAAACACGCACCCGCATTTCTCGCCGAGAATTCATGCGGAAGTTTGTTGTTTGACACAAGTAAGACAACCGAAATCACCGTCGTCCAAGCTTCCGTCAAGCAAAGGGCTCTCAAATCCGAGTTCTACCAGCGGTGGTACGTTGACGCACTGTCGGGAACGGTTTGCCTCTTCGCCTGAGCGAAACACAAGGCTGGGTTTTCCAAAAATCCACGATGGCGGTCCTCGAGGTCGCAGATGTGACACACTGGCTCATGTAAGCTTCGGCCTTTTCAAAGGTCTGAATCTGAGTGGCCCCTCAAACGAGTCTACGCGGCTCTTCTGCATTAACACTCGAACGGAATGCCGGTCCAGGACAGCATGCAACGGGAGGGGACTGCCATCTTGTTGTGGCTTCACTCGGCTGGTTCTACGAACTCGATTGCGACGTCGGATGGTACCCAGACCCTTGACGAGCGTTTAGAGTTTCCAGACCCGGGCTGGACTCTGTCTCCGCAGCAGTCATGCTGGCCTGACACGGTTCTGTTTTTGAGGACGCCGGCCTTACAGAGGCTCCGCAGCCTGTGCGTTAGCCCACCACAACCCCTCGAGAGGACTGGTCGACTACAACTGGGGCTCAGGCAGGCACAGCTTGCCCCAAAGCCCAAATTCCGGTCTGAAACTCTGTCCACAACCCACGCCTACTTTGAGCCGAATGTTCATCCCTCCTGGACCACTTGATTCAGCGCTGCGCACGAATTCTGGCACCTTCTCTAGAACCTGGTACTACTCCGGATTCTGGCAACCATATGCTGCGCAAACACCGCCGTTCGTAACCTTCCATGCCTCCGACTGCGACAAAAACTATCTTTGGATGCCGAAGGATTCTTTAATTCTTTTTGCAAGAAAATTTTTCACTTCAATCCGACACTTCTGAAACATCCAGATCTTCCACATTCTAAACCAAACTGATCCTCACACAAAGAACGAATTTACTGTGGCACATGCCGTCGCCGAACCACGAATAACGCGCGGATCTGCTGGTGGCGGCGCTTGCCTGCACAGGTGAGTGGCCGCAGCTCCCGCCTCTGCGAGACGCTTGCCTGCGCAGGTCAGCGTTTGCCTGGGCCTGCACTGGGCTTGCTCTAAACCTTAAACCCTAAATCCAAAACCCTGAACCTAAACCCTAAATTCAAAACCCTAAACCTAAACCCTACATTCAAAACCCGAAACCTAAACCCTAAACCTAAACCCTAAACCCAAAAGCCCCAACCCAAAACCCTAAACCCAAAACCCCAAACCCAAAACCCAAAACCCTAAACCCTAAAGCCTAAACCCAAATATCGGTGTTTACGTTTTGGTCTAAAACATCTGCGGGCTCCGACTTGCCAAAGCTCAAAAGCCGCCTGCTGCACAAAACTCTACAAGGGTTTTTTTCATTTTGGGCACAGACCTTCAAAACAACGTCTGCTACTAACAAGACCGTGTCTGCTACTTTCACTTCGGCCCAGCTCACAACAGCAAATGCATAGCATTTGCTTTGCTATGTCACCCACGAGTTTGGTGACTGCACTAGCTAAACAAAACGTTTCTTGAAGTGTTGCGAAAACTTCGTGGTGCAAAACAACGCGTGTTTACAAGTTCGTTGGCAAACTTCCGCATGCGACATGCTAGCACTACAAGGCACTACAAAGCCGCGGGACAAACGAAGGCTTCAGTCGCTCACGCCTTGGCATTCCGCAGCTTCTGCTTGCACCGAAATAAAACCATCTGACTTCTGATTGCATCAAGATAAAAACATCTGACTGCTTTCTGAGTTGATCTCGCTGCAAAGCGCCATCCAAGTACTTACGACAAGCGTGAAAACAAGTTCGTTGGCAAACTTCCGCATGCGACATGCTAGCACTGCAAGGCACTACAAAGCCGCGGGACAAACGAAGGCTTCACGCACTCACGCCTTGGCATTCCGCAGCTTCTGCTTGCACCGAAATAAAACCATCTAACTTCTGATTGCATCAAGATAAAAACATCTGACTGCTTTCCGAGTTGATCTCGCTGCAAAGCGCCATCCAAGTACTTACGACATTGACCCAGCGCAATAACACAGCGTTCCAAATCATCCCGCAGCCGTAAACTAGGGTATCAAATTCCGCACTTTTGTCCTATCCGTCAAAGCACATGTCCAAAATCATTCAACACACAAAACAATCGGCTCCCCAAACCATGAACAGACACTTTCGGACAGATCTGCTCTTAAAGCAGGTGCAGGTGGAACATCTTTTGTGCGGGCCGCGAAGCGGGAGTCAGCTGTGGCTGGATCAAGGCGAAGGAGTACGCATTTTTTTGCGAAACTCCTCGGTTCGCCTGTCCCGCCGTGAACGTCTGGCTTTGAGAGTCTTGGGGCCCCTTGCAATGGGGTGCAGATTCAAGCCGCCGAACACGGATTTGTAAAAGAAAGCCTGCTCGCTGCAGCTACTGTGCACAAAATGTGGATGTTCATCCACGACACGGCCCGTGCTAAGCACATACATCACTGTGTACTTGTAGAACAATTTGTTATGAATGGAAAAGAACCACTGCCTTGGGTTTCCCAAAGCAGTGCGAAAAGCAGCTTCACCATCTTCATACAAAGAACAAAGCGCCAAGTCCAACCGCTGCACCATGTTCCTTTTCTTGTTCTTGGCATAATCTGTTTTGTACGTCGGCATAACGATGACTGAAGTAATGTCCACCGTGCGACAGTCTACCATGATGCGGCCCGCAGTCTCGTACTTGAGAAAGGTGTTTGCGTCACCTTGCAGCATACACTACTTCACTGTGTTAACCAAGCACCAACACTGCGTTTAGGAACACAACACATGCCGCATGTCTTCCTTGTCTCGCCACTGCTGCATCAAGTCCAATGTGAGCCGGTGGGATTGGATTCCTTCATCATCTTGCTCGGACTTTAACTTTTCGCACTGTACGCAAGTGATTCAGGAGGCTCCCCGATTTTGAAAGCATGCTTTGGCATACTGTCCTCCGCGCACCAGAGTGTTCAGGACATTACTACACCACGCAACACCAAAAGGCTACGAGGCTACTGCGAAGTAAAGCGGAAAGCAAAAGTCAACAGTGGCTTCACTCGCACTTCTCTCCTTTTCTTTCGGCTTGCCGGAAACTCGACTGCTCTGTCTTCGAAAGCATCCGGGGTCTTTGACCTTCCGGATAGAAAGCTGAGCAAAAGCAGCGGAGCAGTCGAAAAGCCCAAGCAAGAAACTGGCAAGCCGAAACCTCGCAAGACGCTCTGGGCCGGAAATCTTTCTTGATCCAAGCGGGAAGCAAGAGTGAAAAGCGAACTACATGTTCAAAGCGTGAACTGTTCTCAAGAGGGCGGCACGCGGGCTTGCCTTCTTTTTCAAGCGGGAAGCGGAGCTCGAGTATGTCTGGCTTCGGTGAAGCCGGGCGCTTTTTGCCCACAAGCCCAAGCGGGGCTGCCCTTGATCCATATGGGCAAGCCCAAAAGTGGGCGATTCAATGCCACAGCCGGCAAAAGCGTGGAGCGGAGGCAAAAGCATCATTGATGCTGCCAATTGCGGCCACTCCAGTTCCAGGATCCCCAAGCGGGTTGATCCTCCCATCCGGACTGGTTCTGCCCCTACTCCTCATAGCCTTGGCTCCATTGTGAAGCGGCTTCCTGACGCTCTCTACCACGAGCCCTCTTGCAGTCTCTGCATAAGTGGGTGGTGTGGTAGCTATTGGAGCGGTCGCTAAAGGTAGCCTGGCAGTGTCCAAGCGAGCATTGGGAGCACTGCTTCCGGCATGCCCAAAGCTGGACTAATTGAAGCGTGGGCTGCCCCTCACTGTCGTAGATGGTGTGCCCCAAGCGGTTCGCCGGGGCCTCGCTCGCCAGAAGTGGGGCCCTGTTGCCCGACGGAGTAGCCGTAGCCGTGGCCGAAGCGGGCGTTGGCTGGCTTGTTGTGCCCGCGCTGCCGTCGGTGGCGCCAGTTTCTGCAAGCGGAGGCGGTGGAGCTTTCTCCTTGGCCGCAGGAGGGGCACTCGGTGATGGTGCGGCAGGGGCACCTGATGCCGAAGCGGGCTTCGGCGGTGATGCCACGCTCTTGGCCTTAAGCGGAGGTCCAGTCGGTGCCGGGGTTGTAGCACTCGCCTTCGGTGAAGAGGGCGGCCGTGGCGGCGGTTCCTTCACCTCGGGTTCACGTTGCCAACGTTTTGCATTGGCAACACCATCTCCTCCACCACCCGCGGCGCCGTCGCCCCCGGTGCCAGCTAAAGTGGTCCCGGAAGCGGGTGCGCTGCCGTCCTGTGTTGCTTCGGGCTGCTCCGCTGTCACCGAAGCGGGTGCAGCTTTGGCCGGTGGGGACGGTGAACTTAAGCTGGTGGCTCCGCTGCAGGTAAGCTGTAATCCTCGGCGGCGATGTTTTCCCCTATGGGGTCTTCCATAAGTGCTGCGACGGGTTGCACAGCGGGCGCCTCCACCGAGGATGAGCTTGTCGTGGATGGGGGAAGCAGAGGGTCGCTCTCCAACTGCTTCAGAAAGCGGGTTTTCTCCTCGTCAGTCATGGTCTTAAGGAGTGTGAAGGCGTACTCCGGGGAAAGTTTCGCCATGACCCAAGGAGGCAAGAAAGTGGGCTTAAAGCGCATCTCGAGCTGAAAGACGAAGAACAGACAGTTGTTGGACTCCAAACAAGCAGAGTTTCAACATGCGAGAACTGATGCAAGCGGAATGCAGTGCAAACACGTCGGTTGTTTTCACAGCTGGCCGATATCAAGCTGCATCCATAGAAGCCATAATGCAAGCCCGCCGCTTACATAAGCGGGAGTCGGGCGGAAAATGGACAAAAGGAGAAAATTCTGAGATGCATCCACAAGCGGGGTGGCATCGTACTTCGCAAGAGGCGTCTCTGCAGGCCAAGCACGTCATACGGGAGCCGGGGTGGGAAATGCAAGAGTGTGCCACCCCAGAGGCTCCCAAGAGATATCGTACCTCTTTGCAACTAGAGCGGAGTCCCTGAGCGGGGGGGGCAGCAAGCGGCTGCGAACTGTGTGAAAAGCTAGGGGCCTCACCGGACTCAGCTTGCCATGTGGGATCGACCTCCGGAGCGCGGGTCGCGGTAGAAGAGGCACGAGCCGGGCCTGTTTCGTCAGCATCGGAGTCCTCGAAGTGGTCGACCTGGGCACGAGCGCGAACACATGGAGGAAGCTTGGCGCCGGAACGTGAAGAACCGCAATCCCGGGCGTCGCGGAGGTCACCGTCCTGCTGCTCCAAAGCTAAGAAGGACTGACAGTCGTTGCCAACTGAAAAGCAGGAGAGGTCCGGGCAGTACTCCACCCACTGGAAACCTGCAGTGTCCACAAGTGGTTCAACGAGCGGGGACTGGCCTCCTCTGTGCTGTGGTCTTGCTGGACGAAAGCCGGCATGTATCGAACGCCAAAGCAGCCACTGTGCACGCAAAGCTGGCCACACGTCATCCCGCGAATAAAGTTGAGCCGACCCTGGCGCCTTGTGGTGCCCCTGCAGGAAGCGGGAGGCAAGTGGGATAGACAGCTGGCTCATCCAAGACAACAAAGTTGTCTTGAGGCTGTGAAGGGTGTACTGGGCTGCCTGAGCTGGTGCAATTCCCGAAAGTGTAAGCAGGTAGCGAAGCTTCTGCAGGGCTTGGGAGTAGGATGCGGGTGCAAAGCCAGTCTCGCTCCAAAGGAAAAATAGACAGTCGGGTTCCTGGCTGGGGCCCAAAGCGGGAGCGAACCTCGCACCAGACAGTGTCCAATGCCCCCAGCCAGTGGGGAAGCCATGTCATGCCCCAGTCCTCGGAGGAGAAGAGGCCAAAGCTGAGGAGGCCCCATGGGCAGCCCCCTTTAGTAGTCTTTGTCCTGTAACAGATGCCTCTCAGTGTGAAGTTGCTAATGCAAAGCGTGCTCCACCGAACATGTTGTGCATCTGCAAAGCGGAGGCTAGCACCAATGGCCACCAGGAAGGAGCCTGCCCAGACGCCGTCCATCAAGCTTGCCTTGCCAGACAGGAGCATGCGCTCAAGAAAAGCGACGAACGACAAGGGGAGAGGTATGCTCTCACGTTTCTCCTGCCCGGCCGGGTTGGAGAGCAGGCTGAAAGCGGTGCCATACAAATCAGGCAAACAAGCGATGGCCAGAAGTTTCTTGTACCACCTAAGCGCCTTGAGGACGTTGATACTGTTTGAAAGGGGACCTGAATCAGCACCTCGAGACGAAGCGAAGAAAGCATCGAGGAATAGCCCCTGATCTATGGCCTCCATGCGCCGCCCAGCTCCTCAAAGGCACAAAAGAAAAGCTGAACAGAGCGAAGGTAGCGGGCTGCTGTGGTGTCGCTAACCTTGTTGAGCAAGCGGGACCGGATGAGGGCGCCCTCTCGGCTACTTTCAAGTTGCTGGAGCACTACGCTGTAGGCCCCATGCGATTTACAAAGCTGGTTGAAAAGAACCTTGTTGCGCTCATCGCATGCTTGATGGTTGTCCTTGCTTGTCAGCATGCCAGCTGCCGGAGCACGCAAAGCCGGAGGGTGCAATTCTAAGGGCGCTCGCGAAGCTGCCGGTGAGGACTGGACCGGTCTCGGTGTGGCCACGGAGATTGATGCCTGAACAGGAGTCTGCTGAAGTGTAGGATATACTGCATAAGCCGACGCGTCCTGAAAGTGCGGCAGTGCCTTCGCCGCCGGGAAGCTTTGGGGTATAGACTGCTGAACAGGCACAAGGCTGGGGGCTTGAAGCGGAGCTGAAAAGGGGGAGCGTGGGCGAAGCCGAGCCACTGTAGGCTGACGCCCGTTGCAGCGGCAAAATCTGAAAAGTCGAAGTACCTGAAGTGAACCCCCCCCAAAGGAAAGCGTCTCGGCCTCCGGCAGGTTCTGCTCTATAAGCTGCCAAGATTGATCTCCGCTGGAGGCACCTGGGGAGTTTTCCATGGGTTTTGGGGGTGGAGTCACCGGGGCACAGTGGGCTTGGTGAAGCCAGCGGCGTCGAAGCTTGCTCCTGGGTTCCAAAGCTTCCTCTGCATCTGAATCAGCAACCTCAAATGTGGGTGCTGGAGCTGGAGGTAGTTGATTAGGGTCTGTTGGATCCGCAAAATCAGCAAAGTGGTTGCGAAAAGATTCCCTAAGCTCCAAAGCTTCGTCAGCAGAGCAGAAAGGTGAGGAATCAGCCAGGAGTATATCCGTAGCCACCCTGCTAGAAGGCAAAGCTGGAGCATCACCACAAGAATCCTCAAAAGCGGACATGGCTAAAACCAGATCCTGAGGCGGGCCACAGTCTCTGATAGCGTCTCGCGAAGCAGGGTCACAAGTGACCTGACCTTGATGGCCAGTTTCTGAGTGGCGTCCTCCAAAGCTGTAGTCCTGTCACACAAGTGGAGGAGCCAGCCGCGGCCCTGATGAACCTGGTCCTCCAAGCGGTGCAATCTGCCGTGCAAGCGGGATATCTCCGCTCGCTGGGCTGCACTCTCAGCCTCCAGGTCGTATAATCTGTCACAGAGACCTCTGACGTCGTCGGTCAGGCCCGCTTCCAATAAGCGGAGGTCGAACTGTCGAACCTCTCTGTCCAGATCCTGAAGCACTGCCCGAAGCTGTGGGCTGTAAGGCGCAGGCTCGTCTTCCATGCGACGCAAAAGCTGAAGCTATTGCACTTAAAGCTGCTGAAAAGTAGTCCTGACCGCTCAAAACAAAAGCTAGAAGCACATGCAAAAGCAGAAGAGCTGAGCTAAAGTTTTTGAAAGCAGCTGCTGTTGCGTGGTGTATGCTTGAACCCAAGCGGGGCCGCAGGGATGAGCAAGTCCGAAACAACCCTGAGTGAACACAGGAACCCTGCAAGGTCACCACTGCTGTTTCACGCACCAATTGGCTGACATCATGGAACGCCAAGCCCGCTCTTGGGAACTCGACACATAAGCACCGTAATCCGGGCACACTTGATCGAGACCACTCTGCCAATCTGCGCTCCACCACAAGCTTTTCTTCTGCAAGACCCACTTCTCCAAGTAATCCGCGAATTAGTTAAACTGTAAAACCCTGAGCGGTCACGCTTTTCCACTTGATACTAAAGGCGCTGCAAGTCAAATATACCGTAGCCTGGGCTCAACAAAGGTGTGGGGCAGTTCCTATGTACAGAATTTAACACCCTGCCTCGAAGTCCTTGTGCTGTACTAGCTTCGCGGTCCGCGGTCGGGCATACCTCCGCCCTTGACTGCATAGGCTTGGCCTTTGCAAGTCCTGGGTTAAACACTCCGTGCAACCCACCTTTTACCGTCCCCCAATTAAGGAGGTGTGTCAGACCGTCCATGTCCTGACATTCGTACAGTAACAAGTACTTCGTCCATGTGAAACAACTTACACCCTTTACTGGGTCAGCGCTCTTCCTTCTTTTGCGCTTCCGCTGGTGTGTTCCGAGGTGAAACTTTTTCTACCTTGCCTACACTCACTGCTTGTCCTCATACTCGATCACGATGTAGGTCTTACTGGCTTCCGTACATTGTACGCATCTCTGTGCTGTCTGGCGTACCAGGTTCCGGATCATTGTCCGGTCCCTTTCCTTGACTCTGTCTTTCACAGTAGTCTTCATACGATTTCAAACATTCGCCTTCCATTGTCATTTCTCCGATCTCTTCCATGGTCCGCATCTTTCCGTGGAACTCCATCATTTCTGGTTCCTCCGCTGGTCTTCCAGAGGTGATTCTTCCTCACGTACGTAGTCTTCCTCGCTTATGAGGGGCATACGGACTCCACTCGTTTCGTCCATCTTATTCATTGCTGCTTTGCCACGCTTCCTCAAACCTTTTCCGGTACCGCTTCCAACGTTGCTTCGTTGTACTCCGGCATTCCAAGCGTTCATAGGTTCTTCGGACCCACGTGCTTCTTCTGAACCATTTCCGGTAGGTCCTGATGTCTCTTCCTTTACGCGGTCATACGATTGCCTCCATTTTTCACTCGCGTACTCTGCAATGCACTGCGTGCAAGCGCATGTCTGATGATTTTCTTTTTCCCTTGTACACTTCCTGATGCCGCACCAATAGCACTTCTTGGTGCATCCTTCGTTGGTTTCCATCTCGAACTCAACGTCCATGACTTCCCATTCGCTTCCATCTGAGCTGGGTGGCTCCACTCTTCCACGGCGTCTGCGTGAGCTACCTTCCGGCTTCGTCTCCGGAAAGCAAACCCAACAGTGTCTGTAGCCCTCCGCTACAGCATCACTTTCATCTTTCCAGATCCATCTTCCGGAACGTAGGTGGCTTCCCTGCACATGCCAACAGGTGGCCTTGTGAAAAACACGTGCCTTGCTTCCTGTCGATATTTTCACTTTACCAACTCCTTGGAGGTGGTCCACCGTGCGCATCATCTTTTTTCCACATTGAGATGGCATACGGGGCTGCTAGTAGCAGTATACAGATCATCATACCAACTTCGAATTTGGTGAAACTTCCATCCATGGCTTCCATACCTTTTACAAAGGTTCCACTACTTTCTGCTCGGGCGTCCGCTACGTCCTCCTTGAGCATTGCTGCGGTAGCCGGCTTCATCAGATGAAAAACTTGTAATGCCCTTATGAGGTTCTTGATTTGTCCACTTCCGACATACTCTTTCAGCTTCTTCTCCTGTTCGTGCTTTTCATACTCTTTCTCTCCAGTATACTCCAGGTTTCCTTCCTCATCATACTCAACTTGGGACAAGTGATACAGTAGGAATGACCTTCGGGCATACGACAACTTCTTGGTGTTCAGATCCGCTACATTGAGCGCGGTTCTTACAGTTCCAAGCTTTACAAGATTGTCTCTGACCCAATCTTGCAGTTGAC
This sequence comes from Symbiodinium sp. CCMP2592, assembly GCA_905221615.1. Taxonomy (NCBI): domain Eukaryota; class Dinophyceae; order Suessiales; family Symbiodiniaceae; genus Symbiodinium; species Symbiodinium sp. CCMP2592. The sequence continues at coordinate 229,660 of CAJNDT010006109.1, forward strand.
ATAGCCTAACGTCCACATGCTTCAGACGTCCAACTCCTCTACGTTGACTCCACTGTCGTGCAGATGATGAATCGCACCGTATCTCCACGCGCACAGGTGCGTCCACTAGGAACTCAAATAGCCTTCCGACTAGGATAGCTTCTCCACAGGTTCCACTTAGTGCATACAACTCTGCTTCACAGCTTGATGATGATGTGGCTTTCTGGGTCCTCGAAAATGATAACACTTGTACTCCATTTAGTACAATGATTCCCGATGAAGTACTCTTCCTTCGAGCTTTGTCAGGTGTCTTCAAGCTCGCCCAATCACTGTCTGAATACGCTTCCACCACATGTCCTGAATCCTTGGTGATTTCTTCATCCTCTTGGCCATTTAGCTTTGTAATCAACCGGCTTCCAATTTCGGTATACGGTAACAGAGTAGCCCTTGTGGCTGTTCCACTCAGATACAAGATCAAGTGCTTCAGACACTTTAGTGCCTGCACTGTCGGCTTCGACATACTTGATGCCAAACACTTTGAGGCATACTGAATGTCAATTCTGTCCTGTGCAAGGTACAAGATAGATCCGAGTCCAGATCTAAACCGTTTTGTCTCTTCAGCACTCAATTCCTTACTCCGGTCTTCCTTCACCAGATCAATGTGTTCTGGTGTGACCTTACTCTTCAACCTCCCAAGGTCATACAACTCGATCAGTTTCCGGACATACTTCTCGTTTGGTTGAACAACTATTCCGTCCTTGGTGAAGATATACTTCCTTTTGAGATAGCGCATCTCTTCTCCATTTCCTACTCCGTTGGTTGGGTACGGTCCTTCTTTTTCCACTTTGAAAACCTTTTCCAGTTCTTCCACCAACCAAATGGTTTCTTCCCTTTCTCCTGCTAGCAACTCGTCGTCTACATGGATAGAGATACACAGCTTCCTTGTGATGTGTCTAGCTAGTGCGGGTACATGTACTGAGAATACAAATCCTAGCTTCTCCAAGATACTCCGCAAGTGTTCATACCACCTTGTCGCTGCGTTTCTCTGGCCTGGGAGGCATCTCTTTAACCTCCACACGACTCCTTCGGGCAGATTCGCTGCTCGTTTCATCCAACCGCTAATTGTGATGAGCACCTCTTCTTGTTGCGGGACCTGAAGGTACGCGTCCTTTATATCTAGGACTACTACGACCCACTGATACACCAGGTGTAACAGCAAGACTAGGCGCGATGCGGCGTTGCTCGCCGTTGGACTGAAAGTCTCAGCCGTAGAACTCGCACCTGCCCTGTACTCTCTTGCCACTATCCGGCACCTCCTTTTCCACCGGCCGTCGCGGTGCCTCCAGTCGTAGACTTCACGCAAATCCATGCGTTTCTCGTCCCCTGTCGCATTCGCCTCCATAAATTCTTCAATTACTCCTAGCTTGCTAAGGCGATTCAGCTCGTCCACTGCTGCTTCTTGATCCAAGGCATCCAATTCTTCCAGACTCAATTCGGGTGATGTTTCTCCTCGTTCTTGGGAACTTCCTCCATCTCTTCTTCCATGAGGTCTTCATACTCCACATCTTCTCCTTCTACTGCTGTAAGGTCCTCATGTTCATCCCAATGGAATGGGTCATCTTCCTGAGATACCCTGCCTGCGAACAAAGGCGGATAGATTCCTCTTGAGGGTGACGAGGGTGCTGATGGTTCTTCACGAGATTTCTTTGGCGATCCTTCAACTTCTTGTCCTCCTTCGACTGGTCGCTTTCGCAAATCTTCCAGTAGGGTCTCGTCGCTCACAAGTCCTTCTCCTCCAGGTTCTCCAGAAGGTACATCGTGCATCAAACTTGAACTACGGGAATGAGAACTAGATCCTGCGCTGGCCCTGCCTCCATCTGAGGCCATGCCTCCGCTTGAGGCCCTGCCTCCGCTTGAGGCTCCACTGGTATCCAGCATATCCAACAGTTCTTCTACCTGTTCTTCTTGAGACTGTCCTCGATCTTCTGTTCGAACTACGGGTTCCTGTGCCTTTCCTTCTTCCGTGATACTTGCCAACGCTGGGGCTGGCAACGGTTGTCTACTGAATGTTCCTTTCGGCTTCTTGGGATTCCATGGAGTTACACTCAGTTTCAGTAGTGGTTCCTTTCTCCATCCGGTGGCGATACGTCTTACCGCTCCAGTTGCCAAGACTCCGTCTTCAACTCCTACCAAGTGCATATCCTGGGAGTTCTTACCCAGATAGATTCCTCCAATCCAGTTCGCTGTCCCTTTCTTCTCAGGTTTCTTCAGCGCATACACATACTCACCGAATGGTGCGATCTTTCCAAGGTAAGGTCTACCGACAACACTCTCGTAAGGGGTTGACCCTAGAGCGGTGTGTCTGTTGTACCTGTTCAGCAACCACGACGCATGGCACAGTCCCCAGGCCCACACTGAATGGCCTTCGGGAACCTCTATACCAAGCTTTCTTTCCGCTGCTCGGACCAAGCAGACTGTTTGGTTCCTCACCGTCTGGATAAACCTTTCCACTCTGGCCGTTCTTCCTTTCTGGTACGGCTTGTTGTTCTGATCGTGAGTCTTCCGGTTCATCTTTCTCCGAGTTTCCACGATTGCAGCTATTAGAGACAACATTGCCTCTTCCGAATCTCCAACGAATCCTACTTCGTCCAAATGTCCAAGACTGTGTACCCATTTCAACACTTTCTCCACTGTCTTCCTTTCCGTCTGTTTTCCAGATACTGGGATCACAACTGACATCCTTGTCCAAGAGCAGATTCCAACCAGTGCTGGTGTGTCCTTTCCCTGTAGGAACATGAAATCCAGCTGAATAATGGGATAAGGTACTCCCACTGAGTCCTTTCCTGCCTCTGGGTTCTTCTTTTCGTGATCCTGTTTACTCTTGGCTTCCACGCACGACTCACACCAATGAGCAAAAGGTAGGTGTGTCGCTTCGTGAGCTAGTCGCTCTTCCTCTGAGGGTTTGTACGGTTCTGCTTCCACTCGTACTTTCTCCATCTCTGCACTCTTCAGCTTCTGTGCAGACTTCTGCATCTCCAACTCTGACAACGGATTTCCATCTCCATCGTAGGTCGGTCCTAGTACTCCTTCGCTCTTTCCAGGCGCGATACTTACCGGTACGACCGGTGTACTCAGTTCCTCTGGAACTCTTCTTTCTTCTCTCGCGAAAGGTGTTTCCGGTCCTCTCGCAACCATAACCGCTTCAAAGTCTCGACAGAAAGTGAAAAAGTTTCCGCTCACTGCATGTAGGATAGTACAAATCCTTTTGGCTCTTCCGTGACACTCCGGAATTTCCACATTGTGACTCCTGATGGAACCATAGTCTGAGTACAACTCGACCAATGACCATTCACTTCCGTTCTACTACTTTAGTTGTGCTGGCTAGGCGTTATCCCGGAGGGATTAAAACGACAGAAGGACTGTCTTTTCCGTGGAGTGCCGGATGCCCACAAAGTCCGGGCAGCAAGTCAAGCAGGTACTACGAGGTTGATGGGTGGTCCAACCGCACCATCAACTGGAAAGAGCGTAAAGCGATGCATATGCGTAGCTAAGCAGAAACGAACCGAAAGCTATAGGAACAGCGAAACTGAAAGACGCAACGGTCACGGTTGCATTTGCATCATATGTGGCGGTAGTACATGCAAGAGAAGCTGCAGCGTTGTAGCCATAGGCCATGTCGGTTGGCTTCCAAAGGCCAAGGAACCAGCCCGATGTGTAGCAGCAAACGAAAAGGATCAGGTTTGAAAGTGTATAAAACGCCCTAAGGTTTAAGTGTACGGGCTGGTGTGAAACGATGGTGAAGCACAGCACTCTAGATACGGCTGCCCCGAAGCCGGTACTTTGATTTTCTTTTTACGGGGATCTTGAATTGTTCTTGTGGCCAATGCCGGTGAGACCGCATAGCGTGAAACGGGCGGGTGGGTGAGGATTTCGAAAAGATGCCTAGCCAGCACAACTGAGCCAAATGTTCGCACGAACATAAAGTAGTAAAACAGATGTGAACAAGTACACTAACCGTTCTACTACTTTAGTTGTGCTGGCTAGGCGTTATCCCGGAGGGATTAAAACGACAGAAGGACTGTCTTTTCCGTGGAGTGCCGGATGCCCACAAAGTCCGGGCAGCAAGTCAAGCAGGTACTACGAGGTTGATGGGTGGTCCAACCGCACCAATCTAGAACTACCCAGCAACCTCGCCAAGCAAACACCCCGAATTTATGTGAGGTTGGTGGGCACTCCACGCGAACGAATTTGCCACGGGAGCTGAACCGAAGAAGGTGACACACTGATCATTGGCCGCGGTAGCCAAAGATCCTGAAGCGTTGCTGAAATGCGCTCATGCTGCAAACAATCGTGAGGCAAGGGATGCTCTTGTGGTCTAGATAGTGCATCAGCTTTGTCATTAGCCTCACCCGGTATGTGCGAAACATCAGGCGTGATTCTATGCACTGCCGCAAGAAGGGAAATCCGCTCCAAGAAGAAACACAGTGGCTGACTTGTGGTCAAGGAGTCGTTAACACCTGCCTCAGCACCCGTGTTGTCTGAAAGAGCTCTGAGAGTGATTGGGATGCAACTGCATGGAAGCAAGGCAGATGCCGCAAGTATCAGCGCTGCCTGTGCAAGAGCTTCATAACACGAAATCTCCCTTGCCATATCAGCTTGAACCCCAATGCCCAAAGCTAAGAAATCAGCGTGAGCAAAGGTTTGTTGAAACCAGCGGTGACCCAATGAAGGATGGCGAACGTAGCCCCCTATGCAGCAATGAGAGCCCTTGGCGCTGGCATCCGCACGTGCATCAAAGAGCGGAGTGGTTGGCTGTCGCATCGAGCGGAAGGGTGACATGTGCAACAGCCAATGCTCAAGGAGACCAAGAATGCGCAGCGAGTTCAAGCTCAATTTTCGTTTTTTACTGTGCTGACTAGAAACCCGAATCCAAAGCCTACGATCAGAAACCCGAACTTTTTCAAGATCTTGAAGAGAATGCAGGTCTTGGTGACGCGCCGAAAGCATTTTGGAACCGATGGGAATCCCCGTACCTGGCGGCGTCACAGTGAAATGCAAATCCTGCGACAAGTATCTTGCGATTTCGTGCCACCGTTCTGGTGGAATACTGTAGTTCGTAGCAGCTGGACTGTAAAGATCGTGATAGAAAGTGTGCAGCATGCTCTTCATGACCGGGAAAAGGCTTGTGGCCCAAAGTGCCAAGCCAATGAAGCGTTCCAAATCCTTTTTGGTCAAGCGGGGGTTTTGCCGCAAATCCTGCACCATGCCCAGCAATTTTAAGCGCTTTGATTCTTTAAGCAACACGATACCAGCAGAGTACTGAAAATCCCAGCCTATCCAAGTAACCCGAACAGAGATCTGAAGTTTATGCCAGGAAAGAGGCACCCCCATAATCTGCATGAACATGCAAATCATGGCACCCGTTGCTGGAAGAATGGACATCTCCTGAGAAAAGAGATAATCATCTACAAACAGGTGGCCCGTGTGGGCTATGTAGATGAGAATGTGAAGGATACGAAGGATGCAGGAGCCGAGTCGCCCCCACCAATGCTGGGCAAACGTGGCCCCAAATGGGCATGTGCGATAGAAGTAGAGGGCATTGGACCCGTCTGGTTCTTCACATGTGAACCCAAGCAAGCCTTGTTCCGAATCTTTGACCACGCAGCGCTTATGGGCACTCTTAATATCTATCGAGAGCGCACCTTGAATTTGCGAGCACTCACGCAAAGGATAGGAATGCAGCACATCGCGAGCTGAAGGCATATGCTGCTTCTCTGGCACCGAACAGTTCGCATTGGTGCCACACACTGAGTTGTCGAGACAAAGCCTTTCTGATCTACCTGGGGCCCTAACCACTGCAAGTTTCCCAAGCGCAACCCCCAGGGGCCAACGTTGCTGGGCATCGACCAACGATCCCTGGAACCTGAAACAAAAACCCTGATCAAGTTCCTCCTGAAGCAGCCTGCGGGTAACGGCAGGTTCCACCGTAGCAGAGCGCCAATTCTGCAAATGAATCGAGAGTGGTATATCATCTAAAGATTCACGAATGTTGGGCCAAAAACTATGCGATGGCGGAATGTCCGACTGGAAACCCGTTGGCACGCCTGCTTTCAAGGATGGGAAGAGTGTTGTATCCGCATCTAAGCATACTTGAGCGACAGCTTCCAAAGCATTTAAAGCCAAGGGTTGGTGTGCCCTCTGTAGCCAAGCGTTGGCTGGAGCTGGAATGCCTAATGCCGAGAAAAAACCTTCCCTAACCCGAGCAACTTCTGAAGCGGAAAAAAGCGGTTCTTTACTGGGCTCATAGCGACGTTGAAGCAGGCGGGATGGACCGCTCATAGATGCGGTTGCCTTAAGCAGGAAAGAACGCAAGTTTCGCAACAGATCTGGCGCGCAGGGTGCACTCCAGTCAGCGTGCGAATGACGACCTGCCCCATCATGAACTGCATGGGGTAATTGATCCATAGGCTTACATGGCACCAATGTGAGGGCATCACGCAATGTCAATGCAGGGCCTGACTTGGCCAGAAGCACTTGAATCTGAGCTGCAAAAGTGGTTGCAAGTGCCTCAGGATACTGAGCTGTTTGCCTGCTTTTAAACAAGCCGGAATTGTCGAGGCCGCGCATGACTGGATGTGCATCTCTTCCATGCTCGCAAACACAACCCATATTGCGCAGTGGCGCGAAGCTGGAAGCAAACAACCATGATTTTTTCCAGGGGAGGCCATAGCCACATGCAGCCACCCAGATCATGGAAGCTGAGCACTCATGAAGCCAAGACTGTAGGCAACTCTCTTCCCAGGACATTGCGCCTGGAGGCTGTTCGATATGACCGTGCCCACCAGCTGAATAGACTATGGACACACATTTGCAGCAGCGAGATAGGATTTCGTGACTTTCCTGAAGTTTAGCCAGGTCCGAAGGACCCAACCCGGGAACTCCATCCAAGTGTTCCGGCGTGCGGATCGGGAAGGGTGGCCCACCTGAAAGCTTCAAGCGCGAGTAATGCGAGCAGCTAGGAGCTGCCGCACAATAACCCACTGCGCCTGAACCGCAAATGAACAGAAGCTGCTCAAAGAAATCATCTTGGAGTAAGTCAAAAGCTGGGTCCAAAAGAATATCAATGGAAAGCGTAGCCAGGCCACACGCCTCCACTGCACATGAGAGCGGTTTGGCCACACCCGAGCAAATGTCCAGGAAAAAGCGCTGAGGGATGTTCGCTAGAGCATCCAGTGCATGCGAAAGGCTACGTGGGGCCGGGGCGGGAACCGGGGGCCTTAGGGAATGGTGCCTAAACCCAAAAGCCGAAGGTTGACCCCAATTGACTGTATTTCCTGAAGCGGCTGATAACGGCTCGGCTCGCTGCGTCATCACGGGGCGCACTGAAGATGCCTGGGACGCAGATTGAGAAATAGGGAATTCAAGCGGACCCAGCAGGGCATTATCACAGTTTGCCATGGTGAAGGCAGTCAAGACCCATCTTTCGCCACATATGCCAAGAATGCGCTGGGAATTTGATGGGGTTTTCTTTCGTGCAAAGGAGTTTGCCCTTAAGCTGGGAATTAAGCGTTGGTATGAAGCGCAGATGATCGCCTGATGCATCCTCAAGCCAAAGCGAACCCCCAGTGAAGGAACCCAAGCTAACCGAAAGATTGAAAGACCCCAACACATTAGCTGTATCCCGATGAGCCGAGGTGACCACATTCTTAGCCACGCACAGCGAGTTCCAGGATTCAGTTGGGAACTGTAAGCGCAAGAATTTGTTCAGAGCTTTGCATACAGCCGGCAGAGCTCGAGACACCCGAGTGAGTGCCGTGCGATCGCTGACCTGGCAACCAAAGTTCCAGTAGCCTGATGAAACAGAGTTTGCCGACACTACTGAGCGAGACTGCGCGCTCGGTGGTGGCCAACAAGCTGACTGAAGTAACGCGAGGCATGAAGCGTAATCATGAACATGCACTTCAGAAGCAGAGGCTACCGAAGTGGCCGGAACCTGTAGAGCACCATTAGGCATATTGTGAAGCGAAGCTGGAGCCTGACGCACGCCCGCAAGATGCGGATCATTGGGAGCCGGATGCTCCGAAGCAGTGCCCAACAAGGGTACCACGCCAGGGAAAGATTCCCTGCCAGAAGCCCCTCCGAACACCGGAGACGAAGCCGAGACGCATGATGATGGAAGCGAAGCTGAGTGCTGTGATGCCAAAATGGCTGGTGGAAACTGGCCCCTACACGGGGAAGCAGAAGCATTCTGAGAACCCGCAAGAGACACTGTATGATGTGGCTGGCCCTGGCCTGAAGGCTGAAAAGTACTAGATGTAGACGAATTCGACTCTGCAATTTGTGGTGAAGAACTCTGCGATTGAGCTGGAGCGGCTGGTCCTAAGGAACCCGCCGGCTCAGAAGCCGGTGAAACTAGCCCGAGTGCAGATTGTCAGTGCGCAGTCGATGCGTGATTCATAGCATTGTGGGACTTGCTCATGCAGGCGGAGCCATCCCCCTTCGGATACGCACAGTTGTGCAAGAATGCACAGCTCGCACCCCTGCTGCATTTCCCTGATTGCCACTGCATGCACAATTGTTTGGTCTCGCCATTGACCTGAACATGCTTCACCCAGGAGCCCGCACCCCCTTTGCCCGAGGGTTTGCCTTTGGAGCCTTTTTCCTTGCCGGGGCTTTTGCCTTTGCCCTCAAAGCTGTGGCCCTTCCAAGCTTCCGACATGAAGCGACCAAGCCCTTTGCCTTTGATGCCTTTCTCATTGAAGCGCAAGGGCGGGGGGGGCCTAGCCCGAGCCTGCAGCAAGTTTGACATGTCACCCCTAATTTCAGTATACTCGAAGATTGCATCGTTCAAGCTCCAATCCTTTTCAAGAACTAGGGCATAAATCCCCTGCCACAATTTGCAATCAGCCTGCTGGGCCTCTAGAATTGTGGGAGCTCGCAAGCCTGATGAAGCTTCATGGCGCTGAGACAAAAGATGCATGAACTTGCTACTGTAAGCTTTCAAGCGAGCCAGGTGACAAGAGCCTACCATAGCCAGTGCAACATCGTGGATCGCTAGGATCCTTTGCACTGCACTGACACCCATGAAATTATCGCCCACCTCCAACGTGGGAGGCTCATCAAGAAGCAAACTGGAAATGCCGAGCGCTTCCAAACGCGGCTGTTTGGCTGGCCTACTCAATTGAAGCTCGGCCGCTTTCTCTTCTGACATGCGATGCTTCCAGGGGATCCACTTGTAGTCTTGCTTACTTTCTTGATGGGCAGCTAGGGATACCAGACGAAGCGAAGGCATTGAGCATGGAGACAATATCTCGCTCGTGTATGCAGCAAGAAAGGCTTTCTTGTACTCCGTAAGCTTCAAGGCAGTGATCTTTGGCGCAAAGGTTTCTACCCAAGAACTGGTATCTGAAGCTGATGCGGGAACTGCAGGCGGGGCCGAAGATGCGCTGCTCGACAACCCAGCCCACGCTGCCCGAACTTGCGCAATCTGAAGACGGGAAAGCTCTGAAGATCCAAATATTTCTGGAAGCACTTTCTCAAGATCAGCTGGGGAATCCGCCGCATGGCGGAAGGTGGACAAAGTCCACCCAGCATCGGTTGCCACCTTGATGAGAGCTTCCGAGAGGCCTTCAGCTTTAAGAATATCACTCAGGGACATGGCGCGAGTCTACCCCCTAGTCAAGAGAGCCTAGAACCGAGGGAACCCGAGCCGAGACTACAGGGACGCGCGAGGCCTAGGCCCAGAGCATGAAACAAGTACGCATATTCAGCATTGTATGGCCGGGTCGGCTAGTAGCTCAGCAACCGACCGCAGCCCAGGATAATGGTAACGCATAGATGCAGCCCAAAATGCTTTCTGAAGCAAAGAAGAGCAAGCGACAATGCGCATATTCATCAGCGTGACCCAAAGTGCGAAAGCCCACGGCTGAGGCCCGGACCAGAGCCAGAGACTGAGCACAACCAGAGAAGCCCCACACAACTGAAAACCCTGAGTAGCAAAGCTGTTGCACGCAGCCCCCAAGGAATCTTTTCAACCGCTCACCTGCGAGGCATTCGATTTTACTGATACAACGGAACTCTGAGACGGTGCCAATAGTAGTCTGATGTTTGCAACAGCTGCCGCCATGACCAGCTGGAGAGATATTGAAGCACACGCGCTGATTCTCGTATTGATTGCACCAGATAAAACCAGTCTGCAAAATGGAACCGAACAAAGCGAGATGCGTAGGGAAGCCGCACCAGCCTGAGGAGTTGGGCCCGTCGAGCCGCGGTGGATTCCTGCAGTTCCATGCTATTGCAGAGCTAACCTGAGCTTCACAAAAGCAATCCGTGTTTGAGCCAATAACTTACCCGCACCATGCTGCAACAACCAGGGAATGCAAGCTGACGCATAAGAACATGCAACCGAGAGAAGCTGCTTATATTTTTTAGCAACTCGCAAAATGCGACTCACTGTTTAAGCTGGCCATACGCTATGCAGCAAGCCCTACGCTTGCAAAGCTGAAGCTTGGGATTGAAATCCGATGAGATGCGAATGCTATCGGCTGGAAGCGGAACCCCACATGCTGGCCTGGCAAATGCGCCCTCATAAGGGATGCCCTTGGATGCAGAAGCACGAACCAGGACATGTTGAATATTTGTCAATGCCCCGAAGAGGAATTCGTCCGCGGGACCCAGCGAAGGCCCTTCATCCCCAGAGCTGTCGCCCGACTCCTCATCGGAAGACTGGATATCACGCAGCACAAAAGACGGCTCCTGTTTCTGCTTTTCCGGCTGAAAGCTCGCATTCGAAGGAAGATCCACAAAAGGAAGTCGGTTGCCAGAGCGAAGCGAGAAATGCCGAAAGTAATGCCAGTTGCAAGGCCCAACCTCTTTTGAAAAGTTTTCCAAATGGACCTCCGGTTCATCCATGGGGGACTGAGCTCCCCGGTGTAAGGGAGTCATAAAGCGAGCACCTGAGCGAACTGCATGCTGTATTTTCATCTGCGCCCTCAAGGAGGGGACGATGTCGTCCCTACTGTAGAGTTGGCTCGAAGAGAGCCGATGGTGGCCTTGGCAAGATTTCTCAATCTGCGATACCTCCGGTCGCTGACCTGACCACGATAGCAATGTGGTTTTGAGCGAGTGTATTGTATAATTCAGGGCCGGTGAAGAAACTGCGGAGGGCCGACTACTCTTCCAGGGCAGAGTTATCACGTGGCGCAAATGCCGAAGCGCAGCAGCGTAGCTCATCGGTTGCAATGGTAGAAGAATATTGCCTGCGCTGTCCAACGAAAGCAAGAGGCTCGAGGGCAAAGGGATCCCCGCGTGAAGAGCAAGATGCTGATGTACTGCATTGTCTAGTGCCTGCAAAAATCGATGACACCAAGAATGAGATCCGTGACTCAAGAATCCATGGCAAAGCAACCCGAATGGTTGTCCAAAACAAGTGGTTTTTGTCTGGAAGCAACTCCCTCGCAGCGATTGGCCATCATACGCCAAGGAAGTAAAATGGACCCTCTGAGCGTCCATAAACCTCAGCGATGCCCAGATGAGCACGAGGAAGGAACCAAGAAGCAGGATTTCAGGGTCCGAGGCCTCTCGAGAGAGAATTCTTCTTTCCATCTGGATCACCACATATAGTGATAGCGGTACCGCTTCCTTCCTTTCTCGAGGAAGCTTACTCTTCAGAAAACTGGTAATAATTTGGGAATGGCTCACTGAAAGACATGCCACCTCCAGCATTTTGTAAACCCAGCGAACCGCTTTGATCGCTGTCGAAGAATGAGAACCAGATTCAGGATCAGAGCTACGGGCCAAACTCATCACGACCAATGCATCAGCCATTTGAAATGAAGTGAGTGAGTCCAGCGAAATCTGCATATCACTCAAAGTAGCCAGAAATTGCTTGAACGCAGAGCAGTAGCGTATCACTGTCGATGCCACGCACAAAGATAGTAACCGAGGCAAGTGATCCTGCTTGCTCCCTGTGAGGCCCTGGCCTATTTCACTAAGAGACCCCAAAGACAAGATAACGGCAAGGAACGCCTGCTTTGCAATTGGAGAAAGTGAAGCATTTACGCTGATGCCCGCTTGAGCGCGTTGCCTTTCAGAAGGGGCCTGGCCTAGCTTAAAACCCGAAGACCTAAAAGCGGCAGCAGCTTTCTGAAGATCATCAAGTTCCAAAGAGGCAGGAGGACCTAAACCCAAAGAACCCCCTAAAGAGGAGGCGGGCCCAGAGTTCGAGGCCTGAACCGGTAGAGCATCAGGCTCCCGGCTTGAAGGAGGCTCAGGAAGATCCAGGCCTTTGGCGGGCAGAGGCGGGGCTGAGGATCTACACTTAGGGTTTGGTACCGGCAGAGCGACACTTGAAGCTGGCAATGTGGGAAACTTAAGCGCGGGATTGCAATCGGGATCCGCAGGACGCTTCATACTCACAAGCCGGCCGTCTCAAGAGCAGCAACCCTAGCACGCAAGAAGTTAATCTCGTCCCTAGCTTCCTCAAGCGCCCTAAGAAGCAGCAAGTTGCAGCGATTGAGGCGTGTGATCTCACGCTCACAGCGGGACACACGCAACAGTGCACGCTCAACTCGAGAGAGACGTCTGCCGAACTCGTTCAACCAACGGCAGAGCAAATCAAGATAATGCTGGTGGCCAACACTCTGCACTGAAAGAGCATCAACGGTATCCGCTAGCCCCGCACTCGAAGCCATAAGCCCACTTGTGGGGCTGAAGCACCCCCCCCCGGCCGCGAGGAGACTACAAAAGAAGGTTGTGCGAAGTGATGTTGTGAAGCTGTGAATGTTTGCCTGCAAAGAAGTCTGAGACAATGTCTGTAAAAAGCAAAGCATGCAGACATGAAAGCGATTTCGAAAAGATGCCTAGCCAGCACAACTGAGCCAAATGTTCGCACGAACATAAAGTAGTAAAACAGATGTGAACAAGTACACTAACCTCCTTCAGATACCATAGTCGTCCTATACTTCCATCCTGGAAAAGCATCCTTGGGATCCATGTAAGTTGTTCCTTGATACAAAACAAAAGGTGTACCGTCTTCCATGATCGTCCACTTACCACTGGGAGTTCTGTCCAACAGTTCCCGTAAATAGTTTGGAATACGTACGGTGACGCTTCTCTCCACTGCACTACGACTGTCAGTGCTACTTCCTGAACCTCCACTAGTTCCGCTTGTTCCCGTCCAACGGGCGTTTCGACCGTTTCGATCACTTCCGACAACAGACAATCTACCTAACAAACAACAGCTATTCCGCTTGTAAAAGATCCTGACGTTCGCTTTCCCATCTGGGCTGACCAGAACCATTGACGACACTGTAAGGTTCCACTGAGTACTAAGAGCTTTCTCTCCCTCAGGTACTTCTGGTTGGTACTCCAATTTCCAGCCATTCTTCAGCAGTCTTCCCATCGACAACAAAATGTTTGTCGCATCGCTTACAATGAAGCTTTCCGAAATACTTGGGGCTGTCCAACAGTCCTCTCCTTGTTCCACTGAGATCACAGCCGTGACCATACCTGCTGACCTAATCGAGTTTCCTTGGGCATCCTCTAGCAAGATACAAAATGATGATCTCCAGTGCTTCCTCGGGTACTGTCTCTTCTACTTGAACTGCTCGAACTACTTCGTGGTCATCTACCACAAACCACTCGCCATCTTCATCCGTGGCGTCCATTACATACCATTCTGCTACATCATGGAACTCTTCACGAACCATCCGAACTCGCTCAGTCTCGGTCTCCTTTTTCTTTTCCATCGCTTTGAGGTGAGACTCTATCCACTCGTTCTCTCGTTTCACTGCATCCTCGATGGCTTGCCGATCATAGGGCTTCCCTTCGTGTCTCAGCTTTCGCTGCTGCCTTAAGTAGTGTTCTTCTCCAGGATAATAATGTTCTGGAACTCGTGGGATTCCAGCATCCATTGTCGTTCGTTGCTCTGACGACTCCAAGTGTGTACCACTACCTTGGCTTGCTCCAGTTGGTTTACCAGATTCAATCTCCTCCTCTGAGTCTGTAAAACCAGGACTGGGTAGTTCACCGAAAAATGGATTGGTGATTTCCTCACCATCGGCAGTTTCATCTGCAACATCTCGAACCATACGTACGGTGTTGATGTACGTGATGTCGATGTCTGCCTCATCCTCAGAGTTGATCGGGAAGGTCTTCGGATATTCTTCCGGTGGTGTGGCTATATGGTAAAAAGGTTTTGGGTTGAATCCACTGGGTCTACTTGAGGCTCCTACTCTCCGAGTAACAATCCTTGGGTCCGGACGACTTGTCGTCTGGCGTATACTACCAGTCTCGACCACATTAGGTCTGGGGTAAGGTTCCTGGTTTGGTGGATTGTTAGGATACACTTCCGCTTGGGGTTGTTCTTCGGCTTCCACATTGCGAACAGAATGTCTGTTGGGGCATTCGTTTCCCCAATGTCCTTCTTGATGACAAATCCTACAGACTGTTCTTCCAAGCCTTTTTCCTTTTCCTTTCTTTCCTCTTCCTTTTCCTTTTCCTTTACCTTTTCTACCTTTTCCACCTTTCTTCCCTTTACCTTTTCCTCGTCCTTTACCTCGACCTTTACCTTTACCTCGGCCACGACCAAACCTGCCAAATCCTCGACCTGCCTGCATGGCTCCGAATCCTCCAAACATCTTACCATAGCCTTTCTTGCCTTTTCCTTTTCCTGCACCTTTTCCTTTCCATCCTTTTCCTTTGTACTCTACCCGATTCACTTCCATTGCTTGGTGTCCTCCACCAGTAGGTGCGTTTTCCACAGCTCCTAGGTACGGTTGACCTTGTCCTGACTCCAGAGGTTGGTATACTTGATTTGGCATCCAACTCCTTGTTGTACGTTCGTAGACAAGTACACTTTCCTTTACCCGGGCATACGTAGTCTTGTCTGTAAGCTGAAGGTGAATGTGCTCTTTCAAGGGACTAGGAATACATCTCAGAAGAGTAGACAGAAGAATTTCTCGGGGGTAGCTTGATCCACTACATCTTTCGTAATCCTTGACCAATTCTTCCAGCTTAGAAATCTGTGCTAGCTGCTACTGCACTCAGTCCGGGTGAAAAGTTTGGGTATCCATGAATTGCTTGCATCAAAGCTAAACTCCTGCTTCGGGTACTCGGTTGATACATCCTCAGCAATGACTTCCAAAAAGCAAATCCATTTCTGGATCCAGCAATACTTGGATCTCGTGCATGCTGTTTTGTGGTTCCTGTCAACCAAGAACTCAGTAACGAGTAAAGCTTCGTAGACATAGCTTGCTGTGTTTCATCCGCAAATGTAGCTGGTAGTGACTCATGGTCTTCCAATCTTTCCAAGTTCTTAAAGGCATCCGCATACTTGGGTTCCGCATACGCAAGAATGTTGTACAATTGTTCCTTGATATCCATGAAATCTTGTGCATCGGTTTTACCTCCACCGAACGATGGTGGTCTACCCAACATCTTCACTGCACCTTCTAATGCCTTCGAGAGTATACCTTCATACGAACTTCCTTGACTACCTTGTCCTCCAGTGTAGGTAACTAGCTGATGGATTGCTTCAGTTGTCACTCTGGAATTCTGAACCAATTGTCCGAGTATATCTTGAGTAGGTACCATACCTAATCCGTCGCCGTCTACACCATCCTGTACAGGTACTCCAGCTGCTGATGAGGGTTGTCCTCCTTGCATAGCTTCCGTCCTGACAAGCAAACAGGCAAACGCAACTGCTCTGACTTTCCGCTTGAATCCACTCACTTTACGTCTCCAGCGAATACTATGCATCCGATTCACTTTCCTTCTCACACAAGTGCAGGTGACTCCTTTTTGCATTCTTCCTGCGAGAAGAGTTGATCCGAATACGCAGCTCCATAAGAGCTGAAGGACTAGTGATACAGATACAGATACGCAACCTATGGTTGCCATTACAGCTTGTGCTGCTTGTAGCTCAAGCGCCAGGCTACAGATCTTCCTTGTCGATTTCTGCAGCCGACTGTCCAGCTGGGTCGTTCTGCTCAGGTCGCTGGCTTTCTTCCTTCTTGGCTTTCTCGTCAAGCTCAGACGAATCCGGTTCTTCCGGGTCTTCCACGCGTTCGGAACTTTCGCTGGCTTCCGACTCCGCATCCGACATCTTATCGTCGCTTCCTGCTTCATCCGGTCCTGGACCAGGCTCTGGTGCTTCAGGCACTGCTTCCTTAGCCTTCTTGGTCTCCTTGAACTGTGACCAGATTGGTGCACTCTTTGCTTTCTCTGCAAGCTCCTCGTGCACTTCATCCATGATTTTCTGGGCTTGTCGTGAAGCCAAAGTCTGGCGCAGCTTCTCCTTGTGGTGTTCTTCAAGCTTCCTTCGAAGTTCTTCTTTGCTTGGAGTAGCATCCACGGGACCTTCTTCTTTTTCCAAGTCCACCACGTCATTGGCCGTCCAGATATCCTGCTTGGGCTTTTCCGGCTCAGCCTTCTTCTTTGCACTCGCGGCACTACTTGCTTCTCTCCTTTTCCGGTCCACTTCGTCCGGGGATAGAAGAGGGTAGTCTCCATCTTCCTTGGCCTTTTCCTTGTGCTTCTCATTGGCCTTCGAGATTTCCTTGGACATGCTTCCATAGTCGCAAAGTGCGAGCATTGGGAAATACCTTCGGTAGGGGTTGTCATCCTCCTCGGATCCTGGTCGCGATATTCCTCGCATCGGATACAGTCGACGAAGCTTCTGACTGCGATCCAATATGGTGAGCATGGGTTCGTACATGTGGAAGTTGAGTGAGTTGTACTTGCATCCTTTCTTCCAATGTCCGCTCTGCCAACACAACGAGCACAACTTTCTTCCTGGAGGTAGCGATCCGTAGATAGTTCTTCCCCGCGAGGTTTCCGTTGCTTCGACATCCAATCTCCCTTTTCCTGCTGGGTGCATTGACCATGCTTCGAGTCCTCCATTTCGTCCAGCTCCTTTACATTCTCTCTTCGAGGGAATGAGGCGTATGCTATATATACTTCTCCAAAGAAGAGTTGATTTCCTCATAGTCGCCTTCTCCCGACAACTGCCAAGGGAAATTGTAGAGGGGCAAGGTCTCGCCGTCCTTGTCTCCAAATCCTCGCATCGCCAGGGAATACTGGAGCTTTCCAACTTCGTAGGTCCACGCCTTGGTGAACGGTGGTACGCATCCCGGGAGGAATTCTTCTCCTTCGCGTAGCTGGTGCTTTGATACAGGCCAGTCCTCCTCGTAGATCCACTCGCTCCATTCCATTCCAAAAGTTTCTTCCGGTGGCTGCTTCTTACCTTTTCCGGATCTTCTTTTATCCCGATTCTTCTTCTCTTTATCCTCTTCAGTACTCTTGTGATTCTTTGTATCCGGAAGCTTTGGCATCTTCTTCGGCATTGGCATTGCCTTAACGGCGGGTTCTTGAACCATGGTCGTTGACTCATAGATTCCAGCCAGGCATTTCTCCAAAGCTTTCTCCTTTCCGTAGCGAATGGCCGCTTGGATCGACTTTCCCATCGCCTTCTGTAGGCGTTCCGAAGAAAGCAAGAACTCCTTCTGGGCTTTCTCAAGGGATGTACATTGTCCAAGCCATTCCTTTTCCGCGGCACGGGTGGTTTCCACTTGTTCGTCTCTCCTTGCACGGAGACGATCCACAACTTCTCGGCATATGGCACGGTACCATTCTTCCGCTGCATCCACAGGTGCTTCAGGTACTTTGATCTTACTCCGTTGCCGATTTGCATCCGAGAGTTCTCTGGCCTTTCGCTCGGCTTCTTCCACTGCTCGAAGACGCTTTTCTTCTTCCTCGAGTGCTTGCTGCTTCTTCTTTGACTCCTCAGCCAAGATCCGCTTTTGCTCCTCCAAATCTTCAAGCTTTCGCTTCCGAGACTCTACCTCAGCTCTCTTCTCTTCTTCTTCCTGCAGAGCTTCGAGACGTTCTGTCTCTTGGTCCTTTTCTCAAGCAACATAACATTCTCAATCGTTCCTGCCACTTCCATAGCTTCGTCCAATTTGCGCCGGACACCTTCAGGACTCGCTGCTTCTTCTTCCAAGCTTCCGCTTTGCCTTCTCAAGGCTTTCTTACTTCTCTTGCCTCTCCGGGCAGTTCTCTTTTCCTTCTTCTTTTTTCTCGCGACTTCTACTCTGTGCGATCTGCTGCATTTCTTCCAGTTCTGCAGTTATCCTCTTTGAGGGGATACAGTACACAAGCAAGTTTCCTGCGTGCTTTCTTGGCTTAGCAAGATACTCATACAGAATCCAAACATAATTGTTCAAAACACGACAGTGTCATAAAACGTTTTTTTTTTGCGAAGAAAAAGACAACGAAAATCTTCTGAAGAGGCATGAAAGTTCCAAATGTGGAAACAAGCTTGCCGTCAAGGGTTTTGCTTTGATGTCGGTGTCTGGATACATCTAAAGCATGGCAGAAATTGGCGGGGCGCGGCGCAGTAAAAATTGCCACATCTCGGTGACCGATGAATGGAGCGAGCAGATTCGAGATTCAATCTTGAAATTACCAGCAGCTGCCGGACTTCGAATGCATCACACACAATACCACGAAGAGACTTACAGAGCGAACTCCCACTGAAACCCATCCACCACATTAAATCCACAGACCAGACCCAGGCACTCGATCCAGACAATGGCTCAATTCAATGCATAGACAGTGAGTGGGTCAGATTCAAGGTTGGAGCTGCAGAACATGCATCACGAATATTATTGTTAATAAGACTTTCCTTGGCGTGGGTGGACCTCAATGACAGCAGGTTGCTGCACTCGCTTCCAGCAAAAACTGCAATAACGTCAAAAACCCAAGAAACTGTACAATCGAAGCAATTAACCCGCAGACATCGTTGGGTCTTTGCTAAGTTGCGCAATGGCAAACATAGGTTTTCTTTTTGGCATGGTTGGCAGCACAACCAGCTTGCCAGTGCGTAAAGTCTCACCTGCCGAAACTCTTGCTCACTCCAATCATCTAGCCTCTGAAGGAAGTACCTTTGCGAGTCCTTGTGGCAGCTGGACCGTGCGTTTGAGTGCTCTGCCTAGTTGTGTTTTTTAGTGCGACACAGAGTTTTTTCTTGGTACCTGTATAGTTTTTGCAAGTTTTTCTGGTGGTGGTGCCTGTAGAACGTAGTTTGAGCTTGCGTTGCGGTAGCTTCAACCTGTTTTTCTTGTTTGTACTGTGCATGCAAAAAGGCTGAAAGCGTAACTGTGCGAGTGTTCTTGCTTTGCTTGCAAAGGTGCTTGGAACTTGTTTGCCATACCTGAGCTGTTCGCCTTCTAGGTTTTTAACGTGGAAGCGGAGCGTGGTGAACGCTCGTTGCCTTGCAACCAAAAGAAAGAGTCCTATACACTTCAGGCATGTTGCTTGCTTGGTTGTGCTTGAAAGTAATGATAGACCAGATGAGCCGAAGGAATAGCAGGTCAGATGCTGCACCTTACCAGAGGCCGCAGTCTGCCTCGGGGTGCTGCCTTTAGTCCGGTGTCTAACTTGTCGGCTCTGGAACGGGGCATGCATCCTACCGGAAGCCCTGTGGTGGGAATGGCTCGCCGAACCCTCTTGGACGTGTGTTGCCACCCCCGCCAGGTTTGCCGGAGTTTTGGTGGAGTTTCGCAGTTGGTGCACCACCGCAACCCACCGTGGAGACGTTTCTTGACCATACGGTGCAGCAGCAGCAGCAGCAGGTTGCTCAGCTTAGGCTCTTGTGAGCAGGGATATGCCTGCGCCACCTGCTGCGAGGGGCAAGAGCCACGGTGGAGAGCTTAGTTCCATCTCCGTTTCGTCGGGAAAGATGGAGGTTGATGAGGGAGGCGCCCCCATCAGGAATGCAATTGATGGTGGGAAGATGAGCAGAGGCCGTCGCTCAGAGATCGAGGGGTGGGCTGAATTCTTGGAGCAGTTTTTGCCTTGGATCGCCCTCTTTGATGATAGGATCCCGGAAGAGCTTCATCGGTCGATTGCCTCTGAAGTCACCATCAAGCAGTCGTCGCTTGAGAAGGGACAAAGCGTGCGTTCAACTAGGACCTTCTTGTACCTGAAGCAAGCGTTGCAAGGGTTTGCTCGTGGGCTTGACTTGGTTAAGCAAGTGGAGAAGGAGCAGCTTGGCTCCCCAGCTGGGTATGAGTGCATGAGGAGGTTGCATCAGGAGTTGTCTGTTGCGAGCCGCATCGAGGCTTCGACGCTTCGGAATGAGGCCTTGCAGTACCGCGCGAGCACTCCTGCCAATCGTCCACTTGACATGTTTCGGAACATCCAGTTGGAGCTTGCCAAATTTACCCGCTTGACTGCAGGGTTCCCAGATCTTGCGTTGAGTGAGGCAGATCGTTGCATGATTGTTTTGAGAAACCTTGACGTTGAAGTGAAGAAGTATGTTCTTTTGCATGCTAGGGTTGACTCCATGGATCAGCTTGAAACCGCTTTGAAGTTTTATGATGCCAACCTTAAGATCCTGAATTTCCAAGAGAAGGAAGGAAAGGGAGCAGCAAAGGACCACGCGAATGCTTTGACCTTCGAAGACAAGGGAAAGGGCAAGAAGGGTGACAAAGGAAAGGAAGGAAAAGGAAAGGACAAAGGAAAGGACAACAAGAAAGGGAAGGAGAAAGGAAAGGAAGGAAAAGGGAAAGGTGGAAAGGACAAAGGCAAGGACAAAGGGAAGACCGCAGCTGCAACGGACGGCAAGCAAGGTTCTGGAAGCGACAAGGACAAGGAGAAGGAGAAAGCAGAGCGCTTGAAGAACGTCAAGTGTTACAACTGTGACCAGTTCGGGCACTACTCGAATAAGTGTCCCAAGCCCAGGAGGGAAAGGGCCTCAGCAGCTGCGTTGCTCGAGCCGCAGGTTGCGGCTGCCTCTTTGGAGCCTCAGATTTTCGCAGCCGCGGTTGATCTGAGTTGTCCGGTTGTTGAGCTTGATGAAGAGGATTGCTCGGATTTTTCCCAGGAGGATTGGGAGGAGTTCATTGCATCTTATGAGTGTGCTTGGTCGGAGCCTGTTGTGCTTGAAGGCGGTGAGCCGGTTGCGCTTGAGGGTTCCATGTTGCACGTTGCGCTTGAAAATTTTCCTTGTGACAGCCCAAACAGAGCCACAGTTGAGCTTGCAGAGTCCCGCGGTGTCCCAAACAGAACCACAGTCGAGCTTGCAGAGTCCCACCAGGTCCCAGACAGAACCACAGTCGAGCTTGCAGAGTCCCCAGAGTTGAGCTTGGAAGCAGGTCGTTTTGTTGCAGATTTTCAAAATGGCGTTGAGCATGGCATGTTGCATGTGGTAGGTAGACCTGACCATGGCATGGTAGCGCACGAGACAGCAGCAGCCAGCCAGCAGCATGACACCATGGACTGGTGGCTCGTCGACTCTGGCGCGTCGGCCCACATCATCAACGAGGACACTTTGAGCCGGGTGCACGTTGTGAGCCACAGTGAGTCTGCCAGTGAGTGTGTTTCTGCAACGGGTGACAGCATTGGAGTTCGGAGGTCTGCGGTTGTCAGGGTTCCATTCGTTTTGGTTTCAGGCGAGACGGTGGTGACAGAACTCCAAGTGCTTGTTGCTCCTGTGAAGTTTAACCTGCTGTCCTTAGGGCGTTTGCTGGGCAAGAGCTGGGTTGTGGATTTCCTGCCAAGTTTTAAAGTTGAGGCCGCTGGGTACGTTCTTCGCACGAGATGGGTCTCCAATTGCGGATGGGTTTTCTCGAGTGCTGTTGAGCTTGACCGTTCCGTTGCAGTTGCCGCCCGAGCGAGCTTGAAGCGTAGTGACGGCTGTGCTCCTTCGTCTGGGAAGCCTTCTAAGAAGGATGGGGAGGAGCAACCGGGCACCCGAGGAGTCTTCTTCCGACTCGGAGCAGGAGTGGCGCCTTTCGGGTCGCCGCCACCTGGCGGAGCAGCACGCGGCGACTGTTACGAGGACGCACGAGGATTTCGAGGGATCCACGGTCGCCTTTACGGCAACCTCGATGGTGGGTCTTACGCCGGGCCAGAACCTGCTGTTGGTGCCAGCCGCGGAAGTGAAGAAGAAGACGGCAGAGCAGGCAAAGGCAGCTGCGAAAGCAGCGGCGGAGAAATTCGTGAAGGAGCGCCAGGAGAGCGCCCAGTGGGCCAAGGAGGCAGAGGAAGCAAAGAAGAAGAGAGCAGCCAAAGCCGCAGAGGCCAAGAAGAAGGCAGCCGAGGCGGAGAAGTTGATCAACGAGGGCACGGAGGCAAAGAAGAGAGCAGCCGAGGCAGTGGAGTTGGTCAGCGATTCCCCGGAGGGGAAGAAGAAAGCAGCCGAGGCAGAGAAGTTGGTCGACGAGGCCACGGAGGCAAGGAAGAAAGCAGCCGAGGCGGAGAAGTTGGCCAGCAAAGCCGCGGAGGCAAAGAAGAAGGCAGCCACAGAGGCCGCGGAGGCAGAGAAGAAGGCAGCCACAGAGGCCAAGAAGAGGGTCGCCGAAGCGGCCGAGGTCACAGAGGCCAAGAAGCCCAAACACAGTGTGGCCAGAGCAAAGGCGGAGCCGTCTTCGGGGTCGAAGGACCCACCGCAGCCAGTGGTGAAGAGGCAGCCCAAGCCGCCCATGGTGAAGGCAATGCCAGCCAAGGTCCGAAAGATCGTCTTGAAGAGCCGGGCCCAGCGCGGGATTCCCAGGCAGACCGACACTGCGCTGAGAATGCTTTCGCAGCGGGCCAAGGAGAAGAAGAAGCGGGGCTACCTCATGAAGGCCATCAACAACGCTATGAAGAAAAAGGCCGAGGAGCAGAAGGGCGCGCCGGTCAGAAGAACCTGGGAGAAGCATGTCAAGGACCACTACGCTCAGATCAGGGGGCTGGAGATCCCGTTCGTGACGATTTCCGAAATCGTCAAGGAGCCTCGTGGGCCGCCGGGGCCGCCGACGGTGCCACAGCCGAAGACCCCTCCTTCTACGCCAGCGCGAGCAGCAAGGGCCCCGGAGGTCAAGGTGGAGGGCGCGCGTGCAGCAAAGGTCCCCGAAATCATCAAGGTGGAGGGCGTGGAGATCAATCCCCCACCACCGGTGCCACCGAGGAGGAGACTTCCCACGCCGCCGAGGGATCCGAGGTCAGCCGGGCGAGGGCCCTCTGCGCACTCAGAGTGGTCACCTGTGTGTGCCGGTGGAGACAAGGGCCAGGGACACCCCAGCGACGAGAGCCGAGGAACCCCAGCAGAGAGGAGAGCCGAGGAGCTGCGCATCGGGGACGACGGCAAGATCTACAACTCGGCGGGCGAGGTGGTGGAGCTCGAGAGCATCGAGATAGAGTGAGCCATAGCGGTTTACAAGGATCCTCCAAGGACGCCCGCCAATCTTCCGAGGACGCCCACCATCCAGGAATCTCCGATGGTCCTTCTTCCTTGGGACTCACGCTTCTGATGCAAGAAAAGGTTGCGTTTGCAGGTGAGCATGATTTTGAAGTTGAGCTTGGTGAGCATGCATGTGTTGGTGGTTTGGGTGAGCATGATGTGCAGCATGGTGAGTTGCTTGAGCATGTTGACCAGGACCTACCACAGCGTGACCGGAGCGAGGCCCATGGTAGCCAGAGTGAAGCATGGTTGCTTAGAGGGGATCGGGAACTGTTGTTGCAGGAGAGTTGGGGTAAGCTAGAGCGAGAACATGTTCTTAGATCGCATGTGCCGTACAATGCGTCCTGCCCGCAATGCGTGCAAGGTCGTGGACTTGAACCCGCCAGAAGCCAGGATCGGCCCCAGGACTCAGCGATGAGAGAGGTGCAAATAGATAAATAGATAAGTTTTTCTATAAGGGCCTCGCCTTCCTGGTGTTGGTTTTGGTTGGTGCTTTTGCCCTCGGTGTGGTTCCGTACCGTGAGGTGAGCGGATCTCGAGGCCCAGCAGCCAAAGAAGCCATGTTGAATGACATGTCGGCATGGAGTCGTAGCGTTGGCTTGGTTGGTGTTGCTCCCAGTGAGTTGACGGTGAGTGTGAAGTCGGACATCGAGGGTGTTGTGAAGAACCTTGCGCAGAGTTTTGCTGATGGCTTGACCGCCGGTGCCATCGAAGTTGTTGACGCCCCTGTTGGTCGGCATGCTGTTGTTGCAGAGCGTGCGGTGAGAACCATCAAGGAAGGTGCAAACACACTTTGTGCTGGGTTGGAACAGGTCGGCTTGGAGCCTTGCGGGAAGGGTGTCACGTATCTTTTGATGCACGTTGCCCAGGTCTACAACCGGTACCAGGTGCATCCTGGATCGGCGCTGTCCCCAGAACAGCGGTGCCTGAAGACCGCCCGAGGACCGCATGCCGCCTATGTTTGGGGTGCTGCCGTGCTTGCCACTCCACCTCCCTCTTTGCGTGACAAGATCACCGGCCGTTACGGCCACGCCGCCTACCTTGGACCAGAAGTCGGGAGTGGAAGCCACATTGTGCAGTTTAGGCTGCGGGATGGCACCTTGAAGATTGCGAGAAGCGCAAGAATCCGGATGTTGGTTCCTCTCACTTTTGAGGTGTCGAGCTTGAAAGGTGTTTGTCGCATGTTGCCAGGAAGAAGGGATAATGCCCAGAAGAAGCTCCCCGAGAGCAGTGGTGACAATGTGCGCGACCTTCCGTTGCCGAACACCGCAACCCGACGACCACCACCAGAGTGGATTGAAGAAAACGGAAGGACCCCAAGGTGCCGAGCTTGTCGACTGCGCGATTTTCCAGCAGACAAGGCATGGCACACCCAAAGATGCCGTGACCGCTACGCAGAATTTGTGCGGAACTCTTTCGATCCGAGCCGGGCGATCCTCGATCAAGCCCCAATTGAAGAAGAAGCGGCTGGGCTTGATGATTTGGGTGCTGGATTTGATGTTGATCTTGGGCTTGATGTGCCGGATGATCTTGATCCGTTCCCGAATTTTCCGGTGGACGAGGATTTGGCCGAGTATGAGCCCAGCCTGCCTGGAGTTGAGAATGAGATTGAGGTTGGAGAAGAACTCGAGCAGATCGAGGCCCCGAGCCCGGGCGAGCTTGATTTCATGCAAGTGGAGCCTGAACCTCTTGAGGCACTCCCTGAAGAAGAGCGGGAGGCCATGGTGTCTAGTGTGATGTACCGAGAGTCCATCTCCTTTACTGGTGCGTCGGTTTGCTTTGCCGGGGCCGCCACCAAGGTTGTTACTCCTCAGGTTGTTGAGCTTGGGGGGGAGAAGCTGTTTGTTGAAGTGCCAGCTTCTGCAAAGGATGATGTGACTGGGCACCTGCTTGATATTGGCTTGACCTATGAGGGCATGTTGCGTGAACTTCGTGCTCTTGAGTCGCTTGCTGTCGGTGATGTTGTGTGGCATGTTGATCCGAAGCAGAAGGTGATCTCTACAAGGTGGGTCTCCAATGCCAAAGTCGAGCGTGTTGAGGGAAAGGAGAATCCGCTTGTCAGGTGTCGGGTTGTTGCTCGTGACTTTGCGCAGGGAGCGACCGCGGCACAGCTTGGCATCTCTGCTGCCACAAGCTCTGCAGAAGCGCTGCGAACTTTTCTTTTCTACGCGGGTTCCAAGAGGAGGAACATCGTCGGGTTGGATGTGAGCACCGCGTTTCTCTTTGCGGACCTCGACGAAGAAAATGGCCACATTGTGGTCAGGCTGCCAGACGGAGTGAAAGGTAAGGACGGACGCCGCGGCTACTTGCGCCTAAAGAAGGCCCTCTATGGTCTAAGAGTTGCAGCTCAGACCTGGTCGCGTCACCTGGCAAAGCTGCTGAAGAAGCTCTGTGACCTGGAGCCATGCGAAACTGAAGCTTGTTTGTTTGCAGGCTCATCACGGGAGACAGCGATGAAGCTATCTACCATGTGGCGGAGCAGCTGAAGACCGCTGTGAAGGTGAAGGTCACAGCCGATCTGGACCGCGACGGTCAGATCACCTTCCTTGGAAGACAGATTGCCCGAGAGCATTCTAGTGACTCCCTGTCAATGTCCGATTCCTACTACGAGGAGATCTACAAGGGTTTCTTCGGGAACTCCAAGGTCACCGCGTGCGGCACGCCGCCTAACCTCAAGGAGTTGTACGACAAAGAAGATCCTTGCTTGGAGAAACCCCTGTCTTCTGAAGCTGCTGCGAGGTTTCGCAGTTCCCTGGGAAGGCTGTCATGGCTTGCGATGACACGAGTGGATGTTGTTTACTACGTGAGCATGCTGGCCCGAGGCCAGGCAAATCCGCTTGAGAAGCACGAGAGAGCTATGAGGACTATGTTGCGTTACTTGAAGTATATTCAGGGTTTTAAGCAGGTAGTGAACCCGGTTTCTGAGGAGAACCTGCGCCTTGATTGCTATGTGGACGCCTCCTGGGGTAGCGAGAAGAACGTAGACAGGAAGAGCATCAGCGGAGGGTGCGTGATGTTGGGAGGTTTCTGTTTAAAGGCCTGGAGCCGTCTGCAACAGGCTGTTGCCTTGAGTTCTGCTGAGAGCGAGCTCTATGGACTTGTGGAGGGTGTGAAGGAGGCCCTCTCTATCCGCCGCGCCATCTCGCATGTCTTTGGGTGGGAGGATCTGCCAAAGCCCCATCTTTTCTGTGACAGCGAGGCTGCAGTTGCTATCAGCAAGGCTGATGGGCTGAGAAAGGTGAGGCACATTGACCTTAGGGCGTGCTTTATCCAAGACCAGCTCAAGCAAAAGCAGATCTTTATCTTCGGCGTGCGTGGTGAAGCCAACGTTGCAGATTTGTTCACCAAACCTCTGAGTTGGACTGTTACCTTGAAGCACATGTGGGGGCTTGGCTTGCGTGACGTTGCCATTGTTGCTGGGGTGCTTGATGGCTTTGTTACGTTGTGCGGTGCAATGCTTGTTGGAAAGAGCCATGTTAGCTTGCGTGACCGTTTTGCTGCCATGCCGCATGCCTCTTGGTTGGTGATTGAGTTCTGTGCCCCCGTTGAGTCGTCGATGAGAGCGGCTAGTCAGGACCTGAACTGGGTGAATGTGCTTACTGTGAGTGAGCGTGATGATGGTGCCAGTGCACAGACCTTGCTTGAGCTTAAAGCCATCTTTGCTGCACAGATCAAGAAGAAGGGTTTTGTCTTCTTGTGGGCTAGTACCCCGTGTACCGGAGGCTGCCCATATCAGAGGCTGCGTGCCCGTGATCCAGCCTATCGCCGTGGGCGGTTGGCTCAGCACTGGAGGCTTCACCGGAAGCTCTGGAGAAGCTTGGTCGAGCTTACTAGCTTTGTGCATGCTTGGGCCATTGAGTGGCCACGTGCTTGTGCTTACTGGTCTTGGCGCCAGACTGAGCATTTTCTTTCTTCACGCCCCTACGGTTTGCACGACGTTCCAGTAGATGGTTGTGCGCTTGACATGCGAGGCCGCGATCATCTTCTTATCGCCAAGCGGTGGCGTGTTGTTACCACACACCCAGCAGTTGCTGAGAGCATCCGTGTCTATCGTTGCTCTGGGAAGCATGAGCATTCGAAGGACTTCGACCTCAAGAGTACACAGCACTACCCGGTAGAGCTTGTAAAGTCCTTCTTTGAAGCGTTGCGCCTTTGACTTTTTACGAGAGTCTTGTCGTTGTCGAGGACATGTTGTTACATGTTTGCTGCGCAGCTCGTTTGCTCAAACTTTCCGGTGTTTTCTTTCTTTGCCAGGACGTTTAAGATGTCTCTGCTTCCTTTCGCTGCCGAGCGTGCCATGGTGTTTGGCCTGGTTGTGGAAGTTTAAGAGAAGCTGCTCGAAGTACCGAGTGTCGGGCTTCTCGTTGTTGTGCTTGCCCCACTGCTTGTGGGTGTTGCGCTTGGAGTGTGCTTGCAGAAGCTGCGTACCGAGAGCTCTCGCGTTAAGACCGTGCAGGAACTTCTTTCTTTTCTGCCAAGGTCGGGCCAGAAGATGGCTGTCTTTACTTCTGCTTACGGAGACTGTTTCCACGTGCGTAGGGACTGCCACGGCCTCAGGAACGCGATTCCGAATCGCATCGCTGCCAAAGTGGCTTGCGAGTACTGTTTAAGGGATCTCCACCTGGTACCTCCGACAGCTACTGCGTCGTGGGGGGGTGTAGAAAACCAGTGCTCTGCCCAGTAGTGTTTTAGGTGCGACACAGAGTTTTTCCTCGGTACCTGTATAGTTTGTATAGTTTTGCTAGTTTCAGGTGGTCAGTGCCTGTAGAACGTAGTTTGAGCTTGCGTGACGGTTTTGCGGTAGCCTCAACCTGTTTTCCCTTGTTTTGTAGTGCTTGGGAGCTTTTAAGAGGTGCCACGACTACTGTCGTTTGGCTCAAGACACGTGAGACCAGCAGTGAGCTGTGCGTGCTAAAAGTGTGAACTGTCCGAGTGTTTTGTGAGCTTGCTTTGCTTGCAAAGGTGCTTGGAACTTGTTTGCCTTAAACCTGAAGAGCTGTTCGCCTTCTAGGTTTTTAACGCTGAACGGGTACCACCGGCAAAGCCTGTGCGCCGCAGCCCTTTGAGCTTCGCTTCTCTGTCTCACCGCTTTGCCTGTTTGTAGTTTGTAGTTTGGCTTCGCTTGATTGTAGGGACCGAGTGCTACAGCCGTAGTCGACGAGGCCCAGTCAAGCCAAAAAAAAAAGAGTCTCCAGGCCTTCGCGCCGCTTGCAGCCTGACGAGTTCCAGCGAGTGAATGCGTGAGATGACCCCCCATCAACTTCAGCTCTGCGTCCTCGCTGTGCTTCTGTTGTGAGGCGTTCGTTGAGACTCTGGCAAGACGCCAGCCCGACTTGGGTTTTTCTGCGGCGGCTTGCGCACGAAGACTGCAGTTGGCGGTGCACGCGACGCGGAGAAACCATGAGAGTGCTCTGTGAACATCGCTTCTGCTGACACAGATCTCTCAAGCAGTGCCTCCGCGCACGGCCAGGAAGCGATCCCGCTGTCCAGAAATCCTCCTGGACTTTGCCTTCGCTCTGCAATCTCTGCCCTCTCTGCGTGCAGCACAGTGGCGCTTCCAGCCGTTGCTGCCGATCCTTCGCAAAGCAACGCCTGACAGCGTGGCAGACAGCAGCGACTCCGTGGCAGCTAGCAGGAAGAGAAGCAGATTGCATCTTGCCAGTTCAATTCCAGGTGTCCATCCATTGCAAAGGCAAGGTGTGCCACAGGAACTGGGGCCGTGCTGCTGCGTGTGCCCACCAGTTTGCACATCTTCTCCAGTTGTATGGGGACCGTGCGGCGGGCATTTAGGGACACCGAGGTTGGGACCGGCGAGCTTTGCCACAGTTTGACATGTCTACTGAGTCTCTCCTGCATCGTTTGCCCAACAACCCCCGCCTGAACCTCGACTCTGGTGAAGTGTTAAGCGAAAGCAAAACAAGAACGCTTTCTTTCACACCAACCTCAGTGGAATTGTGGCACGCTGCTGCGGCGTCGAGAAGTGCGTTCCGCTCTCGCGGGGCCTCATCTCGGACAACGGCATGCAACGTTCTTCCAGCTTCCCACCAGAAGATGCCAAACGGGATGTTTGGGCACGCGGCTCCGCCCTCCGCTAAAAGGCCATCACAATGCGTGCACCACGGACCCATGCCACCCTCTGTTCTCCTTGCGCATCTGCTCCTGCATGGAGGCCTCCTCGCAACAAGCGGCCACAGCTGTCGGTGACATAAGCGCACGTGGAACTCGGCAGGCCCGGTAAGCCGTGGATTGCCTCATGCGTAAATCAGCGCAGGGAGCTACGCAAAGCCTGACAGTAGGGTTGGGTTTTGGGCGGGAGCGGAATGATCGAAAATGCATCTGAAGGCAACTCTACTCGAATTGATATTGAGGAAATACCTTGCACAACGAAGTGGAACAACAATGACACGACGACGAGCAACTCTGCATCATCCGATCTGCATTCGTGCAGGGACACTCATGTGCTTTAGGCCCTCTGCTCCTTCTGTTTTGTCTGATACACCCTCTATGCCCTCTATGCCCTCTACACTGCCTCGAAGAAGGAGGGAGCAACGGCTGCCAGCGCCACTGTGCTGCAGCCCCGCACGCAGAGAGAGCAGAGATTGCAGCGCGAAGGACGGGCAGCAACGGCTGCCAGCGCCACTGTGCCGCAGCTCCGCGCGCAGAGAGGGCAGAGATTGCAGCGCGAAGGACACCTGACGTCATGCCGGGCGTGATCGGCATTTCGACAGTGACGATGAGAGCTGTTGCACTCCAAGATCAGCCGAGTCTCCAAGCCTTCGCGCCGCTTGCAGCCTGACGAGTGCCAGCGAGTGGAGGCGTGAGATGACCCCAAACAACTTCAGCTTTGCGTCCTCGCTGTGCTTCCGCAGTGAGGCGTCGTTGAGACTCTGGCGAGACGCCAGCCCGACTTGGGTTTTACTGCGGCGGCTTGCGCACGAAGGCTGCAGTTGACGGTGCACGCGACGTGGGGAAACACCATGAAAGTGCTCTGTGAGCATCGCTTCCGCTGACACAGATCTCTCAAGCAGTGCCTCCACACAAGGTCATGAAGCCATCCCGCAGCCGTTGCTGCCGATCCTTCGCGCTGCAATCTCTGCCCGCTCTGCGTGCGGAGCTGAAGCACAGTGGCGCTGGCAGCCGTTGCTCCCTCCTTCTTCGAGGCAGTGTAGAGGGCATAGAGGGCATAAAGGGTGTATCAGACAAGACAGAAGGAGCAGAGGGCCTAAAGCACATGAGTGTCCCTGCACGAATGCAGATCGGATGATGCAGAGTTGCTCGTCGTCGTGTCATTGTTTTTTTTTTTTTTTCCTCGGACCTTTTTGCAAGTCTCCCGGCGCGGTCCCAGTGCAGCAAGCTACCGGAACCAACCAAAAGTCCAGAACCAACCAAACCCCCAACCTCCTAAGAACGAAGCGAAGCTCACCCCATGCGGGAGGTGAGAGGAGGCGCCTCCGACGAGTCGGCAAGGACATCGCTCAAGAGAGGAGCCTCGCCATCGAGATTGGCAGTGTTGGAAATCGGAAGGGCTGCGACAAAGGCGGCGACACACGCTGCGCGCTGGGACGCGGCGGCACTGCGTGCTCGCGCCCGCGCGAGCAACCGAAGGAAGTCGGCAGCTTCGGCACTCCAGCGACCACCAACTTCAAGACCGAGGACAACCAGGCGACACCGACGGGCGTCGGCGAACTCAGGGTAGGTACGTTCTTTGGCCCTGCGCGCCTCGGCCAAGGCCGCCCCGGCAGTGCTGCCGCGCCGGCGCCGGGGCGCACCAGCAGAAGTAAGTGGCGAGACGAGCGTAGTGTCAACGGCAAGCTGCGAGCCTCCCCACAACGGCAGCCCATTGGCGATCACCTCGATGCGGCGCTCATCATGCCTGGATGCCTGCAGGTTCAGGTCTCGAACTAGGACGTGTGTGGCGACTGCAGCACCGGCCTCACGGCAGACCCGAGCCGCTGCACGTTCGAGCGGTCCACCTCGTGCCCTGAGAACGCCAGACCGAGGACAGGCAGCGATGTGGTCACCCAGGGCATCCTGCGGACGCCCACAGCGGCATCGCGCAGGTGCAAGTGGCAAAGGGAGCCGCAAGCGACGGAGGAGTAGGACCCGGAAGAGCGCAGAGTCGAGGGCGAGCTCAGGAGCAACAGGTCGGACAGTGAGCAACCTGGCGGCGAAGGGGCCGGATTGTGAGTCGAGGAGTGCGAGTTCAGCAGGCCCGACGGCGCGGCGGTGCGCGACCGAGGCATGATCGTCGAGGGCGCGGGATGCAGAGCGCTGCCAGCCGCGGTAGGGGACATCAGGCTCGGCATCGTCAGCGGCGGGCGCCGGGCCAGGCTGGGGCAAGTCGGCCCACCGTGGGACCGCAAAGCCAGCCTCAGCAAGGGCGTCGGAAGCTTGTACTAGGTCCTGCACAGGCGACCAGTCAACGCCACGGCCATCGTCCAGGGCTTGCACCAAGGAAGTAGCAAGCGCGGCGTCCCGTACACGAAGGACGGCGACTGCGTCAGCCCAGGACGCCCAGAACGCTGCAGGCGCGTGCAAAGCAGCACTGCGCAAGCCAAGACCACCATGACGGAGGGCAAGTTGTGCAACACGGGCAGCGGCCGGTGGCAAGGGGGCAGGCCCCTCGGCAAGCAACAACGCACTCAAGGTTGTGAGTACACGAGCATCGTGTGTGCGTGCATCGTTGTGCAAGGTATTTCCTCAATATCACTTCGAGTAGAGTTGCCTTCAGATGCATCTTCGATCATTCTGCTCCAATCTAGAACCCTACCCCTGCTTTCTAGCATTGCGCAGCTCCCTGCGCTGCTTCACCCATGAGGCAATCCCAGGCTTACCGGGCCTGCCGAGTTCCACGTGCGCTTATGTCACCGACCGCTGTGGCCGCTTGTTGCACCTGCCACGCAGCAGCCGAGGAGGCCTGCATGCAGGAGCAGACACGCAGGCTTGCAATTTTCAGGCGCTGGCTTTGTGTGAAATGGGCTTAATTCGACTCGTCGACGGAGCTCGCGCCAGTCAAGAGCAGCAGCATTGACGAAGATCCAGTTCCACGCGCTGCTTTGCGCATGAGGCAATCCAATGCCTCCTTGGCTTGCCGAGTCGTGCGCGCACTTATGTCAGCGACCGCTTGCACCTGCCACGCAAGAACCGAGAAGGCCTGCATGCAGGAGCAGACATGCAGGGTTGCAATTTTCAGGCGCTGGCTTTGTGCGACATGGGCTTAGAGACGGAGCTCGCGCCAGGCAAGAGCAGCAGCATTGTTGCCCCGCACCGCACATGAGGCAATCCAATGCCTTCCTGGCTTGACGAGTCCAGCCGGGCGTCGAGGCCGTTCAAGCGGCTGTCGAGGCCGTCGAAGCGGCCGTCCATGTGCTCCACCACCGCGGCGCTGGTGCGGCGGAACTCCTCCGCGTTCGTCGCGGCCGCGGCCTCCAGGGTCTGTCCCACACACTGGATCACCCGGTCGGCTTCCGAGCTGGTGTGGCGGCGGTTGGCGATGCCCTGGTCGCGCTGGAGCTTCAGCGCCGCCAGCTCCTTGTTGAACTTCGCCACTTCCTGCGGAAGGAGATCTTCTCGCGAGGATTGGCGACGTTCTGGGTGCGGCCGCTCTCGACGAGCTTCTCGAGGTAGCGGATGCGCCTGTTCTCCGGACGACACAGGCTGGTTTTCCCAAAGCAATCTGCTGGAGGCTTCGTGCCAGCCCTTTCGGTGGAAAGCTGCCGTATGCTGACATCGGAAGTGTGTCATGCCGACATCTTTCGCACATTGTCAGGCATCACGGCTTAGATGTGCCGCAAGTGCAAGCAGCAGTGCATTTACAGGCCACCGCAGGCGAGATCTTCGTTCCATGCGTCGTGGCGGTGACCGTTTGAGTCCAAGTCGCAATGCTGCCTTCGTTTGACGCTTCTTTGTTCCAATGTTTCGGTGGCTTGCGCAGCATTGACGCCACGTACACCGCATCAGAAGAGCACAAAGAAACTCGATGTTTCGAAGACGCCGGATTTCAAGAGCTGTGTGCGGAGACACTCCGCAAACGGCTAGCCTACTCGGCCGAGATTGTGTCAGATTGTGTGGAACATTGCTTGGAGGGAGCATGCCTTGGAATCCCAAGACGCAGAGAGCTGCGCTGCACCTTGGCAGGCAGCTGCTCTCAACACTGAGCTTGGGCCGATTGCGTGGGCTGGCAAACCATCTCAACCAGCAGTGCCAACGCCTTGCATTTGGGCTTGCTTTGCGAAGCACTTAGCAGCATGCCGGTGGTGCTCGGTACTTCGACAGCGGAGGTGAGAGCTATTACACGCCAAGATCCGCTGATTCTCCAGGCCTTCGCGCCGATCGCAGCCTGACCTGTTCCAGCGGGTGGATGCAAGTGTGCTTCTGCAGTGAGGAGTTGTCGAGGCTCCCCCGACGCAGCAGCCTGATGCCGATTTGCTGCGAGCTGCCTGCGCACGAAGGCTGCAGTTGATGATGATGCACCTGGTGCGGGGAAAGACCACAGCAGTGCTCTGTGAACATCGCTTCTGACACAGATCTGCATCCGCGCGGGAAGCGATCCTGCATCGTTGTGGACTTCAGCGGCGCTGGCTCTTGCTGACAAAACTTCAGAAGCAGAGGGCCGTCAGCTTTGGGTAGCACCCCGCACTGCCTTGCACATGAGGCACTTCAAGGCTTGCCGGGCTTGCCAGGTCGCGCGTGAGCGTTGATCACCTAGTTGAAGAAGCGCGCTGCTGTGGGAGTCCAATGAGTCGTGTGCGCTCTTGAGAGGGCGTAGCGGGTGGAGACGCAAAGCAGAAATCTAAGACAGAGGGCCTGAAGTGTATGAGTGTCCCCAGACGAAGACAGCTCGGATGATCCGGAGTTGCTTGTTATCGAACAGCTTCGAGTAGAAGTCTCTTCAGTTGGATGTGCGATCATTTCGTTACTATCTAGCACCCAACCCTTCTCTCAAGCTCCTCGGTGCATGAGACGATTCCACAGCATAAAGAAGCTCAGCGGCGCGAAGATAGACAGACACGCTGCATCTGCAAAGGGCTTAGCTTGCTCGGCCGAGGCGTTGGTGTGGAACGGCCTTACCTCAAATAAGCTCGTTCAGTCTCGCCGATTCATCGCCCGATCTTGCCTCAGTCATTCCCTGTGCGGACTTGCACGAGCGATCTCAGCATTGCCAGACGGGACACGTGCTTGTCACCGGTTGTGGGTTACCGCAACCGACGGAGCCGAGAGACCGCTGCATTCTCCTGCCCTTGCGCTTCAATGTAAGCCTCTGGGGGGCACGAGTTTGTGTATACATATGGTTCACAGCAACACAGATGATGTTTGAGAGGTGTTTCTGCATTCTCTTGTCTTGTCGCCCGAGCACCTGCGGCTCTGACAGCGGGTGCTCGCGAGCTCAGAGCTCGATGAGCTCTCGCGAAAATGCAGCATGCGCCGCTTTGTCGCTAGATGTTTCCACGCAGAGACCCGCTTCAGCAGAGCCGCATGTCGCTCTTAAGGAAGTATCGGCTAGTGTGGCCACCGGCTGCTTCGGCAAGGCTTGCAGAATGCCGCCATGGACAGGTGGTGGCTTTGCGTCCTCGTTGGGCGCAGGCCCTTAGGAGCCTGCTAGTTGGAAACTCATGGGAAGATGCTGGGTAGTGGCAGACTAGCTGGTTGTGGGATCCATGGTAGCACTGTATCACACCGACTCAGGCGGGTGGAAGGGTCGGTGCTTTGTAAAACTACTCTAGAAGACCAGTTCCAGCAGGGTTCATGGCTCGGGGCGAAACCGGTACCCGAAGCCTGTGCTAGCTGAAAGTTTGCGGCCATGCCTGCTTGCTTGACGCTTTTGAGTTTAGAACAATCGAGGGAACACAGAGGCCGCTGCATTCTCTTGTCTTGTCGCCCGAGCACCTGCGGCTCTGACAGCGGTGCTCGCGAGCTCAGAGCTCGATGAGCTCTCGCGAAAATGCAGCATGCGCCGCTTTGTCGCTAGATGTTTCCACGCAGAGACCCGCTTCAGCAGAGCCACATGTCGCTCTTAAGGAAGTATCGGCTGTTTCGGCAACGCTCGCAGAATCCGCCGTGCTCTTATATAGGAGCCTAATAGTTGGGAACTCATGGGAAGATGCTGGGTAGTGGCACACTCCTGGGTCCTCGGCATTCCTAAGCTCCTCCGGCGCGCGGCGAGCCCGCAGGCTCCGTCTTCAGCAGGTTCTTACAGTAAGAACCTGCTCTTAAGTTCGAGAGCTTCACTTGCTGAGAGCTTCTGCACGAAGCCCTTAACATCCGCCATGATGGCCTCTTCAGCCTTGAGGTTGTCCGAGAGTGGATGGAACCTCCGACCGCTCTTGGCAACGTGGGGAACAAGAGCGGGGTCTGCTAGCAACTGGGCTTTTCAGGAGGGCTGGGCCCGAGGATATTATGTGTTGAAGGCCATGCAAGCTGAGGTTTTTGGTCCTGTGCCCGCCAACTCTTGGGAGGGTTGAGGGCTTGGGGTTGAGGGTTTAAGGGGTCGGTTGAACCCGAAACCTTATTATAACAGCCTGCAGCCCCGGCATGAAAGTGCTCATAACTCCAGTCCGAGTGGACGGTCCTAGAACAGAGCCCACCACTTGACCCACAAACCCGAAACCCTAGACTAGAGGGCTCTGTTTGAAAGTTTGTGTCCGTTTAGCACAGCATCCCGTCATCCAGCGTTCCACGTGCAGTTTTATAAGGGTTCTGCCTGGCTCAGTCAAACATGGGGTGCTCTGTGCATTAGGATCTCTATTACATGCTGCATCATAAGCGGCGCGTGTCAACAAGCAGTCCCTTCGCACGCTTGCTGCAGCGACAACCACTATGAACAGCTAATCGTGACAGTAGTGAGGCATCCTCCATAGGACCTGACTCTCTCTGAGTCTCTCTCTCTCTCTCTCTTGCTCTCTCTTGCTCTCTCTGTCTCTGTTTGTAGGGTTTGAGTCTGAGGGTTTAGGCTTTGACGGGTTCATGGCTAAGAGGTTATAGGGAGAAGCCTAGTTGTGGGGGCTACCTACTATAAGTATAGTATAATGGGGCCCCCCTAAAGCCCTATGCTGATACTTAAGGCCTCCACCCTAAGAGGAGTTGACGGTTGCCGATGTCTGGTTCGCTTCACTTCGCTTGCCTCGGGCTGGACGCGCTCTTCGAGTTTCCAGCTTGAGCTGAATGATTTGCAGAGATCCTTGCCGTAAGCACCACAGCCTGCTGCGCTGTGGTACCCTGAACCCCCCTAAACCTTCAGCCTCAAATCCCAAACCTCCAGCCCCACGGTTTAGGGTTTAGGGTTTAGGGGCTAGCCACCCAGAGCTTTCCGAGCCTCTGGCCGGAGCTGCCTGCCCTTCCTTGTCCTGCCGATGCGTGGGCTCCACTAACGCTGGGCACTTGGCAAGGCTACTACTGATACAAGCTTCTTCAGGAGAACATGTGTTTATATATATCTATATATATATATATATATATATTTAAGTATAAGCATATAGCGACATACTACTACGACGACTAGTACTACGACTACTGCGACGCCTACTCCTACTACTACTACTACTACTACTACTACTACTACTACTACTATTACATCTACAACTACATCTACAACTACCTACTACAACTACAACTACTACTACAACTACAACTACAACAACAACTACTACTACTACTACTACTACTACTACTACCACTGCTACTACTACTACTACGACGACGACGACGACGACTACTACTACTACTACTACTATTACTTGCTTGTGAGAAGGGTTTCGGCCGGAGACTCAGCCTGCAGATAGGGCCTTCTACGTGCCATGAGAGGGCTCAGCTGGATTGGAGCGCTAATTTGCGGATTCTGCTGTTACCCTGGAAACATCGGCTGCGAGATCTCTGGCCAGCGTCGGTCCCAATTCCGACGGCTGGGCACTCTCGACTGTATGATGACGACTTCAGAAAGCTCAGTAAACCCGAGGGTTCGGTCGTGTTCCACAGCCGACCGAGGAGCCACATCTGCCTTCGGTAGTGTGGCGAAACCCCCTGGATTGGAGGCGACCAACGCGAAACATAGTCGGACTCAGAAGCGATCCTTTAAGAGAGCACAGCAACGTGCAGGTCGGGATGGATGGGTTCAATATCGGGGAAGATGGCTAACTGCCACTGACATGGGCGTTGCAAGGCGTGCGCTGGTGGAACATGTCTGCTCCACACCACAGGCTCCTGCTACCCGCACCGGGACGGTTACAGCACCTGCAAGTGCTCGGCTCCGCGTGATGACATACAACATCGGTGGCATGGCCTCGGATCTCTACGACACCTTTGTCCATTGGCTTCTGCGGCAACAACAGGCGGATGTTGTATTTGTCCAAGAACTGCATTGGGGATGCGGAAAGACGGAGAATAGCTGGGCGATCGAGGGATGGCAAGCGATAGTCTCTGCGGACCCGCAGAGGCGATACAGTGGAGTGGGCATCTTCATTTCGCCCAGATTGGCATCTGGGGCAGAGATTACTCGCGCGGTCTGCATACCGGGACGACTCTTGCACGTTCGCTGCCGACGAGACAAGGTCACGCTGGATCTGGTAGCGATGTACCAATGGGTTTGGCAATCCAAGCAGTCGGATGACGTGGCGGCTAAGCGACAGGCTGTCTGGACAGCTTTTGGCACCTTGCTACAGCGGCTTCCGCGACGACATCTGCTGATTGTGGGCGCGGATCTAAACTCGAGATGCGCACCGATTCCAGGCCTGATAGGTCGGGGACTGCTTCAGGCTACAGCTCGCCACCCGGACCCGGAACTACTGGAACTGGTCAAGCAGAATGAGCTGGTTCTTGCCAATACATGGAGCAGCTCCAGGAAACTGCACAGTCACACGTATCATAACGGCCCAGTGCGAACACAACTGGACTTTGTCATGGTACGGAAGGCTGCTGCCGATCGAGTGGTTAAACAGGCCAGACCGATCGGCTTGGACCTTGCACCCTGGCGTAAAGGGCCGAAACATAGACCTGTTCTGGCTAGCGTTCCTATGCTTGCAGGCTGGTGCTTCGCCAAGAAACGTCCCTCTGTACAGGGTTTCTCACTTCGGGATTTGAGGGCCAACGTGGTTGGGGGTACACCTGTTGCACTGCAGCTTAAACAGGATATCAACAACCTCCTTTCCCGTACTGACCCCAACGCTGGCCTTGAAGCTGCCAATGATCAGATCCTTCAGCTTTGTAAACGGTACTTCCCTAAACAAGCCCGAACCCCCAAATGCCAACGTGACCCGACTACCACAGCTGCCATTGAAGATATGTGGAGGGCGCACCACAAACTGCGGGAGCCCCTGCCTCCGCAACAGTTTAAGGCGTCCAGTACTGCCTCGGCCAGAGTAGTAGAATTTCGGGAGGCACACAAGAGGGTTCGTAGTCTTGGCAAGGCTGCTAGGCGTAAGTGGTTGGAGGACCAGATCGACAAAGCAGACCGGGCGGCCAGGCATCATGATCAGGCCGAGGTGTACCGAATAGTCAACACCCTGGCACCACGACAGGGTCGCACGACGGTGTACATCAAATCTCCTGAAGGACACTTGCTTAGTGGCGCGGAACAGTTTAAGGCTATCTACGACTACTACAGCAAGGCTTTCAGTCGGGAAGAGGAGTTCCACTGTCCTAGCAGTTGCGATCCAGTCTTGTACAGTGACCAGGCTGTTCTGTCTGCCATAGACAGGCTTAAGTTGGGCAAGGCTGTACCTGCCACGAGTGTACCAGCGGAGATTTGGCGTCTCTGCCCGGAGGCCTTGATCCCAAGATTTCAGCACGCACTAGCAACGGGCCAACAGGCCGGTCAGCGACTACCCACCCCCATGACTGACTGTAAGTTAGCACTTCTCCCGAAACCCAATAAGGCTGGCAGGCAACCCCAGGACCTTCGACCCATAGGCCTTCAGGACCCTAGTTCCAAGATACTTGCCACCCTTATCCGGGATCAGGTTGTCGAGCAGGCGTCGGAGAAACTCCGTCAAACCCCGCAGTTTGCATACCAAGCACAGAAGTCCATGGAGGAAGCGGTAGCGCGTGTCGCTATGCACTGCAGACGGGTCCGACTTTCGCTGAAGTCTGCAGTTGTCAGTGTGGAGCAGAAACGCGCTGGACGCAGAGCGGCCACGTGCATAGGAGGCGCTATGCTTAGTTTGGACCTCAGTAGAGCCTTCGACACCCTCACCAGACCCATTCTTCAAAAGGCCTTGGAGTTTGTAGGCATAGATCCTTCACATCAGCAAATCATCCTGGCCATTCATGAGCAATGCAGCTACAGCCTCAAACATGGCGGTAAAGATGGTGCCTTCCCAATGTCCCGGGGCGTTCGTCAAGGATGTGCATTATCGCCAGTGTTGTATGCTGCCTTCACGGTATGGTTCCATGCACAGTTGAAGGACCGCACGTCACAGGCATGGGCAGACAGGCTTGTAACCTTATATGCCGATGACTCTCACTTAGCTTGGGAACTGGAATGTGTTGAGGACCTAGGTTTCATGAAGAAATGTGTCCAGGCTACCTTTCAACTTTTCAGGGAATGCGGTTAGACTGTCAATGCCTCAAAGTCCACTGCGGTCCTTGCATTGAGAGGCAGTGCAGCTCACCGATGGCTGCGATGCAACAGCCAGAAGGTCCAGAATACGGTTTATATCAATTTTGGTACCCCGTCGGACCCCATTTGGATCCCTAGGTCCCAGAGTATGGTTTACCTTGGCATTGTTGCATCGTATGCCGGCTTCGAGATGCAGACTCTGCGTCATAGACTGCGAGCTGGCATGCAAGCCAGGCAACGCCTTGCAAAGCTTCTGCATTCCCGTGTGCTTGGTCTCAAGTATCGGGTGCGTCTCTACACTTCATGTGTTAAAAGCACGGTTCTATACGGCCTGCATGCGGTTGGGGTTACTAGTGCGGTGTTGCAGAAGCTTGAGTCCTGGGACGCACGATCTTTGCGTGCTGTTGCCAAATCCCCGGTCCATCTGTCGCGCGAGAATAACGGCGTCTTCCGCAAGCGCATCGGCGCGGAATCTCCCACTGCCAGCCTGCATAAGCTACTCCGCAAGCGAACTGCCAAAGTCCTGGAGCCATGCTGTGTGCAACTGTTTCAGGAACAACTAGACTTCTTTGCGGAGCTTGAACAGTCTGCTAGTGGCAGTGCGAAGGGTTTGCAGCCAGTCACGTGTGTGGCGAGCGAAGGGGAGGCCTGTCGGATCTGCGGACAGTACTTTCCCAACAGACGCATTTTGCTTACACATATCTCCCGGCAGCATCCCGAATCTGCTGCACAGAAGCGCCCGGCTCTGCCCCACAACCATGTGTACAGCTTACATGCGGCGGACGGCATGCCGAAATGCCGCCACTGTGGGGAAGTGTTCCAGAGGGTTGATGGCCTCAAGAAGCATCTCAAGTCAGCGTGCACTGTTCTATATCCCAAAGCGGCGACATCGGGCCGAGCAGGCTCCACCGGTGAGGGAGAGGATCAGGTCCCTCTCTCTCACAGTGAGGTGCTAGGTCGCACCTCCGTGGTGGAGTACTGCCCTCCGCTGATAGAGGATCCCGAGTATAGTGTGCAGTGTCAACAGGGCTGGAAGGATGTCTTCCGCAACCAGACATATGCCGAGAAGCTCAAAACTCACTGCGTGATCTGCAATCAGTGGCTATGCATGGTAGGCCCCGGAGTGAAGCAGCACTTTCGCCTCATGCATAAAGATTACATGAAGCATCATGATGCTGCGGTCTCGAGACAGACCAGCCTTGGCTTAGTAGCGCTCCACCCGTGCCGCTATTGTGGCGAGGAGTACAAGAACCCTCGCTCGCACCTTAAACATTGCCCTGCATTGTACCAGGCCAGTCTTAGCGGCCTTATTCTGCACGCATCCACTCAGGTTCGTGAGCCCTTGCATGGACCTGCCGATGGAGGACTCAGCCCCGAGCGTAGCCCAGAAGGAGGTTGCCGAGTTCTTCGGGAACAAGGATCGTGCGAAGGAGGCAGCGGAGGACGGCTGGACCGCAGAGGGACGTCAGCCAAAGTGGAGGAAGCCGGAGTGGGGCGAGGGCAAAGGAGCTCGCTGGTGGGGTGGCTCACAAAAACGAGGATGGGAGCCGACACAGAGGTCGGAGTCCTCAGAGGGCCTCGACGGAGCCACGGTGGAGCTGATCCAGGCCATGACAAAGCTCGCCCTCAAGCACGAGGAGGAGCTGGGCAGATCCCGCCCAGAGACGGGATTCATGGCCTTCTTCGATGTTGGCGACCACGGCTACCTCAAGACCCTTCGAGAGACGGCCTTGGAGTGGCAGCAGAAGTGCGAGCAAGGACTGGTGAAGAGTCCGCTACGGCACATCCTGTTCCTGTGTCTCCTGAAGGACTTCAAGGCCAAGCTGCAGACTCTGTTCAGCGATCAGGAGCGGCTCCAGAAGTGCTTCCAGATGGAATGGCTGGTGGAGGGAAGCACTGCCCTAAATCCCCGCTGGCAGTACTACCAATGGAATCCGACCCTGAGGGCCCAGGAGATCGCCACTCAGATCCCGCCGATCAGCCACATGGATCTCCTCACCCAGCTGGATGTTCTCGAACAGCATGTGGCCACGGCGAACAATCTGACCAGATTTCGAGCGGTTCGAGGCCTGGAGGAGGAGTCGCAAAACGAGGTGGAACCCTTCATGCTTTCTTTCGGGTTCAGGGACCCGTCCTCACACCTGTGCCACGCGGCGATGACGAGGCTGTGCGGCTGTGCGGTGACCAAGGTGATGGGATTCCGAGTCCGCCCGGAACGAGCCAGCAGGCAGCCGTGTGCCCGAGCAGTGGAGGAGGCGTACCTTCGCACCAAATATTGCGATTGGCGCCCTCGCAAGCCACGAGCAGCCCGCAGCTCCCAGACCCAGAACCAGGGCTGAGTGCGGCCGAGGCCGCTGCTACTGCTGTCCACTTTAGGCCACATGCAGACCCTCAGCTACCGATAGCTAGACTGCGTAATCCCCGCAATCACTGCTACATCAACAGCTTCATGCAGGTGCTGTGCTGGATGGGCGAATTGACCGCCTCCAAGACACTTTGCCAAGGTTTTTGCCAGGCAGGGTTGCGAGCACTAATGCAGAAATGCACTGTTTGCATCACTGATCAACTGCACTGGCGACGCCATGCACCTGAGTGCTTGGCCGCAGCCACACCGACAGCATGATGTCTGCGAGTTTGCCGAATTTACAGTGCCTCAGCTAGGAATTACTGCCTTCAACGGTCGCTGGGAAGCACGATTGGAACTGCCCGACATTTGCAGTGATGCAGGCACCCTTGAGGCGCCGCTCCCATTGCATCACCTGAGCCTGGGAGGCCTGCAAGCTATGCTTGATGCATGGCACAAACAATACGCGATACACGCTCTCACACGTCACTCTGGGCTGTTAATGTTGCAAATCTGCCGCTATACTGATGGTGCTGCAGTAGGCAAAGATGACACAGTGCTCAACGTGTGCCCTGGACAGGTGATTCAAGTTCCAGTCTTCAGCAGTGACGTGGGTACTGCTGTTCGAGCCGAGTCCTTCGTGATAGGAGCTGTCATTCTGCACCTAGGGCCCAGAGTCACAGAGGGGCACTACCAAGCGTACATAGGTAAGCCTGTCCCCCAGCAGCCGACCCTACCATACGCTAATGCAAGCGAACTCCTATCTAGTTGTACTCGCTCGTTGCTAGCCCGGACCGCGTGAGGATGGTTAGGTCGCCATCCTCCGCGCGGCTAGGTCGCCGCGCAACGCAATTCAGACCTGTGTCCGATCTGATGTGGGCCTGTTGGCCCGGCACGCTGAAGTCGAGCGCCTCTACAGAAAGAATTTTCTCTGCGAATCGGTTAGTATGTTTATATGTTTATCTGTTTTTGCCATACTCACAGCAGTCCACCATTTGCTATGACCGCCATGGACGTTCGATGTATACCGACTGCCAAGCATGCACTGCCATTTACTGCCTGCCACCATAGGTTCCCGTGTCAGCACGACTGGCTCGAAGCAGTCCTCTGCAGTGTCCACAGCAAGCTCGGTGGCGCTGCGCTCAGGTCTCACTCTGGCCACACTGTGCAGCCTTGCTGGTACTCGCTAGCGGCTCGAATCTGCGTAGCTCTGTCTCTTGGCTTCAGGGGTAGCGGGCTGTTTTATCGGCATGGCCAGTCAGTACCATGTGCCGTGGGACGTGTATCAGGACTCCCTCTCGGAGTACTTGATTCGATCTGCGTATGAGTCGCTGCTGCAGCAGCAAGGGGTCGAATTTCGACCCTTAGACGTCAGTATGCTGAGCTACAATGACATCCTTGCACATGCTGCCCGGACCCTACGAGCTGATCTGATGCAACAGCTGTACCGATACTCCGAGGATCTGAGTGAGAGCATGCCGGCACTGCCAGGCCCTGCACTTCCGATGTCACTTCCATTGCCTCCTGGTCCTGTGGCACCAGCGGAGCAGTATGCCTATGACCTGCTTAATGGCGGCGCTTGCTCCCTCTGGAGTGCACTACGGATGGCGATTAACCTTATTCAGTTTGAGCCGGCCCGACATGGCAAGATCAAAAATCAGCCTGGGGCCATGAGCTTCTCACTGGGTGCCTTCTCGCGCACTTGCTTTGTGGGGATCTGTCGCAATACCCTTCGATATCCCAATCTGTGCAGACTGGTGAATCGTTACATCATCCACACTCTCCCCGAGCATCATTGGACGAGTGTGGCAATCCACTGGAACTGTCAACTGCCGTTGCACAGGGACCATGGCAATGGACCGGTCCCCAATGCCTTGTTCTCGCTATCGGCTTTTGAAGGTGGAGACATCTGGATACAGTCGGAGGAGGGCTCGGAATACCAGGAGGTCTCGGGGCAAATGCTACGAGGGAAAAGCTGGAAACTACATGATGCAGCCACTGTCTTTCCGGCTCACACTGCGATGCACGGCACCACGCCATGGCGAAGGGAAGACCGGGTCACCATGGTGGCCTATTGCATCCGCAACTACTACTCCCTCGATCAGTCCTTTCGCACACAACTTGAGGAGCTAGGTTTCTGCTCCCCTCCGGCGGAAATGATGACAACCAGATTCCCGCCACAGATCCTGCCACCTGTCTTGTACGACGACTGAGCAGACTTAGCATGCAGGGGAAGTCCAGCATGACGTCGGGCCCTTGATGTCCTAATGTGAGGGGTTCTTGTGCTGTATCCAGAGAGCCTGCACCAAATCCCAGACCGAAGATGACGGCAAGCTTCTTGACTCAGCGAGGGTCTCATAGCTGACTTGCCTGCCATCGCCGGTTGTACCTAGGTAGTCCCCTTCTCGTCCCCTAGGCTAGTGGTGCTCTCTGTTAGTAGGCCAGTGTAACTGCAGCGCCTTGCTACGTGTACAGATGGTGACATGCGTGGCAGAAACCGTTGCATGACACCAACAGCTGTGACCAGCCGTGGCCAGGACTGCTGCATGG
This sequence comes from Symbiodinium sp. CCMP2592, assembly GCA_905221615.1. Classification (NCBI taxonomy): domain Eukaryota; class Dinophyceae; order Suessiales; family Symbiodiniaceae; genus Symbiodinium; species Symbiodinium sp. CCMP2592. Next base: position 274,309 of record CAJNDT010006109.1, read on the forward strand.
GGCATAAGATGGTCTATGGTCCGTGCACTGCATTTGCATGTGCCTTCGTAGAAGCACTGCCATACGTTGACTGCCGTCACCCTATTCCCTTCTCCTTCCCTAACTGCCCGCACCCTAATCTCCTCAGGTCAGCATGGAATCCCAGCCGACGGAACGGCGCACGCGCTGCTGCAGCAGGTTGGGTTGCCAGCGGCACTATGAGCGGGTGAGCAAGGCCTACTGCTGCTCTGGCTGTGCACATGGACAACGCCATACACGTCGCTGTCATAACTACCAGCGCAACAGGCAGCGCGCCATGCAACAGGCCTTGCGAGCAGGGCCAACCATGTGCCGAACGCTAGGTTGCGTGAGGCTCTCGGGAGTGGGACATATCACCTGCTGCTCCGCATGCGGCCATGGAGGAGTGGGAATGGCTCAACATACACGGCGCTGCAACCGCGAGGATCGTCGCCCAATCACTGGCACTTCCGGCTCCTCTGCTGGGCACTTATCCGAGACCTTTGTGGCTGACAACAACAGTACTGGCTCGGATGCTGCTGCTGCTTCTACTTCAGCTGCGAATGTTTACCACCCGGCTCCTCCGGCCTTGTTTGGCAGTGGGACGAACGCCGATATTGGTGCTCTGCAGACCAACTCAACTGCTGAGCCGACGGAGGTGATGCCCAGCTTGGACAGTACGAGCGTTTTGGCCGAAGCTGAGACGGACCCTGCTGTGAGTATAGATATGAGTATGCGTAGTTTTGAGCTGGATGCACTCGACTGATGTAGTGAAGTGTAGCGAAGTCGCTTTCGGAGCCATAAAACATGGTGCGACCTTGAGTCGCCGAACCAAAGGTTCGTCCTCGTCGGATGCCAAGGACTTGGTGAGACGCATGCAAGTGCAAGTACTTGCTTGTGAGTGCACATACGTGTTTCAGTGCACTTGTCTCTGCAGCCTGCTGTCAGTTTGTGTAACTTTGCATGTTGTACATAATTTGCCAATTTTGGCTCAAGTGCTTTGCTTTCTAAGCAGTGCCAAGTGTGCACGGCTGTAGTGGGTTAAGGTAGCTTCGCGCCTTGCGGAGTTGCTACTCGCGACGGCCTGCGCTTTTGCAGGCTTAGGGACTGTGAGCGTGCGAGTGGACTCGCGAAGCAAAAGGCAGCTGCCGCTCCGTGTTTGCAAGACCGGTTTGCGGTGCTTCACAATTGGGGGCTGTTCTGGGAAACGCTCTCAGTTCCTCCGCGGCCCGTTGGTGGCACGAGCTTGAGTAGCTCGCCCATCGGCGGTCCGCCCCGGACGCGTGGGCTTGAGCTCACGCTTGCGGCTCTTAGGTGGGCGCGGCTGTTCCGCGCTCCCTTCTTGCCCCTGCTATGTTTTCGGAGGTAGCAGGGCAGCCCGAAGGGGTCACCCTGCTTCAGGCTATTGAGGCAGGTGATGTCCCTTACCCGCGGCGTATGGGCTACGTCGCGTGGCTCAAGTGGCGGAAGTCCACCGGGAGCCGACCGCTTCGTAAGCGCGACGGTCGTTATACTTCGCCTGAAGTGGAAGCGGCCCTGTGGCGCTCCGTCATGGCCTTCCTCCATGATGCTGAGAATGGAGAAGAAGATGAAGAGGAGGAAGGAGAAGAGGAAGATGAGGAGGTTGATCCTCTTCAGGAGGCCCTCGGCGAGGAAGCCGAAGAGGGCCCGGAGCTGATCCCTGACGCGGGAGATGGCTCCGCGTCTCCAGGCGGCCCACTGCGGACCGCTGGAGCAGTCGCGGGAGGTGCGCTCTCGGCCATGGCCACTGGGATGGCCGCGGCCGTTACCGGCGCGCTCCCCGTCGGTGTTCCGGCCCTGACCGACGGGGCGGGACGTTCCGGTCCGCCGTCCGTGTCGGATTACATGAACCGCGTGGCTCGTATCGCTCCGGCGCTTCGGGCGCACGGAGTATCTGTTTCGGCCGGTGAGCTGGCAATGCTCACTACAAAGGCGACTCTTCTTGCTGACGAGTTCGCCCAGGTCGGAGGCGACTGGCATCTGCGGACCGTTCCTGCTTCTTAGCCTGGCTCGCTACGCCAACCCAGCAAAAGGCAAAAACAGGACGCGTGTACCTTGCAAGGCTATGCAACAAGCCAGCTTCCCTGTTTTCCTGGAGAGCTGTCCCCGGCCGGAATTTGTACCGGGCGCTAATTCCCGCCGGGCGCAATGCAGAGAGCTGTGGCATTGTCCCCAGGAATTTGTTCCCAGGCACTTTAACAAAAAGTCCCTGGGGACTCAGGCATGGAAACAATGGTTTGCAATGGTTTGCACATAAGAACGCTTGGTTATGAGCCCAAAAGGTCGGATCGAGTGGGTGGTTGTGGCCACATCATGTACAGAAATCAACGGGTATGTATAGGTTTCCAACCCAAATGTACAGGATCCAAAGCTGTTACCTATGGAAACAATGGTTTGCAATGGTTTGCACATAAAAACGCTTGGTTATGAGGTGAAAAGGTCGGGTCGAGTGGGTGGTTGTGGCCACATCATGTACAGAAATCAACGGGTATGTATAGGTTTCCAACCCACATGTACAGGATCCAAAGCTGTTAACTATGGAAACAATGGTTTGCAATGGTTTGCACATAAAAACGCTTGGTTATGAGCCCAAAAGGTCGGATCGAGTGGGTGGTTGTGGCCACATCATGTACAGAAATCAACGGGTATGTATAGGTTTCCAACCCAAATGTACAGGATCCAAAGCTGTTAACTACGATAGACGACTGCATGCACCTTGTTTCACTTGTTTGCGATTCAACAAGAAGACCAGAAGCAGAGACCCAACCCTAAAAACCCACAAGTTAACTTTAAAATATACACATATCTATACATATAGCACGCGTGCATGACATACACAGGCACCAACATGCACAAATTTTTATGTATATATATATATATATGTATATGTATCGCGCACGCACACACCATGTATACATGTGCATAAACTTATTCTGGCCAGGGCTCCGTCTTTCCATCGATCATTGCTTTCGAAACGATCTCCCGTTTTTAGGACATATATATATATATATATCTTTCTATATATATATATATATGTATTTGTAATTATCCTCGATCTTTTCTCTTGTAAGATGCCGTGCTGCATCTTGGGAGCATTCAATCCCTGCGCAGCAAACAGCCATGTCAGATTGCATGTTCAATCAAAACAAAGCATGGCGATGGCCTCAGAGGTTGTTGCCGCATCATAAGCTGCAGTGCAAAGCTTGCTATCCCTCTGAGAATTGTGTGACCGCTGTGCTGTGATTTTGTGACGGTGGTTTACCAGTGGACCAGTGGCCGCAGCATTTGGCAGCTGCTTGCAACATTTCTCATGGGGCGAATCGGCAAATCATAGGTGCTAGCAGGCATAGCGGCCACCCACAGGCCATGTTGAAACCAGTTCTTGCATGCAATACCACTGCTCCCGAACCTCGTGTGATGCTTGATTCCTCTTTCGACCGTGGTTTTGCATGGCTTTGCCGCTTGGCTGTGTATAGCTGCCCATTGGCATGCTCATGCTCTGATTACTTGCAATCTGGAAGGTTCCATCGCGATGGCCACGGATTTCGGATCCGGATTGATGCCTGTGCACGCTTGGGCTTCGCCGCTTGGTTGTGCTATAGTGCTGCAGCATGTGAGCATGCTCATGTAAGCTGATTGGTGGCTGGATCGAGGTTTCCATGGCGCGATGGTTATGGGTTTCTGCTGCGATTCGCTTATAAGCTGGGCTTTGCCGCTTGGTTGTGCTAGCTGCATGTGGTCATGCTCACGCATGCACTGGTTGCTTGTTGGAGGCTTCCATGGCGATTTTTATCAGGGCTTCGATAACCTGGATCCTCTTTGGCTTTGCCGCTTGTCTCCATGGGTCAGTTGTATGTGTGCATGCTCATGCATTCATATAGCACGCTGGAGGCTTTTCTTCTGATGGATGGCATGGATTGATATCCCTGGCTTGGGCTTTGCCGCTTGGCTATGCACGTGCAGTCTAGCATTGGGCATGCTATAGCATTTGCATTGCTTGCTTGCTGGAGGATTCCATTGCAATGCTTATAAATGGGTTTCGATACTCGATTGATTCCCTTTGGCTTTGCTGCTTGGCTGTGTGAGTTCTATGTGGTCATGGTCTTGCACTGACATGTATAGCACGCCGCTGGAGGCTTTTATGGTGATGGCCGCAGGTTTCTGGATATGCTCCATGGATTCATATCCCTGGCTTCGGCTTTGCCGCTTGGCTGTGCGCATGCAGTTTAGTATTGGGCATGCTAGCATATGCACTGATTGCTTGCTGGAGGCATCCGGCGATGCTTATATATGGGTTTAGAATCCCTGAATATTGATTCGCTTTGGCTTTGCTGCTTGGCTGCGTTTTTTTTCTGTGTGCATGGGCATGCACTGACATAGCACGCTGCAGGCTTTTATGGTGATGGCCGCAGTATTCTGGATATGTTGGTTGGATTCATATCCTTGGCGTGGGCTTTGCCGCTTGGCTGTATACACGCGCAGTCTATGCTAGCATCTGCACTGCTTGCTTGCTGGAGGCTTCCATGGCGATGCTCATGGGTTTCGCTACCCTGGATTGATTCGCTTTGGCTCTGCTGCTTGGCTGTGTGAGTTCTATGTGGTCATGGTCATGCACTGACATAGCACGCCGCTGGTGACTTTTGTGGTGATGGCCAGAGGTTATTTGGATATGTTGATATCGTGGCTTCGTCTTTGCCGCTTGGCTGTGCTAGCTGCACGAGGGCATGTGCATGCATGCACGCATGATGGCTTCCCGGAGGCTTCCCTTGGCGATGCTTGTGGTTATGCCATTGATTGATTTGCTTAGGCTTTGCCGCTTGGCTGTGCTAGCTGCACGAGGGCATGTGCATGCATGCATGCATGATGGCTTCCCGCAGGCTTCCCTGAGCGATGGTTGTGGTTATGCCATGGATTGATTTGCTTCGGCTTTGCCGCTTGGCTGTGCTATAGCTGCACGAGGGCATGTGCATGCATGCATGCATGCATGATGGCTTCCCGGAGGCTTCCCTGATGGTGGTGGTTATGCCAATGGATTGATTTGCTTGGGCTTTGCCGCTTGACTGCGGTAGCTGCAATGTGGTCATTCTCATGCATGCATTGATTGCTTGGCGATGGCCGCAGGTTGATGGATGCCATCGATCGATGCCATGCATTGGTATCCAAACATACGTGATTGCGATGCCCCAGCATGCATTTGGAGTGCAGTTGTTGATCTTGCAAGCTTCGTCGCATGCTGCTTACACTTTAAGTCAACCACAGCAAAGTTAGCTCGAGATTTTGGGCCGAATCATCCGCGGTGAACATGGTGCGCCAGTGCACCAACGAATGCTGGGGGCTGCTCATGGTCGCCCTTTTCAGTGCTTTCGAGGGCAATATGGAGAAGATAGCCGCAGATGCCTCGAAACTTTGCTTCATGCTTGCCGATGCCCTGAAGTTTCTTCAGCAGGGATTCCATTGCGCAGAGTATTCGGATCTCCTGGGCTGGGCCGTCGGTCTTTTTCGGACGGCAGCTGCTGCGGAATTTCACGAGAATGGCAGCATATCCTGTCTTCCTTTTCCGGATGTGGCACGTGACTGCTACGTGAAGTGCCATGAGAAAGAACCCGAGCCATTTATGATATGGCTTCAAAAGGTTGTGCCTCTGATCGATCATGAGGACAAGACCGATCAGCTGGGCAAATCCAGAGAGTTTCTCTCTCTGCTCTTGGATGACCCCCATCTGCTACCATCATTCCGTGCCTTGGATGCATTACATGAAGGGATCATGCATGTGCGACTCGATGTTGATCATTGCTATTTTCTTTAGGCCGCGACTTGCAACTGCTGCATATGTTGGTGGCCGATGCCTGGTGGGGGTTGCTGACGCACACTGCCGCCCTTGAAGGATCTTCATGAAGGACAGTGGGGCCGAAACTTTGTGCACTTTTTTTTAGAATCAGATGTGCATCTCGTTCACAAGTCAGTGGCTTCCGATGACTGCATTCAATTTGATGTTATCCACTCTTAAATGATCGAGCCGAAGCCTTGCCTGAAGCATGGAACCATGCATGATGTGCACTCGATCATGGCATGGCCAGATGGTGCATTGCATGCAATGACATAACTCGTGGTTAGCTTCATCTCGCTAGCTGGCCCGTTGCAATGATGAAGCGACCTGCTGCAGCACAGAAGCGTGGCAAGAAGGCCATGAATCCCAAAACATCGCCGTGCAGGACTGGTGCTGGCATCCAACTTTTGATCTGCTCGTGGCTATGATTTGGCGGCTTGGCATGCAACTCTTGTGCTTCGACTTTTGGATTTGCTTTATCTGAATGAACTATAGGTGAGGACTTATGCAAATCACCCGCGGCTTGGCAACTCTTACTGTGCAGACCGCTGCGGGCTTTGCTTTTCGACGATTTTGGCTTTGCTTTGTCTGAATGAGGACCCGCGGCTTGGCAACTCTTACTAGTGCTTCGGCTGTGGGCTTGAAAAGTTGTGTGCCCGTGCATTTCGTTCATAAGTCAGTGCATTTAATTATCGATGGCATGCAACCCATTCTTCATGGATCGAGGCGAAGCCGTGCCTGAAGCATGGAACCACGTGCACGCATGCATGCAGGTTCCATATTCGCTGGGTCACATGTACTGTGCATTGCTTGAGAGTCAGTATACTTGCTGCACACAGAGTGACATATAATGGCGAAGCCAATCAGTGGACTGGTGCAGCTATGGCAGAACACGTTCCCATCTGTAGACACGCCAGCTTCTTGCTTGCAATTATAACAATGTATATAAGTACCTTAATTGTTCCTGTGCCACAAGTATGTCGGACCATGCAATAAGATGCATCTCGATCCACCGCGGGTCCTGGCATTTACGCCGTATGAGCATTAGTTGAGGCCCAGTTCGTTTGCATCCCCGACGAGCCGCAGAACCCCGACGAGGACGAGGATGTCAGCGAGGAAGCACTCAAGTCGAATGCCGCCCTCCTTGAAGTGTGCCTTGTTTGAAGTTATGTGTCTGTTTCGCAGTTTCGTGCATGTTGCAGATGACAGACTATATAGACTTTATTTTAGTCCATGCACCATCACATTTCGATAATTCACATGGTGAGCTCTCCCTCATGCAGGACTGTCAAGTTTTACGAGCAGCAGGGCTTGGGTCAATGGCCGGTGGAAGACATCGAAGCAGCCTTGAAGCTCCGCTACCCTGCATATGCTGCCACTGGGGACCTGCACACAGTGGCAATCCTGGTTCGTGGTTGCATTCAAAGCCTTGTGCGGCTCACCAAAAAAAGCAGCAAATCCCGCAAACCCTGGCTTCAAAAGCTCAAGGACATGCCTGCTTCGGTTAACAGTCACTATAAATATGGCCTTTGCACTTTGCTGGCCCGACGACATATGCAGGACGCCTGTGGCCCCTCCCTGCTGAAGGTGAAAAAGCGGAAGAGTAGTAACGGGCTGGCGAACCCAGACGAGATGGAGACGCAGGTCGACGGTGCAGGACGCAGAATTCCGCGAATCCAAGCACCAAATTTTCTGCCGGATGTGATTGCTTGCCTCGAAGCCCATGATCGCTACCCCTTCGACCACTCCTTGCAGTATAAGATACCATTCAGAAAGCTTCATGGTGAACTCAAGAAAGGAACCGGGTTGCACAAAGTGATGTGGAAGCAAACTGTCAGCATCATGCCGGCCGTTGCATGAAGGAATTCCTGCTGCTGAGCTGCTTCAAGCACAGGCCCGCTCGGAGGTCATGCGGGGATTGTCCGATCCACGCATGAATGAACAAGTTTGCCAGGCTGCTGCTGCTGCCGACGCTCAGGATGATGATATCCCCGAGGCCGTTCTGTTTTTTCCGGCACAGTTCCCTGGGCTTGCCGATGTAGCCTTAAGGCAACCTCATCCCTTGAAATTTCTGTGTTCACCGACAGGAAGGAGACCACGGGGAAGCCGAGGACGAGGCCAGGGTTGATCCTGCTGCCCATGCACCGACCTCCTGCCTGTAATTTTGGGTGTTCCCGATCGACAGGAACGATCGGATGGGGAATCCGAGGACGCAGGGTTGATCCTGCTGCCCATGTATCGGCCTATAGTTCATCCCTGTAATTTTGGTTGTTCCCGAGCCTACAGAGTCTGACGTTCGGCTACAGCTTCACCCAGAGCTTGTAGGGCGTCCAGTCACCCAGCAGCCTGCAGACTTTGACGTTTGGCGCCAGTTCAACCAGAGCTTGGCGGGCGTCCAGTTACCCAGCCTTGAGAGTGTGACTTCTGGCGAAAACTTCAACCAAAGCTTGGAGGGCATCCTTCGCGTCGAAGCTGTACGACCTCTTCGTGGCGAACTTTGTTGGCTTTCGGGGTATCCATTCCCCTACCCGCAGTCACCTCCTCCTTCTTGCCTTTGTCATCGGTGCTTGGGGTTCAGGCTGGTTGTGGTTTAGGGAGACAGGTTGAGGCTTCAGGTTCAAACGCTATCTTCACCTTGGACACCGTGGCGAAGTACATGACACGGTCACGACCTGTACGTTGCGAAGTTGTTGGCTTTCGGGTATCCATCCCCTTTCCCCACGCTTTCGTAACGACCTCTTCGTGGCGAACCTTGTTGGCTTTCGGGGTATCCATCCCCCTACCCGTGTGCTGCTGTACGACCTCTTCGCGGTGAAGCTGTGCGACCTCTTCATGGCAAACTTTGTTGTTTTTCGGGGCATTCATCCCCTTGCCCGTGTACTGCTGGCCCCTCTTCGCGGCGAAACTGTCTGACCTCTTCGCGGCGAACCACCTCTTCGTGTCGAACCCTTTTCGGCTCTTGGAGATCCAGTCCCCCACCCGCAGTCACCTCTCCCTCTTTGCCTTTGTCTCGGTGCGTGGTGGTTCAGGCTGGTTGTGGTTTAGGGAGGCGTGTTGAGGCTTCAGGCTCAGACACTGTCTTCACCTCCGACACCGTGGCGAAGCTCATGGCACGGTCACGACCTGTACGTGGCGAAGTTTGTTGGCTTTCGGGCATCCACCCCTTTTTCCACGTGGACGTAGCAACCTCTTCGTGGCGAATCTTGTTGGCTTTCGAGGTATTCGTCCCCCTACCCATGTGCTGCTGTGCGAACTTTGCGCGGCGAAGCTGCGTCCACTTCGTGGCGAACTTTGTTGGCTTCCGGGTAATCATCCCCTTACCCGTGTACTGCTGTACGACCTCTTCGCGGCGAAGCTGTACGACTTCTTCGTGACGGACCTGGTTGGTTTTGGGGGTATCCATTCCCCTACCCACAGTCACTTCTTCCTCCTTGCCTTTGTCTTCGGTGCGTGGGGGTTCAGGCTGGTTGTGGTTTAGGGAGGCAGGTTGAGGCTCTAGGCTCAAACGCTGTCTTCACCTCCGACAACGTGGCGAAGCACATGGCGCAGTCACGACCTGTACGTGGCGAAGTTTGCTGGCTCTCGGGTACCCATCCCCTTTCCCCACACTGCCGCAACGACTTCTTCGTGGCGAACCTTGTTGGCTTTCGGGGTATCCATCCCCCTACCCGTGTGCTGCTGTGCGACCTTTTCGCCGCAAAGCTGTTCGACCTCTTCCTGGTGCACTTTGTTGGCTTTCGGGGTATTTACCCCTTACCCGCGTGCTGCTGTACGACCTCTTCGCGGCGAAGATGTACGACTTCTTCGTGACGAACCTGGTTGGCTTTGGGGGTATCCATTCCCCTACCCTCAGTCACTTCTTCCTCCTTGCCTTCGTCTTCGGTGCATGGGGTTCAGGCTGGTTGTGGCTTAGGGAGGCAGGTTGATGCTCTAGGCAAAAACGCTGTCTTCACCTCCGACACCGTGGCAAAGAGCATGGCGCAGTCACGACCTGTACGTGGCGAAGTTTGTTGGCTTTCGGGTATTCATCCCCTTTCCCACGTGGACGTAGCAACCTCTTCGTGGCGAATCTTGTTGGCTTTCGGGGTCCATCCCCCTACCCGTGTGCTGCTGTACGACCTTTTCGCGGCGAAGCTGTTCGACCTCTTCCTGGTGCACTTTGTTGGCTTTCGGGGTATTCATCTCCTTACCCGCGTGCTGCTGTACGACCTCTTCGCGTCGAAGCTGTACGACCTCTTCGTGACAAACTTTGTTGGCTTTCGGGGGATCCATTCCCCTACCCTCAGTCACTTCTTCTTCCTTGCCTTTGTCTTCGGTGAGTGGCGGTTCAGGCTGGTTGTGGCTTAGGGAGGCAGGTGGAGGCTCTAGGCTCAAACGCTGTCTTCACCTCCGACAACGTGGCGAAGCACATGGCGCGGTCACGACCTGTACGTGGCGAAGTTTGTTGGCTTTCGGGTATCCATCCCCTTTCCCCACACTGCCACAACGACTTCTTCGTGGCGAACCTTGTTGGCTTTCGGGGTATCCGTCCCCTTCCCCGGAACTGCTGTACGACTTCTTCGCGGCGAAGCTGCACGACCTCTTCGTGGCGAACCTTGTTGACTTTCTTCGGGGTATCCATTCCCCTATCCGCAGTCTAGGGAGACAGGTTGAGGCTTCAGGCTCGAACGCTGTCTCCACCCCCGACACCGTGGCGGAGCACATGGCACGGTTGACCGCAGCCGTTTCCTGACTCGCCGCGCTACGGCGGGGCGTGTGTGTGACAACCCTGTGTCCAAGGGTCTTCAGGTCACGCTCCCATGACATGCTTTGCCTTGCCTTTCTCTCGGTCTTTTATCACTACAGCAGGGGCACACGGCATCCACAACCTACCGTGTGCAACGAAGCTACGGTTGTGGATGGGAAGGGGGACTTGGCCAGTCCCCTGTACCTGCAAAGCTTGTGACATCCTGGTCTTCGCTGTACATGGTTCATCGTCGTACTGGTATATATGCTTTCTGCCTGGATGGCCTGGGGCTAAGCCGAGAACCCCACCAGTCGTTCTCCTGCAGCCGTTGCACACCTTCGCAAACAGCCAGCTCTTCGCAGGTAGTCAGGCCGTGTTGGGGTTTAGGCAGGTGGTAGGTTCAGGCAGGGTTACTTCACGTTGTGCTTCTTCGACGTTCTTGCCCATGTGCTGACATGTCAAAAGTCTCTGATGTGTGGTCACTTGAGACCTGGGCATCAGGTGGTTCATCGCATAAAGAAACCTCACTTGACATTCCGTGTGTGTTTTAGGATCCTCGCTTGAATCGTGTCGAGGGGTCAGATGCACCAGCCGTCGCTCCCAATACAAATCAAAGCTCTGTTCAGTGCGGCAGTCGATCCCTGAAAAGAAGCCAAGCCGGGTAGTTGGTGCCGCCAGGGTGCAGCTGGACGCTGGTCGGTGGAGTGCTCGCAGCCTGCCAGCAGGTTCCGAGATCTGCTTTGCCACGTTCTGGTGCGTGTCTGTTTCAGGTGCGTGATCGGCCCGAAGGGTTCGGAGCACGTCTTCTCGGGCAAGGTGCCGTTGCTGAGGGCAGAGCCCGAGCCCAAGACATGAGTCCGGTTCTGGTCTCTAGATCAGAGGTGAGCATAACGTCGCGAGCTTCAGCAATCGAATTAGTTTGGTCGACATGGCTTGCTACCCTAGAAACCTGTTGCAATGGATGGAACCTATCTATTTACGACTCTTGTATCTGTCGTCTTGCCTGAACGAGTAATGAAACTATACGTGTTGATTTGGAGATGCATTGCGAACGCAAGCTATCCATATAACAAAAAGAATGGTCCAATACATTTTGCTGCAGCCTGACCCATGGCAATCACACTTCCAAGTGTTATATAGGACGCAACAAAAAATGCAATGGCATCATAAATGACGGCTGTCAGAACATGTCCAGGCAAGAGAAAAAGCCATCTAAGAGCGAATTTCAATTGATGCTACATATCTAAGACTGCACTGTGATTTTCTTACCATAAGAAAAATCCAATGGCTCCCCTAGTCTTGAAGCTGCTCCAGTCTGATGGAAGTCTGCTGGGCGTCGGCCGGGCGATGTGAGCGACACTTCAAACCCTATACCAGACCCAGCCCACCAGTGGACATGCTTATCAGAGGCCACCAAGTGAGTGATCCACGAGGTACAACAAGTACAGCTCCGTTACCGCGACAGTGGAGATGCTCAATCGTGACACACATGCGATGGACTTAAAGCTTCAGCATGGGTTATCCTGGAGCAACTGGACATAATGTTAGGCTGTGCCAGATGGCTACTGTGTGGTGTTCTCCACGTCCCAACAAAGTGGCTGACTCGGAATCTGCTTGCAGTTTGATCACTCCGATTTTGGCCGCGCCAAGACTATTTCCTGCTTTGGCGAGAAGACAAAAAAGCTCAAGTCTTTGAGTTGGTTTTGGTTCAGATATTTTTTTCAGCTCATGCATACAGCTTTTCCGTTTCAGGATCAAATGCCGGAAGCTGAAGCAGATCTTGAATCGTCGTGAGGCTTGACATTGGGAGCAAGTCCGGGAACAAGTCTTTTGCCCAGACAGCCGCAGAGACAGAGGAGAAGGCACAATCAGCTCACTCAGATTCATGGGCTGCGGGCCGAGGTGGTCGACATCTCAAACAATAAGCCTGCCGCCCTGTACCGAGGACGGCGGAAGTGTACAGTGTACCCAAGAAGGGCCAGAAATGCCAGTTGGATGTAACTAGCTGCCTAGCTCCATCTACCGGCTATTTGCAAGATTTTTTCCTCGGGCGTTGTGACTTGATCAGCAAGGCCGCACTTTCTTCTCAGTCCTCTGTGGGAATGCCCGAGTTTCTTTTGGCAAAGGCATGCTGCGACTCCGTGACTGAAGCCATCGCCGCATCTCGGGCCAAAACATATTGCAATGTGCGAAATTTGGGAGCCCTCGTGCAGGCAAGTGCTTTCACGCTTCTCGCTGTGTGCCGAATCCAGGCCTTGAATGCTGGTGTCCTCCCAGGGAGGAAAGGCTATTGCGTAGTCTGGTCAGCGCGGGCCCCAGAGCCCAGTGCGTCTTTGCAAAGCGAGAAGTGCCTGGCACTAATCTTGCATTGCCCAGGCATCAAAGAAGTGCTTCCATCTGTTGTGGCACGAGGCAGGGTCCTAGAGTCGTAGAGAGCGGCAGGTCAGTTCACGAAACATGGAGCTGCAAAGTAGGGTTGTGGCACAAGCACAACATGCCGTGCTTTCGTCGTTTGCTTTTTAAGCTCGCGGAGGCCACTGTCACCCGGTGTTCAGCTCTGGGCTAGTGGTTGGACTGACCGACTGACTGATTGATTGATTGATTGACTCACGACTGACTGACTGCCTGCATGATCGCTTGGCTGACTGACTGACAGACTGACTGACTGACTGACTGACTGACCAGACCAAACCAAACATCATGGAGTTTCGTCACCTGTTGTAATAGCGAATTTTTTCCATAACGCACAGGGCGTGGGGGTGTGGGGATCCGGAAGTGGGCTTTCCGGGAGCGAGGTTTCGGGTTCGGGTTTAGCTCGGTCAAAATCTCCTTGCGAGGCGGCTGCATATCATTAACTATATGTGTTCGTACAGATGTTGCTGGGGTTGCAAAACCCCAAACCCCAACCCCGCTCGGAGTGTGCCCTCGTGCCCTTTTGTAATTTTGGGGTCCTGAACCAAGTGCTGAGTCAGCTGTGGGGTTCTTTCGGAATCCAACGCCAGAGCTGGCGAACCTGGAATCCGTAGTTTTCACCCGCAGGCCTGGGCCCTTCGCCTACAGCTTCACCGAACATGCTTTGAAGGCTCCGAAACCGAAGCATTCAGTCCTGAAGCCCGAATTGTGAACCCAAAGCTCTAGACTAACCCTCAGCCCAAAGGCCCAAGCTGCCTGCGGCGTCATTAACGCGCATTTCGATGTTGTTTCGTTTGCCGGCGCAGGGCAAAGAGGAAGAAGCCTACGCTTCACTGGGCTTTCTTCGACCTCCAGACGCAAGACTGCAAGTGTCAAGCAAACTACCAGTGTACTATCATTGCAGTGAGTTCCTTGATCGATCCGGTGCGCACGCAGCTGAAGAAGGCAAATCAAAGTGATTAGGGCGTTCATTTTGGTTTTGGGCGTGGGCTTGACTTCTTACCAAGCATTCTTACCGCCGGTCTTGCTAGGTCAAGCTTATATACTACAGACCAGACAGCAGCAGCTAGCGGCGGCAGTGTAACCACAGTGCAGCTCTTGTCCCGGCAGGCTGCGCATATCTGCCGGCCCTTGGCTGCAAGCTCCCCGATGCCCTAGGCCTGATGCCGAAGCCAAAGAAGAAGCAAAAGTCACAAGGGATCCGCACGACCAGGCGTGATCTGATGCTTCAGCCGTTATTTCGTGAGGCCACCTATAGGACATGATCGGGCACTTTAGTGTTGGGATTGCAAGCGAAGCGGGTTCTTGCGGAGCTTTGGGTAAACATGGGGATAAAGGTGGTGATGATGGTGATGACCTCCATATGAGCTCATATGTGTGTATAATTGTATATACACATACATACATATTAGTATACCTCTGCATATACATATATATATATGTATGTATGTATGTATGTATATGTATATATATATATATATGTATAATACACACATTGTATTGGATACCAGCAATAGCTCAATACATACATATACAGACATACACATACATACAGAGAGGGTTTGCTTCTTTCGCATTTTCTCTGGCAACTCAGCTGCCCAAATTGCGGCTCGGCTGGTGCGCAATTCGCTACACGACACAAGTCAAACGGCCGTCCTCAGCGCTGTCCAGGTTGACCCAAAGAAGGCACATCTCAGAACCCTACATTCTCAACCATGGTGGAACCAGCCTAGTTACTAGCGGGCTGCGAATGAAAACTGCAAGCCGACCACGGCCAGCAGGCGAAGTGTGCCCTACTCATCGGCGCCTGTTTTTTTGAGGCACGTGGTGTTGTCAATCAACATGACTGACTTGAGGTTTCTTGTCATAGTGCATGGCTACTATTCATGTCAGGGAGTCCCCACAGACGAAGGAAGCTCGAAGGATATTTCGGGAGCCGAAAACCCACCAAAACCGAGGGCATCGAATCAAGGAGGGCGCATCCCTGCAAACAATTTGGTAAGTGCAGATTCAGAGCCGAAAGGTCTTCTGCCATCTCAGTATGAACCCCGTATGAATTATCCGCATCCAACCTCATCGTGCTCGTTGAATCCTATTGAAGTGCCATGGCAGGAACAATGCCACCTCCGAGACCTGGAGTTTTAACGCCGTTTTACAGAGTTCGCCCTCTCCTTCTGCTAGCCTATGAATGGCAGAAAGAGAGGGCCAATACAATGATTTCAATTGCAACGGAGCGCTGCACAATGCACGACTTCGTTGTATGCTAGCGTAGTAGCAGGAGAAAGGAGGATCGAATCACAGGTGTGTTTCTGGAAGCAGAAACTTGAGGGACCGCTTGTGCCTCGCCTGGATTGTCCGAGTGTGAGCGCCGAAACCCCAACCCCTACACCCTAAACCGGGCTTCCATCTTCAAGCAGCTTGTTGGACTTGCTAACTCCAAACACCCACCTCCATGTTGGATTCATCAGGTGGATTCATCAGGCATGCTGAGATGAGAGCGAGAGAGAGAATGAGCACCGGCTTGGTCAAGATTGCTACATCAGCACAGCAGCGAGCAGCGAGTTGCCGAGGCTTCGTCGCCTGAGACGAGCGTGCAACAAGTGCAACCCAACCAGATGAAAGCAGGACGCATGTTGTGCGGTGCTCTTGTCCGAGCAGTTTGCCAAACGTGCTCTCCTTGTCTCTCTGTTTACAGTTTTGTCGGCCAAAGGGCGGGGTCTGAGCAGTGGGATTTTTTTCGGTGGCCACCATCCCACGACATCCCACGACGACTAAGAAGGCTGCTCGAAAGTGCAGTTCTGTCTCGGTGCACTGGTAGTAACGATGAGATTGCAGTTCTGGTTGCCTTGTTCCCTTGAGTGTGCCATTTTTGTCCATTCTTATTTGCGACCGTACGCCTGCGACAAACGCATTTCCGGCTCAGCTGAGTCAGCACATGCGATGCAGCATGTGCCCGCATCTGCACCGAGGCTCCTGCGCATGGTGAGAATGTTTGCGGTCGCAACAAGAGTCTCGTTTCCATTGTGACTGTAGAGTATTAAATTACCCGTGCAGGCGTCCGACTCGGTGGTGGTGATGCGGGTGGCGCCCACTCGAGCGCATGAATGATGTGTGGTCAACACGATTGTTTGGAGGCCTCACTTGCGTGTTTGCCAGGCTTTTTTTGTATTGATCTTCTGCGCACGTCGGTAAGCTCGGCATCGTGCTTGAGGTCCGTCCTCCTTTTTTTGACTCCTCCTTTTTTGTACCTCAACCTGACCCAACCTTTGAGCGGCCGAGGCGAAAGCATGTCTCCTTCGTGTCGGCCGCACAGTTCGATCATTGCCACCACCTCCATCCTGGAACTGCCGCCGACATGTGTCGCAAAAGCGGCGGCACTGTTGCGGGACCAGCCCGACAATCTGGAATCGTATCTTTCCCAGCCAAGCTGTGCAAGGGCACTGTGGCGCCAAGGCCTTGAAAAGGCAGAGGTGCTAACGGCCGCTGCTGGCGTCGACCCAGCAAATACGCCAGGGAAGTCGCCGCGAAAGCGCTATGCACTGCAACTGTTGGGGCAAATAATTTGGGAAGCGGAACTGGGAGCGAGCAACTCGCCGAACCAGATGGATCTTTGGGATCGAGCAACGCCACGGCACGAGCGGCAAATCGACCGACATCCTTGTGCTGAAGCGGCTGAAGCCAGCTTCTCCCCTGAAGCCGGTACCGCCGATTCCTGCAGGCAGAAATCGCGCGCGAGAGCTCAGTCTGCCCGTGTTCGGAAAAACGAGGCGCCGGAAGACATTGGGGATCTTCGACGTTGGGAAACCAAACTCTCCTTCGCGCTCTATATCAAGGAGCAGCATCACAAAGAAGTCCAAGAGAGAGCTCGATCACGGAATGGGCGAATTGAGGCCGTGCGGGCTAGTTATGCACAGAGGAAGCAAGAGCACGAGGATCGACAGCAGTCAAATTGGCAACAGCGCACCAAAGATCATGAAGAACGTGTTGCGAGGAGCAAAGGGGCCAAGCAAGAAATCTCAGACCTGATGGTGAATGCTTCTGCAGTGAGACAGGCTGTCCTTCAGACGAACCGACGCAAGATATTCCAAGAACAAGAGACACTGAGAAGCCAGCGCATCGAGCAGGAGTCAAAGAGGCAGCATGGACGATAAGTTGTAGTGCAAGTGAGAGATGCGCGAAAGCTGTCTAGATTTGATTTGTGCGGAGGGTGAAAACCCCTACAATCATGATGACTCCTGGTGTCAGGCAGCTGGAAGCAGAGCAGAAGCGTCGTAAGCTTCTGCAAGAAAAGGGCGTTGGAAGAGCCAAGCTGCGGGAAACCCGCGAAATTTCATGCAAGCAGGCGATGCGCTTGGAACGAGCCTCGAATTCAAGTCGTGATTGTCAGTGGCTTGCAGGGCAATGCGTGATCGGGGACCGAATCTCAGACCCTTGTTGACTCAGGTATCCGATGCGTCGAGCGCGAACTGCTGCGCCAGAAGATCGAGTTCAAATCTCCGTCAGCTACACCGTCTGTGTCACCTCGCGCCCGGAGTCGACCAAGCAGCGCCAGAGGCTCGCAGCCATTTGTCCCACATCCGCCTGGGAGCAAGGCGCCAGCAGCGCGGCGACCCTTTGTCCAGGGCTACAAGCCTGACGGTCGCAGCAATGATACCCTCAGCGGCTGGGATTGGGAACCGCTGGTTGGAAACATTCCAGAGCCGTCCCTGATGCCTTGGCCACGATGCGCGGATGCGTTGGCACAGGCAGGTACTCGTACAAAATGCTGACTCTGTGGGCTTCTGCAATCTCAGTAATCAATAGTGATCAGTGACTGGATTTCCTTGCTTTTCAGGGCGACCAGACCGAAAGGACAAGGCCCAGCTCAGCGGACGACATTGCTTCAAGTCGGACAACATCAGTACCAAGGAAGCCTCCAATGGAACATCCCGGTGACAAGTCTGGCGACTATCTGGGCGCGGAGGGCATCTTCACAGTAGCAGGATTCCGAGCAGTTGCCGCCACAGTCGAGTTCGAAAGCTGTTGCACTTCCCAATTGGTGCGTTGAGTTTGTGCACCTTCAGGTTACTTCTGACGATGTTCTGCAGAAGGACTTCGCAACGGCTGCCGCGTTTTTCGAGGATCTCTTGGTCGATCTCGATGCCAAGACGAGCCGGGAGCTGGCGAAGGTACCATCCACGGTCTCTTGGACGAAACGGAAGAGGAGCCTCCTGAGGTGGCAGCGCGGGTGGTGGTACTTGTGCTTGTAGTAGTTTTTTGGCCAGCAGGAAATGATCCTAACCTGACAGCCGCACCATCCAGGTTGAGTGTACGGCTGACGAATCCGAACCAGCAGCTGCCTCGGCAGCAGAGGAGGCTGAGCCTGATCCGCGGCTGGGCAAAAGCCGCATCAGCCATGCCGTCACTTGGCCAGGTTGGTTCTGAATGCCTTAAGCTGCAGCTAGACGGAGGTAGGCCCGGCATAGGAAAGAGCCCTCCGGTTTGGAGGCACCTGTCTGACGATGTTTGCTCAGCTGTGCAGTGCAACCTGGGTGGTAGCTTCTTCCTGAAATCGGTTGGAGTGACAGTTCGGCAGACATAGTCCGGAGTGAAGCCGGGGGCAAGGTCTAAATTGGAAGTTCGGAACTTTTGCTTGAAAATGTTTGATTCCCATCATGTACATGGGTTTCTTCAGCAGCTGCCAGAATGACAAATTGGCACAGGCCGCCGGTGAGTTTCACATCATCGACACAGAAGGATTTGTTGAGGAGCTTTCGTGCTAGAGAGTCGGTCGTGGCTATCCACTTCAGGTGAGGGTGTTCGTTTACGGCAAGCTGGCTCACGATGCTTCAAAATGGGAGTTGCTGGTTCCTGCATGCGAACCGCAAGACGAGACCTTCCCGGCAGCTGCAGCGGATGGCAAGCATGATCAAACCGTGGCTTCTGGAATCCTTGCGGACACTGAAGTTGTTCGCTCGATGCCTGATGACTCGGCTGCCCGAAGCGAACCCAGTGGGGGTGATTCTAGCAGTCCTTCGCCTGGCCACAATGCTAAGGCGATTGGTTGCGATCGCCAAATTTATGATACGACCAAGCAATAGTTATGGGAGCTAAGCCACATATTCCAGAGCACGTGAATTTTGAGCGGTGCTTCAGACCCCGTCACACAGGTGGAATTGGATGAAGGATTGCCGAACGTGGTGGACTTTCCTGAGGCAAACGGTGTTGAGGCAGGGAGTCCGTAAGACTGGCGAAATTCAGAAAGTGTCGGCATGCTTCAGTGCTTTACATGCGTGCTGGCTTTCGAGGAATTGCGCCAGAAGAGGGTCTCACCAGGGAGCGAGACGAGCAGCCACAGTTCGTCCTCCTAGAGCCTCAGGCAGGAGTTGAGCTTGACTGCAGTGCAGTGGAGGGTCTGCTTTTGGCAAGTGCTCCGTGCTTCAGCTGAGCGATGGACTCCTGGGGTGGATTTCTGCTTGCCGATCGCAACTGCGCAGTCAGAAAGGCAGATGGTGAGAGGGGAATACAGAAAAATCGAATAGTGAAGTGTCAGGCTTGGAGCTGAGCAGAAAGTAAACGATGTCTCTCACCTGGGAGGACAAGCCGTTGTAACGATTATGATGCTCATTGATGTGCCCTTGCATTGCGAGACATTTGATGATGGCACGGCAGAGAGAGAGAGAGAGAGAGAGAGAGAGAGAGAGAGGGAGGGAGAGAGAGATTGATGCTCTTCAGCAAAACACCAAGTGGCAGAAAAAGGGGAGGGAGAAGGTTGCAGTTTGCAAATGTCATTTGATTTGTTTTTTCGTTTGTTATACCAGCTGGCAAAGGGAAGTTCTGCGCATCCATCGGAGGCCTTGGATGGAGAGAATGTAGGCGACTCAATATATGGCGTTTGCGGACAGATCCTGCTCATGAGATGAACCGACCTGTGAGACGCTGGTGCAGCTGAGTTTTCGGCCTGGTTTCCCACGTGTCTAGAATGCAGCACGACAGGTAGAGAGGACAGAGAGAGGAAACCTGCAGGTAGGGCCCCTTCGGATGTCTTGCGAACATTCTGCTGTGTTAGTAGTGGCCGTCGTCATCTGTAGGCAGCAGGTTCGTTGCTGCACGGGCATGCCGAGTGCAGGCATAAACACAAACTCACAACATGTGGCATTTCCCGCCCCAGCAGTGATGTAGAGTTCGGCAGTTTGGGGGGTCCGACCTTGTGTTTGCTGTGGTTCTTTTTCATTCCGTGTCCGCGCTTTGGTCAGGACTCGAAAGAGTTGGAAGGCTTCGCTCTGCTACGTGGGGGAACTCCTCGGCGTCTCGAATCCGTGCAGACAAGTGCAGCACAAGACTTGCATGAATCTCTGTGGTGCTAAGACTTAACAGAGGCGTCTAAGACGTCCGGAATTGGGAACCCAAGAGAAAAGGTTCGCACAAAGTGGTCGTTTGCTTGGGTCGATCCGAGTCTGCAGAGGCCCTGGACATGATGGTATCGGCAGTTTCTCCGGTGCTTCAAGTACATTGGCAGAGACCGTGCGTTATTCGCTGCACATCTCGGCTTAGCAGTTGCGCCAACGCAGGCGGCAGTGAACTTAAACACTCCAGTCCTCAATCATTCTACCAAGCTTATGCCCCCCCCTAAGCTTTCACAACACTCCGACAAACGGTCGCCAACGACGCAGTAAAGACTCTAACAGACAACTCACAGTCACTCACTCCTGTAATCTCGAAATTTGGTGTTAACGTGGCCTGGTCGTTGCTCGTCCGAACGGGCGAGACATCGTTGCAACCCTGACTCAACTCCCAAGGAACGGGACTGCCTCTGAGGCGTTTGTACCGGCCCTCGCGGCGAGATGCCTGCGAATAAGAAGAAGCAGGCGGCCACGCCACCATCTTCCGATGATGAGCCAGAGGAGAGTGAGTCAGGGAGCAGTGAGGCTGAGGCAGCTCCCAAGAAGAAGAACCTTTTCGCTTTGATGATGGACTCGGACGAGGAGGACTCGGACGAGGAAGAAGAAGAAGAGGAGGAGGAAGAGAAGCCACCTCCGCCTCCGAAGAAGCCGGAGAAGGCAGAAAAATCAGAGAAGGCTGACAAGGCAGAGAAGGCTGACAAGCCATCAAAGGACAAGGCGGAGAAGGTCGACAAGGTGGAAAAGGCCGCGAAAGAGGAAAAGGCAGAGACGGCAGAAAAGGATTCGTCGCCGGAGAGGAAAAAGAAGAAGGATGACCCCGTTGATGATGAGATTGCCATGTTTGGCGAGAAGAAGAAGAAAAAGAAGACTGCTGACAAGGAGGACAAAGATGCCAAGGACGAGAAAAAGGAAAAGAAAGAGAAGAAAGAGAAGAAGGAAAAGAAAAAGAAAAGCCCGACTGTTTGTGAAATCATAGAGGTCTCTCCCATTCCCAAGAAAGACAAGCTCAAGCTGTGCAAAGTGGTGGTGATGGCAGGTGTTGACCCTGTCGACATCGTCACGAGTGCCCCGAATGTCGTTGCGAACAAGAAGTTCATTGCAGCACCACCGGGATACGCGACAGCAAATGGGGTCGATGTCAAAGTTTCAACAGTGGGCGGTGTTGAAAGCGCCGGTATGTTTTGCGGCCCTAAAGAAATGGGCTGGGACACAGATGTGCTGGATGCTGGCTTGGCTGTCATGCTTGCAGATTCCGCAGAAATCGGTCAGCCAGCACCCTCTTACGAAGAGGCCGTGGAGGCTTTTAAGGAAAGGGAGCGAGAAGAGCTAAGGAAGAAGGAGGAGGAAGCAGCAAAGGCAGCAGCTGCTAAAGCGGCAGCCAGCAAAGATGACAAGAAGGGTGGCAACAAGAAGAAAAAGGGACGCTTTGCTGACATCACATGGATGGAAGGTTGCTGGCATCACCAGGGGAATTTCGTGTTGCAGTTGTTTCATGCACATGCAGATGCGCTTTTAGTAGTTTCCGTTGCTAAGGAAAGGGCAAAGACGATGACGAAGACTTGGACGATGTCTTGGCAGACTTCAAAGAGGACGCACCGCCAGCTGAAGACAGCAAGTCAGCGAATGCAAAGAAAAAAGATAAGAAAAAAGCTCAAAAGGCAGCGGATGATGATGAGTTCGATGCTGCTTTGGGTGAGTTCCAGGAAGACAAGCCGGAGCCAAAGGCAAAAGCTGCCGCGAAAACAGCAGCAGATAAGAAGAAGGCCCAAAAGAAGGCAGCCGATGAAGACTTTGATGCTGCCTTGGACGAGTTCCAGGAAGACAAGCCGGAGCCAAAGGCAAAAGCTGCCGCAAAAACAGCAGCAGATAAGAAGAAGGCCCAAAAGAAGGCAGCCGATGAGGACTTTGATGCTGCCTTGGACGAGTTCCAGGAAGACAAGCCGGAGCCAAAGGCAAAAGCTGCCGCAAAAACAGCAGCAGATAAGAAGAAGGCCCAAAATAAGGCAGCCGATGAGGACTCCGATGCTGCGTTAGACGAACTTCAACCACCTGCTGAAGAATCGGCTCCCGAACCAAAGGCAAAGGCGGAAGCAAAATCGGCTAGCCAGAAGAAGAAGGATAAGAAGAAGGGTCAGAAAGGGGATGCAGACGACGATTTCGATGCGGCCTTGGATGAACAGGGTGAGAAGCCAGATGCTGCATCCGGCATTGCACCAGCGGAAGCCATCCCGGAGAAGCCAAGTCCAGAAGCTGAGAAGGACGAAGATGACAAGGATGGGAAGGACGAAGAGCTTGATGCCAAGACGCTTGCCAATCGAAAGAAGAAGGAGAAGAAGGCAAAAGCCAAGGCAAAGCAGAAGACAGGAGGAGAAGGCTTCTGGGGCTCTGACGAGCCCCAAGATCAGTCGGAGACGAAGGAGGCACCCAAAGAAGAGGAGCCAGCAGTAGCAAGCAGCAGCAAAAAGGAGAAGGCCAAAGCCGCGCCGAAAAAGGAGAGCGCCATCGTCCGTGCAGCCCGAGAACGCCTGGAGATGGAGCAGAAAATCGCGGAGGAGAAAAGGGCCTTCGAGGAGGCCGAGCGGAAGCGGATCGAGGAGGAGCAGCGAGCAATCGAAGAGGAAGAGAGGCGCTTAGAAGAAGAGCGGCAGAAGCGCCGGGATGCCAAGGCGGCGAAGATCGCGAAGCAGAAGGCAGAGGGC
Organism: Symbiodinium sp. CCMP2592; assembly: GCA_905221615.1. Taxonomy (NCBI): domain Eukaryota; class Dinophyceae; order Suessiales; family Symbiodiniaceae; genus Symbiodinium; species Symbiodinium sp. CCMP2592. Next base: position 297,373 of record CAJNDT010006109.1, read on the forward strand.
ACTTACTTGACCAAAGCGCAGAAGCTCAAGCAGCAACGAGCGGCACAACTGCGTGAGCAGTTTGGCTTCACCATGGACAAGGACGAGGAGGAGGAGGCCGAGACTGCTGAGAAGGTCGAGAAGGACGACAAACAGAAGCGGCCGATGGCCACCAAGTTGAAGAAGAAGAAGCCTGCGCCCGGGGAGGAGCCATCACCGGAAAAGATAAAGGAGGAGCCGCCAGAGGAGAGAGAGGAGAAGAAAGAGGAGAAACAGGAGAAAAAGCCGGAAAAGAAGGAGGAGAAGCCGCTTGAGAAGGAGGAAGAGGAGGAGAGCGATGGCTGGGAGAAGCTTGACGAACAAGAGGAAGAAAAGGAGGAAGCTGCCAAGGAGGAAGAGGCGTCCGATGAGGAAAGTGGGGACGAAAGCAGCAGTTCCAGCAGCTCTTCTTCCTCTTCGTTCATGGGATACCGTTCGCCGGTGATTTGCATCATGGGGTGCCTGGATGCAAACATAAGCTGCTTCCTGCCTACTGCATAGAGCAACAGTGCTCCGAGGGATGGTGCAGCCTATCCATTTTCGGTGCACATGAACAGCCAAGGCATGTCGACACTGGAAAAACAAAACTCCTGGACAAGATCCGTAGAACCAACGTGCAAGAAGGCTGGGCTGCAAATCCAGGGCCGGGTAGGCTTGAAGAGTTTTGACAGGGCGATCGGTCACATGTGCAGTTCGAGCTGATGATGTTTTGCAATGCATACGACCCAGGTGAAGCTGGCGGCATCACCCAGCAGATCGGAGCAACGTTTTTCCCTGACATTGCACTACAAGAGCAGACGAAGAAGGTTGACGAGGACTTCGAGCTGGAAGCAGCTCAACGGCATAGGAAGCAGATGGGGCTTTTTGTGATTTGAAGAAGATGCAACAAGCTTTGATTGAAATGGCTTCAGCATGCCACGTAGGCGCTTCGTTGGGTCTCGAGACTTTATCTTAAGCATTGTTGGGAGCAAAATCAGCTGCTAGTCATTAAAAGCGATAGCTGAGCAGATGTTCCTTCTGATTGGGCCTGTTGCATGTTAACACAACTCTCAAAGCAGGAATGGGCTCGCCATGCAATTTTCCGAGGTCCCTGGCCTGCTAATCATTGACACGCCCGGTCACGATGCTCGGTGTGCACGTTGCAGGATGTGTGTTTTTGGTGTTCGGCCGTGTAGTTAGGATCTTGGGAGTAGACTTCCTGTGCTGCTCGCGGTTGGTCAGCGGCAGAGAGGAGGAGAGAGCCGAGACGGAGAGAGAGAGGACCGAGAGAGAGAGAGAGAGACAGTTGCTTGTGTGGGGGGAACGTGTAGTTGCATGCTAGAGGGGCCACTAGAGGGGTCTATTGCAGGTAGTTGCTTCCGCTGTCGAGGGGGAGCGGTGCTGGAGGGTTGGAGGCGGGTTGGGGCCCTCGAGGCTGATAGCCCTGATGATTTCGGCTCATCAGTTAGCCGGGCAGAGACCGCTTCCACCCACTCCTATCGTCAACAAGCAGAGCGTCGGGTGCAGACAGAAAGAGAGAGTGCCCCAAATGTTTGCTGAAGGTGCCGGTTCGGCACCAGCCCATCAGGAGAGTTCGTGTCCTGATGCCGGAGCCGAGGAATCCTTCAACAATCTTCGGATGCGCGGATCCTCTTTGGCAGATCTGGCAATCCTTGTAATTGACATCATGCGCCTTTGCTGTCACTGGCTGGAGGCCTCCGGGCTGTCTTCGATTCCTTTGCAGAGTATGCATACTTTCGGGCCTTCGGCGGTGGAGAGACTAATCTCAAACCGACGTGCACCCGTTTTTTTGGGGGGAGCCCTCGCTTAGGCACGGCCTCGAGCCTCAAACGGCGACCTGGCTACATGGAAGTCGGAATTGAGGAAAGACTTTTAAAGAGGTTTGTTTAGGTCCGGCTGTGGAAGGTCAGGCTAGCTTAGGGCAGATTCGGCGTTCGCTTCCAGCTGACGTGGAGCATATATCCAGTCAAGGGACAGGGACTGACTTGACATCATGGCAAGGTGGAATCGTTGGAGCTGCTGAAGAAGCGTCGTTGCCCGTTCATCATTGCGATGAACAAGATCGACATCCTCTACCAGTGGAACGCAAAGTCGTATACCAGTGCCCAAGACGCGTTGAACCGACAGGAGCAGTCTGTGCGAATGGAGTTCCAGACCCGGTACAACAACGTCATGTTGCAGCTGAACGAGCGGGGGCTGAACTGCAGCCTGCTTCCGGGTTGCAGTGGAGCGAGGCCTAAGGAGGCAGCGAATACTTTCGAGCACTCGCGGGTGTGTTTGCACGTGTTTGCCTTTCGTGATTCCTAGGTATTGGGAGAACGATGATCCGCGGACTTCGGTCTCCATTGTTCCAACCAGTGCGCTTACCGGTGAGGGGGTGCCAGATTTGTTGTACATGATCCTTAAGCTCACTCAAGACCTGATGGGGGCCAAGCTGGAGTGCAGGGAGGAGCTGGAGTGTACGGTGATCGAAGTGAAAAACATCGAAGGCCTTGGGACCACCATCGATGTGGTGCTTCTCAACGGCACCCTCCGAGAAGGTGACACAATCGTGCTGGCTGGCTTGGGTGGTCCAATTGTTACAACCATCAGGGCTTTGTTGACACCTCAGCCAATGAAGGAGATGCGGGTCAAGCATCTTGGCCGGTCGGGTCTGCCATGCTTTTAATTCATGCTCTTGTAGAGTCGTAGTTGCAGGCAAACGCGCTCTCTCTCTCTCTCTCTCTCTCTCGCTCTCGCTCTCTCTCTCTCTCTCTCTCTCTCTCCTCCCTCGCCAGCACGCCGGCACATAGCCTCGCATTCATGCAGCCGCAGCTGGCAATTAGGAACGAGTACGTCAAACACGCGGCGATCAGCACCTCCATGGGCGTGACTTGGACCTGGAGCATATGCACCCAGCACCCATGCGCTGGCTTGGGCTTTACAGTTCAGTTCAAGGCTTTTGGCAAGTCAGAGCAAAGGTGAAGATCTCGGCACCAGGCCTCGAGGAGGCGGTTGCGGGCACGCAGCTCCTCGTGACTTGGTGTGAGATGTGGGAAGCTTGAACACCCTTGCAGTCCTCTCCAAGTCTTCGTGGGCTGGTGCTTCCAATTGCCACTTCAAGGCTTGCTGTAGTCAGCAGTTGTCCAGCCACATAGGATTGTATGTGCCGGGGTCAGGGTGTGTCATGGTCTTGGCTGAGGTTTGTGGGCCGGACGATGATCTCGAAGACTTGAAGGACGAAGCGAGCGAAGGCTTTGCTCCTCGGTCGCAACTAGCACTTCGGCTTTCCTGCCTATGCCTTTTCCGAACAACTGAGGAGAGCATTCTCAACGACTTTGCCAAGGAGCCGGCAGGAGTTTATGTGAAGGCTGGTTGAAGGATGTGGTTGGTGTTTTTCACGCGCCGTTCACTCTGCCAGTTGCAAAGAAGGAAGTAATCAAGTCACCAATCGCCCCGCCCCAGTGTCGCAGAAGCATCCTCTTGCAGGCCAGCACCCTGGGATCGCTGGAGGCACTGCTCTCCTTCCTTCAGGACGTGTGCAAGGGTCTGGAGAAACAACCTCTGCCTCCAGCAACACTCCAATTTTCCAAGCCATTGCATTCCACAAGTCGGCAAGCTCGGTAAGGCGTACCAGAAGTACCACTACTACCTCAGCACTGCTCGGGGCTTGCCAAATCTGACAGCCCTATGAATAAAGAAAGAACCTCGGCGCTTCGAGCCTGCTTGTGCTTTACCGAAGACGCCACAGGGTAGTTGCGATTCGATTCGACTTTTGCTAGCTGAGCGCCTGCTACATGTTGCCCTTGAGGAGAGGCAAACCTTGATGCGCTGGTGATGCATGCACGACCTAATTGTAGCTGTGAGAGGGAAGTGGGGGGGAACCTCTGGATGGGTCGCAGGGCAGAGGCGGACGTTGATGAGAAGATCTCGACACAAATTGGTGAGTTTAGGCGACGGCAATTTAAGGAAGAAGATGAAGGTCAAATCGGATCAGTGAAATTGCGATGTATCTCGACAACAGCTGGTTTCAGGCCATTTATAAGGAGCGACCTCGACCTTGCCGGATAAACCTGGATTGATTTGGTGGAATATCCTTGTAGCCATAGGATGTGGATAGCATCTTACTACACAGCAGATTCTTGAACTTGCCAAACGGGAACGAGAGCATCACAACTAGATGCTATTCGAAGCATCTGCAGGATATGAAGATTCCGGTCTTCGATGTCGGAATTGGAGAGGTCCACAAGAAGGCACAGCTTGCACTTTGCTTTCCCCTCTATATGGTTCCCTATTGAAATGAAGTCAGGACTCGCGGTCTTGTGGTTTGACTGTCATTTCAGCTTTCCAGCTATTCGTGGAAGGATGTAAAAAAAGCGATGATCATGAAAGAGAAGAAGCACCCGGAGTATGCGCTCATCCTGGCCTTCGATGTCAAGGTGAACGCGGATGCCCAGAAGCAGGCGGACACAGATGGCGTCACGATCTTCACAGCCGACATCATCTACCACTTGCAGGACAAATTCACGAAATACATGGAGAAGTTCCGCGAAAGTCAGAAAACAGAAACACGAAAAGTCGCAGTGTTCCCAGTCGTGCTGCAGATCGATAAGCAGCACATCTTCCGCAAGCAGGATCCCATCATCGTGGGTTGTCAAGTTGTGGGCGGCCAGTTGAGAGTGGGCACACCGCTCTGTGTCCCAGATAAAGACAACATGACCATTGGACATGTAGCGGGCATTGAGATCAACAAGAAAGGGGTGCCCAAAGCTCGCAGGGGTGATACGGTTTGTGTGAAGATAGAACAGACGACTGCCCAGAACCACATCATGTATGGGCGCCATTTCGACCACACCAGCCAGCTCTATTCGAAGATTTCGCGGGAAAGCATTGACACCTTGAAAGAGCACTTCAAGGATGAGATGATCAAAGAGGATTGGGAGTTGGTCATCGGCATGAAGAAGGTCTTCAGCATCCAGTGAAACTGGAGCGAGTCCAGATGTGCACCGCGTACAGACCACTGGACCAGCTCTAGCACGGAGTGGGTCCAGATATTGGTGCCCTCTTAGAGCCTATTATTAACCTCAGGGTGTGCGTCAGTAGACCTGGTGTAGAACTAGAAACAGGGATGGGCACTCGATTCTTGAGGTGATGCCTCACATTCTGGCTTCTTTCTGATAGCTGTGCCAGTCTTCTGGTTGCAAGCGGGCCTGCAATGCGTGCCTCAGAGGAGTCACAAGAGCCGTAACTCTTGCAGTGTACAGAAAAAGCTGCAGAAAGCGTGAGCCGGAAAACTGTGTCGTTGGAGTTTCGTGTGTAGGCTTCTCGCGCAGGCGGTCATCGTCGATGCAAGAACCTGACGCCAGGTATCTCATCCTCGTCATATTGACCATGTTGTGTAAGCACGAGCGCACACGACACTTTCGTCTTATGCTCACGAGGCAGAGGTGAGCATTTTTGGCAACGTTAGTGTAGGCTTCAGAAAGGCCCACCTGGTTGTAAAGACGAACAGAAAGTTCAGCGCAACGGGCCTAGAGAAGCAGTTTAAGTAGTCGAGCAGAACAACCTCCGGGGCAGAACAACAACTCAGAAAACAGCCGCATCTTTGCTCTGGCAGTCTAGCCAGCATCTGGAGTTCAGATGTCGCTGAAATGCTTCCGGCGCCAGATGCAGAGCTTGCGACAAGAAGGCAAGCGGGGATTTGAGATGCTTTTGATGCCTGTCAGCTTCCAAACGGTGGATGCTTTGTGGAAGCTGAGGAGTCCGAGCCTGGTGCCAGAGACACGTAGCGCCTTTGCTTGGAAGCAGCAGCAATCGACGGAATTGACGGCGCTCTGATGTGCACAGAAGCAACACTTGCGCAGAAGATGAGGACATCCACTTGATCCAACCTGCCCGGGAGATGACTCGCCAACAGGTCATTGTTTCGGCCGCGTCCCCAATCTGCCTTGTGGAGGGTCGTGCAGTGAAGCAAATCCTGTGCCGTCAACGTGACCCCTAGGCTGGCGTGGGCTTCTGGGGAGGACTGTTCCCGGCTCCGCGGATGCAAGCTGCTTCCTGCAGGTTCGCGTAGGGCGGAGGAAGGATCAGACGAGGTTCCACCGTGTACTATGCCGGCAACGCTGTTCTGCATCACGATGAACCTGGGCTTGACCGGTCCAGAGACACCAGTTTTGGAAGCCAGTGCCATATCACTGAAATGAGCGCTCATGATTTCTTTTCATGCTTGGCCAATGAGGTACTCTGCTGGAGTTCCGAAGATGCAACGGTTCAGCTTGCCGCCGCCCGTGAAGCATCTATGGCTGGGAGTTTTGCTTGGAGATCGGTTTGGTCTGCAACCCTTCTATCACCGGCACAGGAAGATAAAGGATATGCAGGATATGCGTGCGAACGATACTATCTTAGCCCTGGACACAAGCCGGCTGATTTGCATGCAGTGTGCAAAGTCGGCAGTAGGCTCTTGAAACGAAAAGGAGAGAGAAGATATGGTAACCAGGCCTCGACCTTCTCTCCCGTACCTCTCCGAACCACGAATTTTCGCATGGTCGTGCTCAGGATGGCGAGCGTGGCTGTGATCATCAACGAGCTCTCCCTGCCCGCGGATTTGGCCATGATGCCCTGCTTCATCATGCTGGGGCAAAGTGCCGCCTGTCCCTAATGTCACTCTCGGAACTGGGAAACTGGACAGTGTGCGAATCACGCATGCGCGTATTTGTACTTGTAGCATGATGTTGAGTTATGTTGAGTTTTCTGTGGCGCGGCTAGGCCTACCGGAGCATCACGGGCGAAGACCTCGCCCCGTTACTCGATTTCTTGGGAGCGAAGGGTCAGTGCGTTGAGGCGTTCTGCAGGCTGATTTCCTAAATTAGAGAGAGGACGGACAAGGGACAAGACTTGTGAGATCGATGGGTAGCTTCTCAAGGTGCAGCGAGATTCTCAAAAACATCCAGGCCGGGAGAGTGACGTTCCGTGTCATCCTCGCATACTTGCCGCATCTTGGAGGCAAAGCCTGTGGAAACTCTTCGCCACTTCAGCACTTCCTTCGGGCCACATGGCTGTCAAGGGATCAGAAATGTATTGATGCTGAAAACGAATGCTACCTCCTCGCTAAGTGCCACAGTTCGCACACCCGCGCCCATATGTTGCGTCATAGCCGCAGAGAGAGTTTGTCGAAGGCTCGGCATTGCTGTTTGGACACTGACGACCCCACTTGTGCTCGGCCGGGTGCCAAGGGCGAAGTTTGCAATATGGCAGTTTTGCATTTCGAATTGGGGGGTTGTCTCTGCCTTGCCTCGGAGCTTTCCATGGAGGCAAGATCCGCGTGTTTGGCGCGCTTTCCCGGCTTTGCTGACCGCTGCAATTGCCCGGCCATGGAAGCGCGGCCGGATGTGAAGCCCCAACGTGGTGCTCGTGCCTGCTCTGTTTCACGAGAGAATCGGTGCATGCCAGAGCAGGGCACCGCTTCTTAGGTGATGACTGAAAGCTTTCAATCAACGTTTGCCGCTTTCTGATCGTGCGAATCTGCCGCCATCAATCAGTGGCGGAGTTGCGGATGAATGTGCATTGTGAAGCCTGGACCTTTTTTAAACCTCTTAGCTCGCAAAGCTTGATTTTGCTTCCAGCAACACCCACACAATCCGACCCACATGTGTGCCGCAGCCAAACGTTCACGTTCAAAGCAAGAAGCAAAATTCAGCAATGCTCTTGGCATGTGTACACAGAACATGGAACCCAAAAGGGTTTCTCCATGTTGACCGACAAAGACTCCAATTATCAGGTCTCTGAGCCGATACTGGAACAGGAAGCTTGGTATCTGAATCCGTTCATTGCGGAGGCGATGCCAGCTGGCTCCAGTTCACGTGTCTAACTCAGGCTTGCTCGCCCGTGGCTGTCCAAAAGTCTAAGCAACACAGGATGTGCCCATGTGAGCAGGCACGAGCATGTTTGCATCAGAGACTGTGATCTCCGCAATCTGCATGTTTAACCTGCCTTGTCGCAAGACGCTCAGGAGGCATCCGACATGTTGTAGTTTCAAGCGCCTCTTCTCTTATCGCTGGCCTGCCGACATCGTAGTTTAATCATGTTGAATCTGTGCACATCGTGTAAAGAAGGCGCGGAAGCAGGGAGGATCGTCCTAGTACGCACAGAGACGAGGCAACAGGAGCTTCTCGAATCTGAAGCTACTGGCCGAGCAGGGACAGAGATCCCCTTTCGTACGCTTTCCTGAAAACCTGGAAGCCGCGCGTCGGCAGCACTGCCATGGTTTTGCCTTCAGAGACCGCCTGGCATTCGCAAGGAAGAAACGTCAGGAACTCCATGGCAGCTCTGGTCGGCATGTGCCAAAGAACCTCATCGCTTGGATGACGAGCCTCCAGCATGCAACGTGCCATGAGGAGAAGCCAGTGGGTTCATAGAGTCTTATGCTCCGGGGAGGGCCACTTCTGTCCGCCAACATATCTTTAAAAAGGCTGGAGGCTCAGCTTGTTGTTGGATTCTTCGTGATCCCTGCATGCAAAGGCACAATACGGCAGTGGACATCTGGGCCGCTCACGGCAGAAGGCAACCTTGACGCGCTCGCGGCGAGTCACGCAACGCACACGGCTTCGTGCACCGGTTGACGCTGTGGAGGCCAGCGTGTTTTTGGCAAGTTTCTGAGTAGTTTCGTCGGCCTCCGCGTGGGAGTGGGGACAATCAGAACATGGACAATGCGCCAGGCGGACGATGGCTTTTTCAATACCGGCCTTCGCCTGCAGGAGGTGAGCCAACTGACCGTGCTGACGTGGCTGGCATTTCAACTGCTTTCACTCGTGCTGCAGTGGCAGTTCTGGCAAGAGGTGAGAACGAACTTGGATTTGTTTGGTGAGACTTTAACTGTGCACTGCGCGCAAGATGTCTCCCAGCATGGTGTTTGTCACGGTCCAATCTGGAACGTCTCAGCCTGGCATGAGTTCGTTTTGCACGGCAAGCCTTCAAGGTTATGGCATGCGGAATTGCCCTCAGTCCACCTGCGGACACATGCTCGATTGGTTGACTCGATCCCTGCCATTGATGCAGAGATTGTCCAGCTGGAGCAGGAGACAGCCAACCGCTTGAAGCAGCTGCGTGAGAGGCGTGCTGAGCTGATGGTTCTGCAGGGCTTGACGCCCACGGGCCTTAACCACTCGGTTACCGGTCGCGCCTTCAACTCGACGTACATCTTCCAATTCGAAACACGCTCCTCGCCTCCGGTTTTCCTGCTGTCGCTGAATCCCGTCGCACGGTCACATCGTGCAGGGGAGATGCCGCCAACTATCGTGCCATCGGATGACGTGGAAGGCAGTGATCTGTGGCCATGGTCCTTGCAAGTACGACGCTTGGATGCTTGGCAGGATTAGGTCGCATGCTGCGGGGCGTTTGAGCTTGCTCTCTTCCACGGCAGGAGCCGACACAAGCGGCGGCCGACTATCAGCGGTTTGGCTCCGGCGAGAAGGTGATCACCATCGAGGACCAGTCTGTGGAAGCCGTCTCCTCGGTGCATCAGAAGGGCTACGTCCGCTGGGAGGCAGGTGCTGCTGCTACTTTTGCACCAAGTTTCACCCAATGTCAACTTATGGCAGGTGATGGTGCAAAGCTCCGACTTGTCTGGGAAGCAGACTCGCTTCGTGGTTTTTGTCGAAGACTTTCAAGCGCCACATCTCGATGCGATTTACGCCAATTCCCAATGCTCGTTGACGAAAGCGTGGAAGGCTTTCAACAAGCAGCATCAAGGGCATCATCACCATGCCCTCGTTTGGTGCAGGACGCTGCTGGGATATCTCCTTCCATTCGGCATGTTGACGACGCTGGCAGCTTGGCAGCAAGTTTGGCTCCATCCATGTGAGCAACAGCACGCATCTTTGGACCCATCTGGCAGCATAGGAGCAACAGGCTCGTGAAAAGTCAATGTCAAAGTTTCTCCCCCGGTGCACCGCAGAGGCTGTCTATTGGCGAGCACTGAAAGGCGCTCCTCGGCACGAGCCGCCAGCGGATCCGGATCTCGACGTTGAACTGAGCAAGGCCGGGTCCTTCGTCCCTGTGTGCATTCTGTCGGGGATGCCCGCGCCGCATCGGATGACACCTTCGCAAGGCTCCACCTGGCGACACCTCCGGCTGCTGTAGCTGTGGCTTTCAAGCCATAATCCTCGTGAAGCTGGTGGTTATGGATGTTCCACAGCAGGTGCCCGCATCTCATATGTGTAGTTAGGTTTTCAGGGCTAAGCCCTTGGTCGACGATGGTGTGAAGTTGACCTTTGAGAAAGCATCATGCATTGTTGGAAAGAGTCATATGAAGGTGCTCAGTTTTCAGGCAGTCTAAGAGTCTGTCCCCCGCAAAATGGGCCAAGTCCAGGCTTGCATCGTTCTTTATCTCCTCGGCTGGTATGCAACTTGGTATCACAGACTTTGAGGATGCCTGCGAGTTCAGATCTTAGGGCCTGCTGTTAGCGGCCTCGCTCGTTCGCATCTGAGGAGCAGGAGGGGCTTCGTTGCCAGCTCTGCCTCTTCCATCCGCAGCACTGCCAGCCAGAGCATCCCTTCCGTTTGGCCAACTCTGCTGCGCTGCAGCAACATACCGGTAAAAAAGGGCAGGGAAGGTGCACACGCCTTCTCTTCAGCAGGCTGATGGCTGCATGTTTTTCTCTTTCCATGTCGATGTCGAGAGTTGAAGAAGGAATGGCTTGGCTTCTGTAGGCTTGGTTTCGATGCTGCACTGCCTGGCAGCTGGCTTGCAATCGTCCCCTGCGCTCAGGCTGCCTTCTTGTGCACGCTGCTGTCTTCAGTCACTGGACAGACACCAGAGTGGTACACCCAAGGTGGTGAGACCTGTAGCTAGGTTGAGTACACATGCTTGTCGAATCTACTGAGTGGCTAGGATTACAACCTTGATTACTTGTAATCTCTGGGAGCAGGTTCCGGAATTAATTCTGTCAAATATCTGTCTTTAGTTTGTCTTCCCCATGTGTCAGAAATCTGTCACTTGCCGGCTGGTAGGGTTTGGCATCTGTGAAAAATCCGTGAATAATCTGTCAACAGTTTCTGGCAGATTTACGAAAAATCTGTCAAAAATCTGTCCCAAATCTGTCTCATCTGAACTGCTCGCTTACACGTGGTCGTGTCAGAGCCATCAGAGGTTCCTGCGTAAAGAGCAACGGCAACACATCGTACCTCTTAGCAGTGGGGCACCACTTCGAGGCCACAATGACGGCAACAAATCGTACTTCTTAGCACTGGCCACAGCAGTGCCAACAAATGGTACTTCTGAGCACCGGGGCACCACTTCGAGGCCAGAGCAACGGCAACAAATCGTGCTTCTTAGCGACACCACTTCCAGTTCCAGCGACTCCCACGACAGCGCTTCCAGAAAGGGCCTGCCCGGACAGCCTGTGTGAGGCCCCGCAGAGTCGGGCGGGGTGGGCGAGCGGGGCGGGCAGGGGTGGGCGGGGTGGGCGGGGCCCTGGGACAGATTTTTGACACATTTTTTGACACATTTTTGACAAATTTTTGACACATTTTTGACAGATTTTTGACAGATTTCTAACAGATTCCACGAGCTGTCCCCAGGCCGCCGCGCGTCCAGCGGCCCGCGCGCGCGCCCCAACGCCCGCCCTCGCCCGAAGCCGCGCCCCGCGTCGCCCCTGCGTGCGCGCCCCGCCGGGGGCCCGCGCCGGAGGGACGCGGGGCCGCGGCCCAGGCCGGCGGGCTTGTCGGGACAGCCGTGGAATCTGTCAAAAATTTGTCAAAAATCTGTCAAAAATGTGTCAAAAAATGTGTCAAAAATATGTCCGGGCCCCGCCCACCCCGCCCAGCCCTGCCCGCCCCGCTCGCCCGCCCCGTCCGACTCTGCGGGGCCTCACACAGGCTGTCCGGGCAGGCCCTTTCTGGAAGCGCTGTCGTGGGAGTCGCTGGAACTGGAAGTGGTGTCGCTAAGAAGCACGATTTGTTGCCCTTGCTCTGGCCCTCGAGGTGGTGCCCCAGTGCACAGAAGTACGACTAAGTAAAAAAAAGCGTTGCAGTGGCCTCGAAGTCGTGGCACCGCTGTGGCCAGTGCTAAGAAGTAGGATTTGTTGCCGTCACTGTGGCCTCGAAGTGGTGCCCCACTGCTAAGAGGTACGATGTGACCCCGCAGGCACCCCTGAAAACACGGACAAGCAAAACACAAATAAATCACAAATAAATCACAAAAAAAAACACAGATTGGAATCCAGCCCCAACCAGATGAATCACAGATAAATCACAAAAAAATCACAAATAAATCACACATTCAAAAACCACCGACATGGCTGATCACAGATCTGTGACAGATTGAAAACACAAATAAATGACAGATTAAATCCCAAAATAAATAATGTTCCCAAGCCAACGATTACCACGGAATCAGGGTTATAAGGCTAGGATGGAATGCAGCGTTGTCCGTCTCGCAACGGCTTCATCAAGGAGTCACAAAGTCACTAGCACTAGCTACTGGTAGCTGTACTAGTTACTAGCACGCCATAGGATTGAGAACTGTCAGAAGCACTGCCGATTTTAGCAACAAACCTGATTCAGCAGTTCAAGCACCAGTCCGCGATTTCACCACCAACCCGTGCAGGCAGCCCCACATCTAAGTGCCCATGGTTTCCGTACCCACCATCTCAATCTAATTTTTGGGCTTAAGGCTTGGGGCTCTCCTGTGCTGTTGTTGTCCTTTCCACCCTCCGTCCACTTCTAGGCTCTAGCATGGTCGCAGTCAACAAGTCTTCATACTTTTGGCTGCCTACCCTCCTGTGAGGGTTCAGTTTCGGGTATACTCAGTTTTGTTCTGGTAGGGTCAACGACGTCCTTCGCTCCAGCCATCCCTATCCAGCTTCGTCAAGCTTCCCCGTGTACTTACAGACTTACAGACCCTCGAGCTAACCCTGAATCCCTTAAGCCTTGCGTCAATGGACCGTTTGCGAACCTGTCTTTCCGGTGTGTCGATCGGTCGCTTTCCGGCTATAGGGTCTGCTACGCCCGGGGTCAGTAATACTTAGTACACGTCAACTGCTGTTCGGGTGCCAGGCCTCAGTACTCAATTGAACTGGACCGAATCTGAGGTGGCCAATCAGATAATCATCGGCCCCAGTCAGAAGCACAAGGCATCCGGCGAACCCGGCGCAGAATGGGTAGTGAGGTGTCTCGACGGGCGAATTGCAGAGTCTTCGTCTTTCCCAGAGCAGAACCACCATTCATTTTGTCTGGCACCTTCCACGCCATTGCCACACAAGGGACATGACGAGTCCAACAGTGTGTTGCTATCCCAACATTACTTCAGGTTGCGTTCACAAGGCAGTCGCTTGCCCATACTTTCTGCCCGAGGATTGGTCTGCTATGTGTGACTTGGCTGGGAACACGTCCCATCTGAGAATCTTCCAAGAACGCGGAGTAGTGACGAGGATCTCTCAGCCTGCTTGAGGTTTCAATTCTGCCCTTCACCACCGGGGTGTACTGGTCCACCTCCGCGCTTGTCTGGACACCTGTGCTCGCTCGGATACTCTTTTTTCTGCCGTGTGTCATAGGCGCGGCCGCGAGATTTGTGCATACTGTATTGCTGAAAGCACGTTCAGCTGTCACCTGTGTCTGTGTGCATGCACAGGCTGGTTCTGCATATTTGCAGCTCGGATACATATATAGATGTCTTCCATTCGCAAGAGTCATGATCAGAGTAGGAAGTCCCAGGCGACCGTACTGTCTTGCCTGGTGGCTTGCTGTGCTGAAGCGCCGCAAGCCAAGTTGACAGACAGCATTATCCTGGAATCATGGCCGCCTTTTAGAATGTTTGCTTGTGGCGTGCAAAGGTGAAGGATGTGTGAGGACAGGGTCTCAGAAAGAGGGACAAAGTGGCCCTTTTTCCTTCAGAGCTTTCGTTGTGTTGCCAGAAAATCCACCAGACAGCTGTCATTCTTCTCCTGCTACTGGTAGAGACCACAGGGACTTCGTATGCATAGCACCGTCCGTTCTTTGCCGGTGTGCATGCGGGGATTTTTCGGAACCGAATGAACCGCAGCTTTTTGGCCCAATGCTGCGAAGCAGCAGAGCTGAAAATCTTGATCCACCACTACCCGATAATCCCTGACTGGCTGGGGTGTCGTGGTGGAGTGGGCATGAGTCTCGCGCTCAGCGATTGTTCCATTTGTTGCCACAACAGTGTCGGAAGGGATCAATGCGGGGTGTGCCTATGGGCCACAGAGCCTGCCAGCGAGCGGAAAGAGAGACATGGGATAGAAGCTGCCTTTTGAGAGGGTCGGTGAGCCGCAATGCCAGAGCATCTGCCCACGATTGCTCCTCTCCGTTCTTGATGCAAGCGCAGGGGAGCGCCGAGCGTGCCGGGTCCATACAAAAAGAGCAACACCGGCTCCACACGTGAACGCATGCCGCACAGGCTGACAGCAATTTCCTAAGCCCTTCGAAACATCGCAGGATCTGAGCGTTGCTTGTTAGCAATCTGGTGTGGAATGAGGGGAGTTGGCGGTGCCAGGAAAGACCGCCTTCTGCACCACAGGGCCAAATATGTCAAACAAAGCTCTGGATTTATCGGGGAAGTTTGTCTGTTTGTGGTGTCCATCATCAGTTTGGGAGTTGCTGAACCTGTCAAAAGCGCATGAAGCAGATTAATTCCGAAACTGAGACTGAGGCGAAGGATTCGCGCCAGACGAGACTTTCCAGGGCGAGTCGGCTCTGGGGAACGTCCACGTGCAGGCGCCGTGGACAAGAAAATAGCGGTCCTTTCCCGACTGGCCAGGTCTTCTGATTTTGGTGAGCTCATGCTATCATGAGGGGCTGATTTTGGTGGGGACGAAGAAGTTAACAGACCGCTGATGTAGAAACCAAAAGCCCCACGACTGCACAGGAACCCGTTGACCACAGCGGAAACGGTTCCCATACAGTCTCGCTTCTGTACTGGAAAATTGACTTCGGGAAGTGTTCCTGGGAGAAGCCTTTTTTGGGTGCAAGTGCATTCTTGCGGGTGAGCTTTTGTGATCCTCGCTTCCGTGCTGCAGGACTGGCGCAAGCCTTTCAAATGGGTTCGGGCGAAAGAGCTGCACAAGACGCTGAGCTGCATGGGGAAGGCTGCGCCTACAGTATGTTCCTGGTCTTTCGTGTAGCTTTCTGAAGATGTGGCAGCATGTGCAGTAGCCCAGGAGCCTTTGAATTGAAGTTTGGTCCTGAAAAGTTTGAGTTAATAGTCTAGATTGACACAGGCGCGAACTGTTGTACAAAGCATGAACATGCTGACCCACTCAATTCAAGGGATGCCAAGCTTTTCTCCGTCATTCAGGCAGGCGGTACATGCTGCCTTCATACCAAGTGTGGCATGCATCAACAGAGTTTTCGCCGTTGCCCGCCAGGCAGACAACATTGTACAGGGGGAGTTGGGCGATTGCTGGCTTTTAGCGGCGATGGCTGCGCGATGCTCAGCCTGTGCTGCAATCCTGGAGAACACAACATCTCTGTGTAGTTCTTTTAGGTTTTCGCAGACTTTCCGGGCCACATCATGAGCCTGTTTGTGGCCTGGACGCAGAGAGCTGTTGGGCAAAAAACTATTCCGCCGAGTTCAGATGCCGCGCTTTCTAGCTGATTCTAGTTGCTCAGGATGACATTAATCTCAAAGAGAGTGGTCGCACCTCGGCCACTGCACTGCGAATCTACGAGTGCCCATGTCCTGCCTGGAAGATGGGCCGAGGATACGTCATCAGGCTATGGGACATCAAAGGCAAAGGCGAGTGGCAGGACCGAGTTGTATCAGGGGAGCTCAACCTCTATGAAAAGCGAATCGCAGATGCGTGCGCGCTAGCGAAGTCACGCTTGATTCCGTGATTCGGTGATGGGGACCTGTGCAAGTTGTTCAGACAGGACAGTTTGAGTGACAATTTACGTCGCAAACTTGTGCTAAGGATGCTGCACCTTTGTTTCAAAAATGCTTATGCGGTTTGAGTAGCCGCGGCTAGTCAGCCAACAAGCCCTGTACAGGATGTGGAAGTCGATGACCTGATCCCTTGCGACAAGTACTGCAAGCCATTGTTCGCTCAATTGGCGGGGGAGAGCTCGTTGCTGAGATTTTAAACTCTGCTTGCAGTACAAAGTTGGCCTTAATCTGAACACCAAACCCCATATGCTCGTGCGATGTGATCTGCTGAGGCGGCAGCATGTGGGTGCTCTTCTCAGGTTTGCTGATACACCAGGGTGCATTTCAACATGATTGCTCGGCCATTCCTGCATCAGCCTTGCTCAGGCGCTGCTACTTGAAAAGGCCTTCGCAAAGTGACACGGCAGCAACAGCACTGAAACGCAGATGCAGGTGACGGGCTTCATTCCCGAAGACGGGCAAATGCCAGAGAGCCACGAAGAAGATGAAGAAGAAGAAGAAGAGTGGCGTGCACACCCCAAGCGCGTTGGCGACGGTGTTGAGCTTTCAGCGGCTGGGAGTGGCTGTGGCAACCTGTGGCTGGAAAAAGCTGCCTCCCAGTCTCAACATAAGTTAATGCACACAAAGCACGATAGCGAAACAGTCGCCCAGAAAACAACATCAAAAACATGCATGCATCCTCAGGAAAATTGGGTCGGGATGGGGGATGAGGGGGTGAGGGGCAATGGGGAGCGCGAGTCTGAAGCAGCCCAACAGCCGGCGCACTTAATCCCGCGTGCTTTCCCGGCTCTCTCTCTCTCTCTCTCTCTCTTATTGTTGCTTTGGCTCGCTCTCATTCTTGCTCTGGCACTCTCCCATTCTTGCTCTGGCTCTCCGTCTTTCTCTCTGCCTTGCCCCTTCTCTGGTTTCCGGATCACAAGGTTCGTTGGTACCTACGAGAAGCTCGTTGGAGGGAGCACGGGGTGGGCTTGGCAGGCGGGATCTTCGGTCCTTTTCCAAGTTGTGAAGACGGTTTTCTTTCGTTTTCGTAAGCCACCTGGGAAGCCGGATCATCGAATCGAGCTGGGAGTTAGGAAGGGTGTCTCTTTGCATTGTCAGGTGCTCACGGGGCAGCCCTGGATGGCGCGATGGTCACGGGACCCGGGTCAAAAGTGGACACGCCCCTTGCCTGCTTTGACCTCTGGTGTGAAGGTGTGGCATGACACTGCTCGGTGTGTGCTGCCAGCAAAGGCTGGGAGATGTGCGACATCCAGGAGCCGTAGAAAAAACATCGTGCAGTTCGGGTGGTTTGAATTGAAAACAGCCGACTTGTCTGTTGGTGTTGGGCACAAGAGTATCGGGCAAATTGCGGTTCTACATCACTGTCAAGCAGCTTCTCAAAGCCCAGTCGCACAGGCTTTGGTGCCTAGCTCCTGCGTACACATGCCAGAGCATATCAGTGCGGCCATGTTACAATGTTGGTGCAGCTGTTGCCGGGTTGCCAGCGTTTAGCCTTGGCGCAGAAGTGTTTCGGCAAAGCCGAAGAGAACCTCGCCGCTGCAGCGAAGTGGCGCAGCACCCTCAGGAAACAGCTTGCCAGGAGTCGGAAGCTGCTGTGCCTTCGTGGTCTGGAATGGAGGTGTGTTTCTTTTTCTCACGTGCTCGCAAAATTCTGAAGTATGGGCAGCTTCCCAACAAGCGATGCAGATCGGGGTTGGACGGTTGGACTCAGGTTCCGACGGCATGCGCGGTGGGCGCTGGAAAGGACCTGTCGAGACGTCAGAAGATGATCAAATGTTCCAGGTGGGCCTCCTGCCCATGCCTGCGCTGCGCACAATGGGGGAGTTTCAATAGTAGGATCCTTATTCTAAGGTCCCCAAAATAAGGTACCCCACAGCTGAGCCAAGTTCCGTTCCCTTCCAATTGGTCGACTGCCAATTGCTGGACGGAGGCCCTGGCTTCCTACACCCAGGCCTGCTTCGCCAGATGCCCGGACTGTTCCATTCTCCTATTGCCTTCATGTACGAGACGCTGTGGCTAAGCTTGCGATCCGAAAGTGCCCTCAAGTCTAAAGTCTTGAGAACTGGGAGTTTTTGACCTGAGTTGTTTCGGGCCTTCCTCAGGCCATCAGCTGCTCCATTGGCCAAGGGGATCGCGCCGAGGCTGTGCGCATCAGCGCTGCTAGGGCCATTCTTTGACTCTTGCACTATACTGGCAAAGCCTTGGAACTTCCGAACTTCGTCTCTGTTCCCGAAAGGGCAGGGTCAAGAAATTCTCACCCGTCCAGAGGAGCGGCGTCCTGACGGCCTGCTCGCCAAGCATGCTTACTCTGTCCTCCAGGCCTGGACTGCCACAAGAGGTGACGGATTGTGAGGGACAAGATTAAAGCATTCAAAGGAACCAAGGATCAAACAAGAAAGCATTTCAATTACCGCTCAATGTTTTCGAAGTTTGGGTTCAACTGGTTATCAGGGCAGGAGTAGAATCAGCATACGAGTGGCATCCGCATCTCGTATGTATCTTGTAGTTGCAAGTGAGCTTGAGGTTATCCCGCCAGTTTCAGTTTCAGAACGTCAGAAACGCGGCAGTCGCTGTTGCAGACGTAGCTCCCGGTCTCAGGTCCTTTGCGCTCACGGCCAGCGGCTCGTGCAGGCCTTGTTGTGCTCCAAGCGGAAGTTGTGTCGTTGTGCCATGAGTCGGACCCCGGGATAGGTCAGAGTTGCAACAAAAAGATCGTCAGTTTAGGTTTACAGTGTTTTGCAGGCGGGATTCGAGAGGCTGGCTACGTCCAAAGCCGCAGGTTGCAGACGAGCTTTCCGGCTCGCACAGCGCGGAAGAGGAACAATCCGAAAAGCAAACCACGAACAGGTCCCGAAGGCGGTCTGAACAGAAGCCTTGCTCGTGCTGCGACCCAATCTGATACATGTGTTCCAGGAGATAATTACGTTTTCAGGCTTCGGCATGGCGGGCTGTATGGCGGAGGAGGCCGAGAGCATCGGCGAGGAGGAGATATTACTAGCTGCAGACTTGGTCACAGAGGCACCAAGCGCTGCCATCGGATCGGAAAACGCGGGCCGTCTCACAGCATTGCTGCCGGTCGAAGTCTGCACACTGGGTGGGGGTACGATAGCGCTGGAAGTTCCTGCTAGCATCACTTACTGGGAGCTTAAGCAGCAGATTTGGATGGCGGGCGGCCCCGACGTGCTGCGACAAAAGCTGCTGATGGAAACCGGAGAGTTAGGAGACCGGATGAACATTGCAGAAAGTGGCGGCGGGGGCAAGATCAACGTGACACTCGTTACCCTGCCCATGGAAGGCGATGTGGCCAACCCGATCCGGGGCGTAGTGAGGTGCCGCCCATGCATGGGGTTGGGGGCTGAAACATGCATCAGCTTGCAGGGGGCCCGCTGCTCCATCCAACGGCCAGGTGATGGCATCGGCCCCAAATCCTTCGAGTTCACAGCTGTCTTCGATGGCACTGCCTCACAGCAGCAGATGTACGATGACGTCGGGACCCAGATGGTTCAGCACGTTCTTGAAGGCTTCAGTGCGACCGTGATGGCCTACGGACAGACCGGCTCAGGCAAGAGACATTCGCTCTTCGGACCTAAGCCAGAGACAGATGCTACGTCTTCCGAGGATGACAAATTAGGATTAGTGCCTCGTGCCGCAAAGACGCTGATACAGGCAGCCCAAAGCCGGGTCCGGGGAATGCGCTGGCAGATCGCTTGCTCTTATGTGCAGATTCGCAACGAGCAAATCTTGGACTTGTTGTCGCCGCAGCTGCGCGAGTGCAGCGTGCAAGATGTGCAGGGGAAGGCGGACATCAAAGGTTGTGCCGAGGTGGAGGTGACGACCGAGGCTGAGTTCAAGTCTCTGTACACCTTGGCGCTTGCTCGGAGCTATATCGAACCTTCAAACAGAACAGAGCTTATCTTCAGGTTCAGAGTCCAGACTGTAGACTCTCTCGGATGCGTCGTATCGCGAATATTGACTTTCGCCAAATGCAAAGGCTCAGAAAGACAAAGCAAGGTCGCAGCTGAAGGCATGCGACTTCGGGAGGGGGTGCAAATCGGAATGTCATTGTCTGCGCTGGGCAATGTAATCAGCTCGCTCGCTGACAGACGTTACCGTTTCATTCCTTATAGGGACTCCAAGCTCACTCGCCTGCTGGAGGATTCGCTGGGTGGGCCGACCAAGACGGTGTTCCTGGCCCACATTTCTCCGGAGTCGTGTTACTGGGAGGAGTCGCTGAGCACTTTGCGCTATGCGAACCGTGCAACAACGATTGACAACAGGCCACTGGCCATGAACTGTGAAAAGCACGAAATCGCGTTGCTGCCGTTTCAAGAATGGCTGGCTTCTGTCGAGCAAGACCGCGGCCCTGAGATCTCGCCTACACCGCTTTGCTGAAGTGAGAGCAAAGAGGTTTTTCATATCGCCGAACTTGCGAGAGCACTGGGCCTACTCGGGCATCAGGGCTTCTAGGTTCAGTCGCTAGCCATTGCCACAATGTCCTGCGTTTATCTTGTGACGAGAGGTCGGGATGGTTCCAATTTGGTCGCGTACTTCACGAGATCAGCATGTTGCCAACGACTTCGCACCAGGCAAATTCGGAATTCCATATCCTGTGGCCAGAGAGTTGGTAATGTTGGGGCCCTCCTCAAAACGTGTTCCTCTCCCGAGTTCGTGAAACAAATGCCTCTGACCTGCGCCAAGTTCCATGCTGCAGGGCTACATGAAGGGTTTTGATGGTACCTGGAAATTCGAGGGCAGCAGAGTTCGGGGTCAGGTGCGCAACCCGTGGGGCAGCGGTGGCGAATGGAATCGGGCCTGGTCTGACAAGAGTGCGGAGTGGGAGAAGCATCCCCAGAGCCCCGGCAGATCCTGGCAGGAATGCACTCTCGTCAGCCCGTGCCGTAGAGACTGAGCTAAGGATAGCAGCGGACTTGAAGGTAGTGGATGCAGATGTTGGTGGCTTACTTTCGTGTTGAGCTGGTCTTAGAGCTTTTTCCAACCGCCGCTATCGGGTTAGGATGGACGATTCTGGATGCCATGGGCAGCTCGATTGCACAATTTCGGCTGCACGGCATTGTCTGGCAGTTTGGCAGCGTGGCGCGACTGGGTTTAGTATTTGCACGATTCGTCAGCAGTTCCTCATGTTCACGGCTCCTCGTAGCGTGGTTTTTGCATAGTGCTTGCGAGGATGCTTTTGCTGAAATCTTCGGCGGGCATATCATGGCGACTCGCCGCATTCGGAATTCGGATGGTCAGTGAGAGGTCTTCTTTGCTGTCTGGCAGCCTCGGCAGGTTTGCCCCGTGACGTTGCCGTGTCCAATGAACTCCCAAATCGTCACTGACAAAGACAGCGGCACCAGGAGAGAGCTTGCTGTCGCTCACTTGCTGTTCCATTCAGTCTACCGGGCATGCTTGGAAGCGCGGCCATATGCCGACAGCCCACGATCACGATCAGGATGCGATGCCCGCAGTGCCGACAGATCCGCTCTTAGCCGCTGGAGTGCGGTGATGCAGTGCCGTTTCAGGCTTTGTCCTTGTAAGGCCCTACACCCGCAGCTGGGTGCTCCTGGCGAGCGAGGAGTCCACGGCAGGTGATGGGGCCTGGAAGCGCCTGGCAGATGGCAAAAGCTTGTGTGCCACGCCTGAGTGGCAGGTTTGGCGTTGGGATGACGAGTGGCAGCTTTTGCTCGTGGCTCTTGCTGCTCTTGCTTGTTGCTTCGAGGTTTCCTTTGCCTGCGGGCCACCTGCCGAGCCAGCGAGCGACTTCTCAAGGGCCCCGCGGCTACTGCTGGGTCGCCGTGTTGCTGATTCAGGTGATGAGGAGCTTTCCGGGATGTTGCCGTGGCCAGCTTGTATAGTCCTCCAGGATCTTAGAGGTAATGCATCCGGGTGAACGAAGTGGCCGATGGGATTCTACCCAGCAGCTCAGTGTGAGGCTTAAAGATTGCGGGACTTCATGAACAGCCGAAGCTCACTCTGGCCCCTCCAAAAGGCTGGGCAGGGCGTCGGAACCGTGGAAGGGCTTTGGGATTTCTCGGCCTCCTCACCTGGCTTGGGGTCTTTACTTGTTCTCGGCTTCCTGCCGCAAAATAATAACTTGCGTTATGACTCCGAGTCGCTTGCATGGAGATGTAACACGTAAGACAAGTGCTATAACCTTTGCAGCCAGTCTGCCGGGGCACGTGTAACAAGAGGATGAAAAGAAACTCCCTGCGGCTGTAGATGAACAGATGCGGCAAGAAGTGTCATGTAGACGATGCTTCCCGAGTTCCAACTGCTGGGCAGTTTTGCAAGGCGGCCATCGACTGCCAAGTTCGACTTGATTTTCTATAGCTTGTAGTAGCAACCCCGGCTTTGAGACACGAGATAGCGGCAGGCCCACGCAGAATGAAAGCTGCTTGGCTATGCGTGGCTGCATCAGTGCTGCATCGCACAAGCGCAAGCATCGCAATTCTTCTTCGGGTTTCTGAAGGTGTTGCTTTCGTCAACTCTCCCCGGGCTGTTCAACTCCTATTGGTGCAATGCATTGCTAGAATTTTTCTACCAGTTCCTGTTGAGTTCAATACCGTTGCCTCTTATCAAGTTTTACTCTATTCCTCTTGAGCTCGGAAGAAGGAAGCATCCATTCGGTTTCTGGCTTCTTGGCTTGCCTTACCATCTCATCGGATGAGTTTTCGGTTTTGGTGGCAGAAGCTCGTCTGGTAATCATGTAACCATGTATCTGAACCACAGTTTGTGCAATACAATCTGCCTCGGAGTATTCTGGCACTGGTTTGTTCATTTGCGATTCCAACGGCTATAGTCATGCTTTCATGGGAGAGAGAGATGGAATTCGGTCATAAATTTATCAGGACTTTCTGATGCTGGTTCTTCCTCACAGCTGCTGGCTAGACGCTTTAATTTGCATGCGGCACCTCATGCTCGGGGTTAATTTAAGCCTGAATCTCCTAAGGTAACAGCGATGCACCATTAAATCTCCGGCGGCATGCCCACAAGAACAAGCTGAAGCTAGATGAACAAATCCCATGAACGATTGATTTGCGAACCGAGGACGTAGTGACGTAATTACGACTGCCACCAGCTGTCTTTGTCGCTACCTACCACCTAGTGAAAGAAGTGCGCCTGCAACAGGTTTGTGAACTTCGACGCGCGTGTACAGTCCACACAAATCCTAGGAATGCGAGCATGGGGCGGCATGCTATCGCCTGCACCTGAGATTGGGCGAATGATGTGTCTGTTGTTGTTCGGAGTTGACGGAAATGGCTCCCGGCATGATTGCTTACTTGCTTCCGAACCACCAGAGTGCACTGAAGCAATGCATGCAGACTTGGCCTGGTGACTGGCCTCAATTTTCGCATCACTCTCAGGCCGCAATCCGCAGCACTTCCATGAGCGCTTCCACCCCAGCCTGTGCTTTGGCAGCAGGGACTCCTTGTGGGGGACCCTATTTTTTTTAGCCCTTTTTTTTTTTTTTTTTTGGCCCTTTTTTTTTTTTTGGGCCCCGCCGCGGGAAGGAAGGAAGGAAGGAAGGAAGGAGGGAAGGAAGAAGGAGGGAAGGAGGGAAGAAAGGAAGGAAGGAAGTAAAGGAGGCAGGCAGGCAGGGAGAGAGGGGCCCTGCCGCGGGAAGGAAGGAAGGAAGGAAGGAAGGAAGGACGGAGTGTGTATATATATATATTTATATATAGTATATACAGTATGTGTAGTATAAACGGTGTATACAGTATGTATGGTAGATGTAGTAGATATAGTACATATATATAAATACATAGTATATATATAGTATATATATAGTATATATATAGTATATATATATAGTATATAAAGTATATATGTATATAGTATATATATATATATATATATGTATATGTCTGGTATATATATCGTATATATAGCATATACGGTATTTTTATATATTATATATATATATAGTCTATATATAATATGTATATATAATGTATATAGTGTGTATATATAGTATATATATATATATATAGTATAAGTAGTATATATAATATATATAGTATATATAGTATATAAAGTATGTATATAGTATATATAGCAAATATACTATAAAAAGTATATATAGTATATATAGTATATATAATATATATATATATAGTATATATAGTATATATACTATATATAGTATATATAGTATATATAGTATATATAGTATATATAATCAATATGGTATATATAGTAAATAAGAAGGAAGGAACGAAAGAAAGAAATCAATAAAGAAAGAAAGAAAGAGAGCCATGCAAGAACTAGAGAAATAAACAAATAAAGGATGCTACAAGTAAAAAAGAAAACAAGAATAGAGAACTAAGTAAATAAAGAAAGCTATAAGGTAAGAACAAAGAAAACACAAGGGAAAGAACCAAAGAGAGTTAGAAACAAAAACAAAACAAACAATGAAGAAATAACCAAAGAACAAAAACAGAGAGATAAAGAAATACGGAAGGCCATAAATTAATAAAGACAATCAGAAATAGTTAAAGGAACAAGAAAGACGCGGAAAATAAAGAAGAACGATACGTAAGACTATCGCTTCATTGTGCTTTTTTTGCCCTGGGTCCTAGGGGTGCGACGCTTAAATCGGCTTGACGCAGTTTCAGCGAGAACTAACGTCGCCCCGGAAGAAACAGCGAAGGAAGAACAGAAAGAACACGAGTACACAAACGAAAACGTAGAAACTACAGCATGTTGCTGTTTGGAGCGCTTCCTCCCGCATGCAGACGCAGAAACGTAACATGCGGCCATACTTGCAAACTACAATCTACAAGTACTCGTGTTCGTTACGTTCCTGTTTCGAGAGGTACAACGTAAGCTGCAGGGCTGTTCGTAGACGGTCTAGGGACGTGTAGGGTAGCAGCTCAGTGCCTCGGCGACTGGCGAAAAGTCCGATGCGCGGCTTTTGGTTTGGACTTAAGACACGAAGGAGAGAGAGAGAGAGAGAGAGAGAGAGAGAGAGAGTTAAAAAAAAGAGAGAGAAAGAGCTAGAAAGAGACAGGGACAGGAACAAACAAAGGAAGAAAGCAAGGCAGAAACAAAGATATGCAGATAAAAAAGAAGATGCAAAAAAAAGAGCTATATAGATACATAAACAAAGAAACCCAGAAAGGAAAAAAGAAGGAGAGAAAGACAGAACACCTACAACTACAACGCCACCAACAACAACACTACTAGCCAAGGGAAGGAAGACAGGAAGAAATAAATCACGAACAAATCGAAAAATAGAAAGATAAACGGAAAGAACCAACCACAGAAAGACAGACAAGGAATGATCGAACGAAATACAGAACGCAAACCCAAAAAAACACAAGGGAATAAGAACAACACAGTAAGAAAGACAGAACAATCACGCTGAATGGCTGCAATTGCCGTATTTTCATTTTTTGATCCTTCTTTGATTTTTGTTTGACCCTCGGGTTTTTTTATCCCTACAACTAGAACTAAAACTACAACATACTACACCTACAACCACAACGCCAACAACAACAACACTACTAGCAACAACTACACCACGAAATCCGTCCTAAATGCGAAATTGTAGGAAAAATTTGATTTTCCCGAGGAATAAGCTAGGTAACGTATGTTTTCCTTCGGAAAACCTGAAGAAATGCCACGAACGCCGTAGGTAATAGGAAAATAAGCTTTTTTCCTAGGAAAAACCAAAGAAAACTTAGAGAAATACAACGGAATCCGTAGGAAAATCGTGTTTTCCCCAGAAAAAACCAAGCAAATCCTTAGGAAACGAAAGAAATCCATAGGAAAGCAGTGTTTTCCCTTGGAGATTCCTGTGGAAATACAGAAAATCCCGAGAGAAGAGCTGTTTTTCCTGTGCAAATACAGAGAACCCAGGAGCCCAGGGCAGGGGAAAAAAAAAAAAGGGCCAAAAAAAAAAAAAAAAAAGGGCAAAAAAAAATTCTCCACCCCTCCTTGTGCCCAGCGAGCGGGTCGAAGAGCGAGACACGTTTGGGCTGTCTACTGAACTGTACGACAGTCTGTACACTGCAGATGTTCGCGAGAGAATGCATGCGGCTCCCCCCGAGGCTTCCGCCCGCCCCTGCCTGCGCAAGTGGTTGCGGCCGTTCAGCAGCATCCGGCTACAAGACCCCATGCAAGCAATTCCAATCACAAGCAAGAGCTCAAAACGAGCCGCACTTCTAGTTGGTCCAAGCAGGACCTGCTGTCCAAAATGTACAAGTTCTCCTCCAGATCTCAAGGTGCACATTCCATCCAGGCTGGAACCGCTTACTGATGGCTGATGTAGTTTGCTGTAGGGGAGCCGATTTTTGGACCTGACAGGCACAAGGGCCTGGCGGGTCTGTACAAGGTCGTTGATAGGCGCCCTTGACCCGGCCGTTGGGGATTGTGCCATGAGTTTAATCTCAGCGCATGTTGTGCTTGTTCCTGCAAATTGAGCTGAGTTGAAACACCTGCTTGTGAATGATGATACTTTTGCAGCTGCCTTGCCTGTCGGAGGCCGAAAGGCACAGCGAAAGGGCCGCCTGTGTGGCGTCAAAGTGATGGGTTTTCTTCTCAGCCGGTACATTCTAGTGCTATGCTTGGAATTGCTTTGGCGTGTTTTCCTACCGCAGGCGGGGTTGGCTTTGGAAGGCTGGAATCTGCTATTGCAGCAAGTCGGTGGTCATGAGTGTTGCAAGTCGGTTGTCGTTTGTGTTCAAGTATGTGCATATCCCCAATGGCAGGGGCACGTCTGGATGATGGGTGATCAGGAGGAAAAGGTGGGCGGAGCATCTGGCCTCATCGCCGAGGACTGCGGGCGAAGTGTTAGCCGGAGGTTTTTCGTCGTGCCCGTCCCGGAAAAAAATTGCAGGATGTCGGCGATGGGATGTCCGCTCGATCGCCTCATCTGGCAAGGGGCTGGCAGGTGCATTTGTTTGAGAATCTGAGACCGCATGAGGACGGTGTTAAGATGAATGGAAAGGTCGCAGGCGAAGGCGGCTGGGCAGCAGCTCCGGATCTCAAGGCTCTGACACAGACATGCAGAGCTTTGTGTGGAGGAAGTTCAGCAAATACTGTTTGCGGCAGTGGTCGGGGAATTGAGTGGACGCAGAGAGGGTGAAGTGCATGATCCGGAGGTGGAAGTAGACGCAAAGCACGTCTCCAGCGAACATGCGCGATGCTTAACGAGATATCGACGTGTCTCGATGAGCTGACTCCTTGTGGCGTGCTACCCACGAAGTCTTAGACTAAAAACCCTTTTAGAGGTTGCTGTGGTTCCTGTGAAAAGCGATTCGTACTGTTTGCTCGGCAGTGCTGATTTCGGTAAGGATGGTCCGTGCGATGAGCGCGATGCTCGGGAACAGGCGTGGAGCTACGAAAGCTTGAGCCTCCGCATTGCAGGGTGTTGGTGTGCCCAGCCCAGGCACTGCGGGAGCAGGCGGACAAGGTGCTTGAAAAATGGGCACGTCAGGTGCTTAATGCTTGCAGAGGATCTAAACTGAGACTGATCTGTCTGCATGCCCTAGTCCTTTGCGAACATGCCAAACTGCAACGAGGATGATGCGTTTCTGCACTTCAGAATTCTGAGCCGTGGCTTTGGGCTGTGGCCGACGTCCTTCCATAAGATGCGAGCTGAGATCCAGGATGCAAGAATTCAAGGGTCGCGGCCAGTCAGGTTGAACAAACATTCGCTGCTGTAGTGCTTCTAGTTGTCGTGAAGCCTCTGTGAGACAGCTCTTGTCAGAGCCCTTAATTCAGATGTGTTTCCTGGTTCGCTCGCCTTCTTCGGCCAGTCACAGAACGATGCGGGCAAGCCCAAACACTGCCCAAATGCAAAAGAATACAAACTGACTAGCTTCTGCACTGCTACCCCCTGGGCCTGCCCTACGCGACAGGAGTTTTAAAGCTGTTGCCGTATTTGTTGAAAATACAAAGTCCGGCCGCCAGCACCTTTGTCGGAACCGAACCTGCTGCTGTTATTGCGCGGGGGTATGCTGGAGTACATGTGGCTGCCTCGCTCCAGCTCGAGATTGCGCCATCAGCTGTGCAGCTAGTTCGCGCCATGCCGACTCCTGTGACTCTTCACATCTACCATGTTTCCACCAATTCCACGGTGGGCACTGTGAATGAGTACCTGGAGGCCATTGGCACAGGGGCCTTCCACGCAGGAGTGGAGGTGAATGGTGTGGAATGGAGCTACGGCTATGCGCCTGACCGAACGGGTGTGTTTTCGAACCCGCCGAAAGGATGCAAGGCTCACGTGTACAAGGATTCCTTGGACATGGGTGAAACATCCAAGACCGAAAAGGAGATTGATGAGATCCTCGAGCAGCTGAAGGAACCAAGGGATCATCAATAAATCTTCACAGTAAGGTGGCAAAATTCTCTGCCTAGAGGTAGCTCTTGTAACATTGTGCAAAGATGTCGGGATGTGTTTGAGCCTCAGAGCCAAGCTCGACTCGCGGCTACGGTGCTTCTCGATTTTGGTGTAGGCATGCTTTTTCGGACAAGACTCCATACACAAGAATCCCAACTGGTTGATGTCCAGAGACAAGGGAGTCTGCAGTGAGAGACATGAAATAGCAGCGCGAAAGAAACCCTTTAATGTCGTACATAGCGAGAGTTCCTGACGCTGTGGGCGGCGCGGCCGATAGGGGATTATTGAACTTCGCCGAAGATGTCCGTCATGAGTCTAGTGATGTCTGTTGCTTCCTGGATGGCCAGGAGTCTTAGGGCTGGGGCTGCAACTGCTGTTTGTCTAGGTATGGGCATTCGGCGCGTGCAACCTCGCAAAAACATATTTGCAATTCCCGTTTGAAAAACCAATGGAGTCTGTGCTCGTCGACTGGCCACGAATCTGGCCAGTCCCGATCGCTGCCCCTTTCAAGGAAGATTGGCCCGGCTTCGAGTACGATCTCTTGCGACGCAATTGCTGCCTCTTCAGCAAGGAATTCGTTGAGCAGCTTGGCACTGGCCCTGTGCCCGGTTGGGTCGCTTGGACGTACAACTCGACATACTTGTGGTTTCCGAGAAGTGGCACGTGGAACCCTCCGTTTCATTACATGTCTTCGGCCTTGTGATTTTCCATAGGTTACCAACCTGGCTGCGGCGGGTGCGACACTCCACGATGGCATCCTGAAAGGCAGGCATCTTTTTGCCGAGTTTGTTTTGCGCAGCTTTGTGGGCCGGGCCCACTTGCCGAAGAGGCTGAGGTAGTATAGTTACGTATATCAGGGCTGCTCGAAGTTGGACTCTGCATGAGGCAAGGAGATCGCCGACAAAGCGGCTGTTATGGCCAGAGCCAAGGCGCCCGCAAGAATAGAATGGAAGACTCGCAATGGCTCCCAGGCCCAAAATAAACCCTGATTATCAGCTCGTCCCAAGCCCTAACTGGCCCGAACTCGACACCCCAAGGCCTTGAAATTCAGCGTATCCTCTTCAAGTCGTCCAGCCGTGTCACATAGAGAAGCAGATACCATCTTGTCGGAAGCTACCATGTGTAGTGGTTCGGGTCGGAGTCTGGCCCAGTGTTTAGATGTTCGGGTATCACCAGAAGAAGGCTGTAGGGTTTAAAGGGGCTTAGTGCGGAGGCTTGAGGGTCTGCTTTGCTAGGATATGTAAGAGACATATGCCTACGACCCGCTCCTGGTAACGTTTGTCTAGGACTAGGAGATGCACTTCATAAGCAGTTTCATGGCCAACGCCAGGACTAGTCGAAGAAGCGTGAGATAGGACTAGGCATCGAGTGCGCAAGTGCATGGCAGTAAGACGGGCTGTGCCTCTCACTTTGTACGTTCATCGCAGTGTCTGACTAGGCTGGAGAGATCGATGCGAAGTACAACATCAGCGGGAAGGTCACGGCCGGTGCAAAGGACCCTTGACCCCTGGAGGGCAGGGTCGGCGGACTGCAGAGAGCTCACCATAATTCACAGGTTTTTATGCTTCCAGATCCTGCTCTGCTTCTCCACATCTTGTTGTTGTTGTTGTTGTTGTTGTTGTTGTTGTTGTTGTTGTTGTTGTTGTTGTTGTTGTTGTTCAGTTTCGGGCTGCGCTATCACCATGGAAACCTCCACTGTCGAAGCTCCTTCCGCAGACTTTGACCGGCTGGGAAGGAAGTGATGCTGGCGGCCGGACGATTTGACGAAGAGTACAAAGTTCGAGAGAAGGCTTTCGCAGCTGCAGCTGCTCGTCTGCAGTCCAGGCCATATGGCATATGGCCTGTGAGTGGATTCACGCAGCCACCAGGTTTATACCTTCCGACTTCGGAGGAAAACAAAGTAGATTTAGAGGGTCGGAAGCGAGGACTGAGACGGTCCCGTGCTCAGGTTGCAGTGAAGGCCAAAGCCGGAGAGCTCCACCAGGCGGCATAGCACAAGCACAGGGAAAGCTGAATTCAGATCTGAAGAGCACAGGAGCTGCTAATAACTAGTACAAGCATTGGATGACATTGGATGTGACGGCTTGCATGCCGCAAGGCATAGTTTAAAACCCTGGCATGCGTCAGCCTCGCTTGTGGCATCAGTTGCGGTGAGGCAGCGAAGGACAAGGCTGCCGAGATCCACAAGGCGGGGGTGCTCCGAAAATATCAGGAAAATAGCTCCCAAGGTGTATAAAGGATGTGAACATATCAACAGTCCCTACGGACAGATGGCAGGACTTTGCAAAAAGAACAGCTGAACATGTTGCCAAGACAGAATTGCATTTCTGGTGGCGTGAGGACGCGGACGCCGACGGCGATGGTGTGGTCAGTGCAGAGGAGATGTCGCCCGGCTGGTGTGGAAATGCCAGCCCGTAGCCGTACATAGGTTGAGCATGCCATTCGTTTTAGTTGGTGTTGAGTGTAGTGATAGGGGTCTCCGACACTCAGCTCCGCCTCGACTTGGCTTGGCATGAAGGACCTGTCTGCAGGACATTTCGCATCCTGCGGTCCCTTGGTGTTGGTGGCATAATTGGCAAAATGCTTCTTGCCGACTCCTGCCGTTCGTGCAAGCCGAACATGTCCTCTCGGTCGCTACGTGTCATCCCGAGCGGAAGCCGATTCCAAGAGGCCAGGCCGCCGAAGCAGTGAAATGAAAATGCCCGAAATGGCTAACCCGAGAGATCAGTCGATGTACACAGCTGTTTCACGTGGAAGTCGGCTTCCTTCTCCTCCTGTTCTGGGTCCCATGTGTGACGTGTCTCTACGCCGACCATTCTGCAAGGTGCTATGCCGCACGCGACTTCGTTGGTCTCGTTGTTGTATATGCAGGTCGCGCGCCACAAAATAAAAAGGTCGGTTTGCAAATCGTCATTGGACGGACAGCACGATGCACCGCCTGATCTGCCTCCTCTGTGGGCTTCGTGAACATGCGCCTGTAAACACTGCGTCTGGGTCACTTAACGAAAAGGCGTTGGCATTTAGTCGCCACAAGAAGCTTCGGCATCGAAAGCTTGCTCCGGTCTGCTTCTCATTGAACAAAGTCTTCAATCAACGGATGGACGAACGCACAGAAAGACTGGCTAATGCGTACGGACATATGCTTGCAATCTCAGACGACTGACCCAGCGCGGTGGCTCTTGTCGTTTGTTGTCGGCCGACCATCACGGAGGCAAGGCTTGCCGCGGGTAGACGCTTCCATTCCTTCTAAGTTCCAGGCCAATGCGGGGTTGAATCCACCCATGTGAGTATAAGTGCTTGTTCAGTGGCTGCATGAGATGGACAGCTTTACCTGGTCGATGCAAGGAAAGCTTACTTGAAAGAACAGCTCCGGGCATCCCACGAAAAGGCCTTGAAGGCAGCGGGTGCATTTGTTTTCAGTGGAGGACCTCTTGGTAGTTGCCAACTATAGCAAGCTTGACAAAGCCTGTTATATCAGAGTTCATGGTGTGTTGATTAGAACATGACGTCGCAGCACCCACATTCAGGCAGCAAAGGACCTGCACTCCAGTGTGGACAAGGACGGAGATGGCAAGATCACCTTCGAAGAAGCGTCGCTGGCCTCATGAAGCTTCACGATGCAGGTTTTCTGTTGTATCATCAGTTGATGTGATGGGCTGCCTTTTTAACCCTTACCGTGGATGGAGATGGAGTGCAGCCGGTTGTGGCACCTTGCAGCTTGCATCCGATACTTGAAGAGTTGGTTTGTATCGAATTCAAGACTTTGCTGATTCACCAGTCGGGACTGGTAGCAGAGCTGACATGGTATGGCGCAAGTTCAGAACCAATTCATCCGGCAACTGACGGGGTAGATTCATCCTCTGTCCATGGCCAGCTGGGGCAAGCAATCAGGATCAGACTAAAACCTTGTGCTGCCCAGGAAAAGCTTCGCTACTGAGAAGGCTGGACACTGCGGCTGCGAGGCGGCGTGCACAGTGCAGTGAGACACCTGAAGTCTCGAGGTTTCTGGCTAGGATGTTTACAAGTGTTCATTGCGAAGACAGATGGAGCAACGTGGCCATCCATGGTAGAAGCCGCGACGACCGGCACTCTTGTGGAACGGATCGCAGAGCCAGCGCAAGGGCCGCAAGGGGCGGTAAGCTCCCGGAGGCTGGCGCCGACAAGAATCCGAAGTGTCAGGAAAAGCAGTCAAACGCTTCTGGGAATCCGTTCCGAAGGCAGATAACTGGGGCCAAATGTCCCATGTTCAATTTGTTTGAAATTTCACTTTCTTTTTGCCCGTAGTCATGCGAAACTTGCCTGGGCGTTTAGATGTTTCCTGACAGTGCAGCATCCCGAGATCATGGCTAACCAGATTACGGTCGAAGTTGTTGGATTGGTTTGTCCTCTTTCAGTCCGTTTTCACGGGAAACATATGCCAGTGGCCGCACTACTTCATGCCTACGTACTGGAACGCCAGATTGGCTGCATTTGTAAAACTTGTGACCTTCCTCGGAAGCTGCTTCCAGACAACGGCTGTGTTTCCGTGATGTCTAGTGCACTAGTGAAGGAGATTTCCACTGACCGTGAGCCGCCTGGAGATCAAGCTCTGTACAGCTGAAAGTGCTGTCGTCCTCTCGTTCCTGCACCTCGGCCCCGCGAAGCGCCGGTGCGATGTTCGGCGGCCGCCTGTATGCACAAGCAGGGTTTCATGTGGTGAGGTTCATTGAAAGTCACTGTGTCGGGGGCTCAAGGCCAAGGGAGCTCAGCAAAGTGATGCCAACTCACAGGATTGGCCATGTTCGTCAATATCAATATTCACATACGTCCACCATCCCTGCCCTCGTGCGTTTTATGCTTCACACTCTCGTCAATGCTAAGCCAAGCCGTCCCAGTTTCAGGATATACGGCAGGCGCCGAAGAAGCCGAGGACTGGCAGCAGGCGGACTCCTTGCCTCTTTGAGCGGCTGCATGCTCTGCAGCTTGTGTTTTCTGCTCGACCTGGCCAGGTGAGCAGCAGCCGGAAAAACCGAAGAAGGCCTAACGAAGACTTTGGTCAGTCGGAATCCTTCTTTAGCAGCTCATTCAACGACAGTCTTGGCCACCCAGCTGAGACTAGAAGGCTTTGGGATGCGTCTGGACACCGACCGTTTTTGCACTTGTTGGAGTCTTCCTGTCTGACGTGCCATAGCAGAGTCTCCGCGGCTTCGTTCTGACTTGTGTGTCATGACTATGCAGCCTCTTGAATCCGAAAATATTCGAGTGATCCAAGGACGTGTGCACATAGAACAGCCAGAGCCATTCTTGCGCACGACTCCATGGAGCGGTTTCAATGCATCGGCAGCCTGGGCCCCAGACTCGCAAAGGTATGAGGCTGGTGCATTTCGATACGGCATGCTGTGATGTCTTGGGGCAGGAGCGCATTTCCAGTGACTGGTGTCGCAAAGGAACATGCAGGTTTTAAATCTTCTGCACTCACATATAAGCAACCTTACAACACACACATAATCTATATGTATATATAACACACACACACACACGCACACACACACAGACACACACACACACACACACACATATATATATATATATACATATATATATACACACACATGTCTGTGCACGAGTCCCTTTCGCTTCGTACACAGTCGCACAGTGTACGTGCCATCATCGGCAGCAGTAGCTGCTGTGCTACTTTATGTCGCAGCAAGTTTCATCAAAATGTTTCTGGAAAGAGATAAAACGAATAGTTTCCAACGGCCACATGAAGAGCCCGGCCTGGAGCGACCTGTGTGCTGGTGAGGTGCCCTTTCAGCAAAACCCGCAGTTCGCGGCGGCGAGGCTTTAACAGCTCCGACACTTCTGGGCTGTGTATCGATTTCGCAAGAACTGCCATGTCGGTGTACTGAGGTGCTTGAGGAGAGTTGTTGGGTGCTTCTGAAACCGACAACTGTTTTTCACAGCGTAGCTCCTTCTGCCGAAATGAAGCACGTGCCGAGGGCACGAACAGGTGTAGCCAGAGGGCCTGCACGTCACAGATCCTTGCTGCATGCAGGCAGCACCCAGAAGTGCCACAGCGGCCTGCGAGGCGGTGTGGAAGGGTTCTTTTATCCAGTTATGTCTTGGAGTTGAAGCTGCGTTCTGATGCCTGGGACCGTCAAAGGTCCGAGTGTGAGTGTTAAAGGTAGAAGACCTGCTTTTTCCTTCCACGCATTCTCCTACATCGTAGCTGACAGCAAACTAACAGATGTCTGAGGTCTGTCGTGAACTCTTTCCTGTTACGGACACGATCGTGATGGCCAGCCCAAGTAGCTCCGCGTGGTTTGACTCGCTAGACAGGAGGTTCAGGTGCTTTCACGACACCTAAACTAACATTTCCTGTGGCTACTGTAGCGCCCCCAGCCAAACCCATCGCCAGATGGCTTAGGGATGTGACACGGCGGTCTTTCAATTTGTTTGAACGAGCGCAGCAACTCTCACTGCCCTTTGGTTTGTGTGTTTTCCCTGAGATGAACGTGTCGCTATGAAGCCGTGGCTTCCAAGTGTAAATGGAGACCCGACCATTTCAGCTGGAACCTGCGCTCGGCCTTCAGGCGGCATCTGGCTAGGGAGCATGCCGCGTTTGCGCTGTCATACTCTGTCCAAATCGTGAGAGGCAAGACACCTTCAGGGCGAGTGCTGGCAATGCCAGGCGCTAAGCGGGGCGACGCCTGGCACCTCGTGAGGCAGTCAGGCAGACAGCCGACTGTATAGAGACTGGGAGCACATCCTACAGTATGCTTTGTGGGGAGAGATGCATGGGACGATGTCTGATGGACGGATGCGGGCTCAGCTAGCACTTGGTCGGTGAGGGAAGCGGCTCTACTTTGAAAGGCCAATCCCCGACAGCGATGTCGGGAAGGTCAGGATCATGGGGGACGCCCTCCCCACACTTCGTACACAGGCCACTTCAAATTCGGTCGGGGCGGCACCGCCCGGAAGGCAATGCGCTTTCTTTTGAGGATTAAAGTCTTTCCGAAGTCCGGGCACAGACCTGTTGTTACCTCGAGTTTGTGCAGCTTCGCCGTTGAAGAGACGGGAGCCTTCGGCAAGTGCTGAACACACAGCATTCAAGTCGAAACTAGCCCGACGCTGATGCCTGCACAGGACAGGATGTTCAGAGGCAAGCTCCAACGAGTTGCCCAAGGCCCACAGATCGTGCAAGATCTGTGTCCTAACACGTGAAAGATGTTCGGATTCAGGCGTCCGCCACGCCGGCCGGAGCCAAACTCAGCCTTAGCTTGCGCAAAGCTCGTTGTAACGTGGCACAGCACGAGAACCAAGAGCCAAGGTTCCAGAGGACCGCTGCGAAGGGCCTGTGGACGACCGGAAAGTGCGCGCCAGGCCCTCAGCGAAAGACTTGTAGTCGTGGCGATCTGAAGCGCTCAGAGCAGGCCTGGGAATGCAAGGCAAAAGCTGTTGACGCCGCGTTGGTGGATTGATAGTCGTAGTTGTGGTTGTAGTAGTAGCTGTAGTAGCAGTACTACCAGCAGTGCATTGACACTAATTCGGGTTCGGGGCTGCCGTTTGCAGTTTCGGGCACGATAGCCGATAGCTTGTGCTGATCAGCGCACAAAGAGCTCAGGTGAAAAACCTCACGCTGTACATGGCTCAGATGCCACAACGGCGTGGTACGTGGAAACTCCTCGACTCTGATCTCATGCACTTCTGGAGCTGAGGCGAACAACGGAGGAGCAGATCAGACAGGACCGGGATCTTGAGGTGTGTTGCGAACCGTTAGTAGCCGGGTTTCGCAGAAGCAGCGGTAAAGTCTCGGTCGCGCCGTTTTCGCCGCATTCTGCCTTGCTGGACTGACTGCATCAGTGCGCGAGGCATTTAATGATGCCATCCCTCAGCAGTTTACTATCCAAGAAGCAAAGCTGGCCATGGATGCGACGCCCTCGGTTGCAGTTTCTGGGAACAACAACATGCGTCCTTGCAGTTGCACATGTCAGTGTCAAGACGCCAGAGACCTGCAGCCAACATGTGGTGGTTCCGAGGCCAACGCTTTCCCCAAAGGCTTTGCATTCGTGACGTTCAACACTCCCGATGCAGCTGCATGGGGTCCCAGCATATTGTGTCTCCTGCGCTTAAGCTGGAACACACCTCGTTCAACTGGAAGTTTCGGTGCCGTTGGTCCGTTGGCAGATGTATCTCCAAGCGCGACATGTGTTCAAGCTCCCTTGCTTGGCGGGTTGGTGCTGCTTTACTCAGTGCCTCGCCCATTTCCGTCGTTTGTCTTCAGGTCTATGTGCGCCAGATCACGATCGTACTGGATGGCAAGCCCTGTCTTATCGTCCCTTATAGGTGCGGCCTCCCAGTCCCATGCACCAAGCTTCGAAAAGTGGTGCGCCTTTGTAGCGGCCAATATGTACATCCTGAAGGACTGACAGTTACTAGCCCCATGCTCGTTTAATTCACGAACTGGGACGATGACGATGTGAAAGGAACGGGCGGGCTGGCTCTTGATGAGAGGTCTGTCAGGGCGGCACATGAGACATATCATGTCAACACTCGCCGAACATCATTCTCGAACTACTAAGCCGGGGCAGGGATGGCATGTTCTCATCTAGCGTCATGTTTAGAGCCAGGATCATAGGGTACCTTTAGCATCTTGCGGAATCTGTGTTTCCTCTCACAGAATCTCCTAGCCTTGTGCCAACATCCCCCGAGGTCGAGAGAGGACGTTGGAAAGCAGGCCGGGTATTCCTGCAAGTCGGCCAAAGTGCACAGACAGGGGTTGTGCTGCAAATCGGGAGGCCCTCTCGGCAGGCTGTGGGCTTGTGCCTCAACAGTCAGAGGGGCACATAAGTTGCAGAAGACGACAAGCTGAGTCAAATCCTGGGAATGGGAAGGAGGGGAAGCTCGAACATGAGTGTTCTTATTAGTAGATCATACGTCGAAGAGACGGATCAGAGAGGGGAGTCAAAGAAAAGAGCTTAGTCTCATGTGTCAGGTTTGTGACATCCTGTATCACGGAGCGGGCGTGTCATGTTATTGTCCAGCCTCCTTGCTGGAGCTTTCATGCTGTTCACGGGTTCAATCTTGAGAGATCAATCGCAGGCAGTGCATACCGAGGCCAGATTCCGGGAGGGTAGACCTGCGCGCGCGGGTCAACGAGTTTGTGAACCGTGGATGGCTCGGAGAGTTCCCAGCATGTCAACGCAATCCGCCCTCCCTGGCACCCCGGACATGCTCTATAAGGGGTCCGCAGGTGCCTAGTTTAAGTGGCTCTGAGTCGCTGAGGCGTATGCCTGGACTTGCAACACGCACGGTGTTTTTAGGCTGACGGTCCAGTCTCTACTTCCGTAGGTTCGTTCCTTTTAAGCATCGGCAGTTTCAAGTCTATTAGCAGCTAAGCTATGGACGGATATAAACGACCGATTTCAGGTTACGAGCTCCCCAAAGATCTCCGGGAGCTCTTTACGAAGTGCAAGGCCGAGTGTGCCGCTCGAGCTGTGATGGCCTCGGGTCAGGGCATGTGATTCAGCGGAGCTCCTATCCGAAAAGCTTTGAGACTTGGATGGCTTAGGTAAGCAAGTTGGAGGCCCGTGCTCTCGACGGCTCGAGTCCCAGTGCATGTCGGGGCCACAACCCTTGCTCTGGCAGTGAGCCCTTCTGGGCAAAGTTTGCAGCCTCACTGCCTCGTCTTGGTACGTATAGGGAGGCTTCCGCAGGTTAGCACATCGAGAGCTCGGCCGAGATATGAGCAACTGCTGCATGGCAGGCCAGACCCCTGCAAAGATAGCAGAAATCGTGAAGGCTGAGCTCATCGACGCAAAGCTCTTGTCTCAGCGCCTTTTCGAAGCCCACTGGCATCATACAGCCTTGGCTTGGGATGTTTGATGTGGTGGGTTCGCAGCTTGACTGTCTCTTGCCCCAGGAGACATGAGTTGCCACGGTGCGTGCAGCTGAAGGCAGACAGGTGGGAGCACGCCTCAGCTGAGTGCCTTTGTTGTGCATACTTTCGATTCACAAAAAGACGGTCTCTCGAATCGCACGGACACTGCCCCAGCTGCGCACAGTAGTCACGACCGAGGTGGCGAAACTGAGCATCGACCCAACCAGCAAGCGGCAGGCCCTTCTCAGTGGAGCAGTCGGCCGAAGCGGAGTTGTCTTGTCGGCACATTGTCCACTCTTCTCTCAGTAGATCCTAGATTCCTAGATCATGTACATCTGGTTGCGAGGTATGACTAAGGTCTTGGAGTTTGAGTTGTTCGAGTCCTTTCCTGTGAGGTCATGGACTACTTCCATGACCGAAGCGCCGAGGCGCCTCGTCTGAAGTGGCCAGTGGCCGTACCCCTCTGCTTTGGAGCCTCATGGGTGATGCGATCTGACACTGCCCGTACGAAGTAGATGTGTCAGCTCGTTGCGGTGCTGCAGGAAGTGGATTATGTTGTCGATGAAGAAGGCCCAGAGTTTGCACGATTCAGGTGCTTAGCACGGAGCCTTGGCGCAGCGGCGCAGCGTGTCTGCAAAGCCATGCTTTCGTGCAGGAGACTACTTCGAGAGAGGGCTGCCCCGACAACGAGACCCAGTCCAGTGGCTGTCAGGTGCTACAAGTAGAAGCAGGCTTCTTAAGAATCGTCTAGACTTGGAGATTTGAAGATAGGCTTCTGTTGTGTGGAAGTCCTCAGATCCACGCTCGGCACGCCCCAGCGGCTCAAGAGATGGCAGGCGAAGTTAAAAAGCACATGCAGCATGGCCCTCAGCTGGCCTTCTGTCTGGCGAGTCATGGTTGGAGTGTGGTGGTTGTGTTTGTT
This sequence comes from Symbiodinium sp. CCMP2592, assembly GCA_905221615.1. NCBI lineage: Eukaryota > Dinophyceae > Suessiales > Symbiodiniaceae > Symbiodinium > Symbiodinium sp. CCMP2592. The sequence goes on from CAJNDT010006109.1 coordinate 336,395, forward strand.
TATTGTGTGCATGCGCGTGTGTCGGCTGTCGACGCCTACACTCTTGATTGATGTCTACGTCGACGACGACAGTTTCATTTTCCGACAGCAAATCGGTTGACTGTTGTCCATTGCAAGCGTGCCTGCTCCCAGGAGGAAAGTTCAGAAACTGACTGACGACTTCTGCCACAAGTTCCGGCTTGATGAGGCCGGAGCATGCCCACCTGCACAGCCTGTCAATGCGCAATGCGATCACGGCTGGCCTCACCCAGCCTCAAGCGAATTTTTGTTCATGCTCAAAGTCGTGTCAGGACGTGGTGGACCGCCTCAACAAGCTGAATGAAATAGGGCAGAGGCATACCCATCACGAAAACGACAGAGGGTTCTTTGGAATGTCCAGCGAGTCACCAGTCTAATCGTGGTAAATCTGACATATCTGACGATTTCCAAAGCAGTCTGGCACTCTTGTCACACCATGGTTGAGCAACATCGGTCTTCATCAGAGCGGGATGTCGCATGATGATGTTTCGTTTTAGCTCTCTTTGCAGCCTCGCTCGACATCGCCGCTGCTTTGATCTCGAATGAAAGTTTCGTGCAACCTATGCCCGGTATCTACAGTACGTTACACTAGTCTCCAGTCGCCAGTCATGTGTGCGGCTTTGGCAGCAGGAATGTCATGAAGAAGTGGGAGTGTGCCGGAAATAGGCACTGTTCTTAGGTTTACAGATCTGTGTGCTTTGGAGTCTTGGTATCTCCGCACACTCAGAAACTAGACGACCGAGGTGGGAAGCCGAGCAAAGGCTACGAGCCCTGCCGGGAGCTGACAGGGCCAGCTCAGAAATACTAGACTCGACACACTAGTGACGAGTGCTTCGCGTCCCGGCTCTTCTAAGGATTGACGACGAAGAGAGGTACAGGCAGAGGCAGCAGTCCAAGCCCTGGCCCAGCAAGGCACGAGCGGTCGAGCGGTTCGGGTTTGGGGGAGTGAAATCCATGGAACCCATGGAACCAGGGACCCGTCGCGGACAAGAAAAAGATCGAGGAGGACAGCTCTTCCTCGGCTGGGAGCCCGGAAGCGATGCAGGGGCCAGGACTTGTGTCATCTTGTTTTGCTTCACCCGCACACGGCTAACCATCTGATTGTACTAGCACGTCCTGGCCACGACTTGTAGGTGTGTTAGAAAGCCCTATGGCTCTCGACCAGGAAGACGAGAAAGACATCACTACCAAGAACGGGATGGCGGACAAGCTCGTCCAAGAAGTCACTTGGCTCGGCAGGTACAGAGCTTCCACCGGACTGAGCATGGATCAGCACCCACTCTTCACAGCTAATGCTTAACCAGCAATCAGGGCCGATTCCAAGTAACACTGCGAGAGCCAGAGCCTCTGAGACGATCCGGAAGACTGCGAAGCAGAGCCCGAAGATTCCGGACTCAACGGTGAAGGCTCGCGGCTGAGCGCCTTTATGAGCTGTGCGACACCGACGGTGCTTGGGGGATCTTGGGGGATTGGCCTTCAGGCTCGGTCGAGCAACGAGGTCGCCTTCGTCCGAAGCCAGGCCGCCCCAGGGTCACTTCAACTGCTGGCTGCTGGGCGACCGCCTGCTCTGCAGGATTGGTTGCGCAAGTCGCGACAGGCTGGCTGTGCAGAGACGCTCTTCGGTGATTTGTTTTCCTTTGCGTCTCAAGCCTCCAGTGTTCCGTGCTGCAGCTGTCACTCCACATGTCACTGGACAGGAGAAGAGGATCCAGGAATACGAGGCCTGTGCCTGTTTCAACTGCATGGGTTGCTCCCCGCATGTCCCTGCTGCCGTGGTGTATGATGGTGCCGACGCGCCGTCCAACGCGTTTTTACAGTCGCTGGTTGCTGGCCAGGATGGGGACGAGGCCAATCCGTATTCGACATTAGCATGGACGACCACAGCATCGAGGGATGTATCGCTCTGTTTGAATGCAATTTCTGGCCCCGTTCGGCACAGGGAAGAGGTGATAAGCGACGAAAGAAGCCGAGACCAACCCACTACATCATTTGTGTCGATGCGTCTGGTACTGAGAGATGTTCGGTTTTCGGCCGAGGTATGTTTGCTGAGCATTTGCAGCTTGATCTGTCGCATTGCAATTCTCCCAAGGGTTCTCAATTTCTCAAGTCTTGTTGTGCTGGGTGATGACGAATTGAAGGCAGAAGACGGATGGCAGTGCGCTGTCTACAATACTTCGGTTTTGCTATCATTCAAACACACCCACGCCTTAGTATTGCATCCGCGCGTGCTTCATCAATGGCACCATCACCAGAAAGGGGAGGCGGTGCGGGGGTGGGCTTGTTGTCGCTGCACTTCGTCAAGAAGATCAATCGTATGTATCCAGCAGTTTTGCATGCGACTGTGCTTATAGCCTCAGTAGCCCAGGCGGTGAGAGACGCATGTGGTTGGCGGGGGGTTGAGGATGGAATTGAGGGGGGGACTGTCGGAACGAAGGGCAGAATTTGGTGCCCGTGGGCCCTTGGGTCAGTTGAAAGACCACTGCGCGTTGAATAAGGTCTGGATCCATGATGCTGGATGACTGCTCCTCGGCGACGGGTCCTATCCCCAGTTCCTTTGCCTAAAATTCCTGCAGAAGGTTGATGCCAAAATGCAGTATTGCCTTTCTGCCAGTATGCAGGAGAGACCGTGACGCGGCTAGACGCCGTCATGGAGCAGATGCTTGGCGGCTATGAGCCCTTGCGCAGGTGGCAGGAAGGCTCAATCAAGGCAACAGAATGGATGACGGGATCGACTTGCACCGCTGGTTCAGAATCTGTCTTGAGTCACTGATGCAGTACCAGAAACAGGGATGTGGAGAGGATCGGATCTGGATGCAAATGCGAACATGAGGTGCAGAAGCTTCATGAAGGAGTCCAGCCTCAACAGCTGCTGGGATGAAGCATTCGGTCTCCGTCAGCCAAGCCTTTGGTTCTTAGACGTCTGACCTGCTGATCATCAAGTACATGGCGCATGGTGATGAGCTGCTGTTCCGGCTTGCAGATGCTACCGGATCCAACCCGAGGCGACGACGTGTACTCATTCCTCACTTTCAATGAAGAGTACGAGATGCACTTCACAGGCGGATGAGACTAGATAATTTTTCTTTTGCAGAGTGTAGCCTGGACAGGCCTGCCTATGCAGGAGGCCCAAGTTCGCTTGAGAAACAGCAAGCCCAAGGCAGGGAGGGCACATTGCCGCTCAATTTTTTTGCCGATGCGAGACTGCATTCAGATGTTCTCCCAATCCTAGCAGAACATCGTAATTAGATGTTCTGCGCTGTTGAGAACCCGAAAGAAGTCACACGCCCAGCTGCAACGCCCCGGAGGCGGAGAAGCAGACTCTCTATTCTCAAGGTGCTCGTGAGAGTCATTGGTTCCGCGATCATTTGTTGAGACAGGGCACATGTTTCGCTTCAACTGGACACCGCTGGCTGGATGCACAGTGGTCCGTGGTCAGGGGTCGACTGGGTACTGGTTATGTGCAGGCCTGGAGGGTGTGCGGCGTGCCATCAAGCAAGAGAGCAGTGGCAAGCCTGCCCTGGCTTCTTGGCAGCACTCATGAGTTTGCTCCCTGGTGTGCCGAAGTATCAGCCAACAAAAAGAATGCATCTTCTCCGATCTCGTTCTCGCCTCACTGCAGGTCATTTTCTTTTCGGACGGAGAGCCGACAGATGATGGTGCTTTTATGCAGGCACTCGGTGATGTGCTGTGAAATAGAGTATGGAATGTTGAGAGCCCGATTGCAGGTCCTCAACAAGATAAAGAACAAGTTCGACAGCTTGCGTCCAAGGGGCTCTTAGGCAAACCCAGGAGAGCGGTTAATTCTAAGATTTCTCGAACTTGATGCAACCAGTTAGATGGCCGGGGTAGTTCTGATATTGAATGCTTGGCTCAAACTCAAGGCTCCCTTCTCTTGGTGAAGAACAGATCGATTGATGGAGTGGAGTCATTGCCCCCCCTAGAAGTGAAGTTGTGGTTCGAACGCTTGTGCCGATCCATCAACTCAAAGATAGCCACGTTTGAAGTGTCCACCCTAGCCAAATGCACGAAACTTCATCAGCTCCACCGTTTGCAGCTTCCACGACATGTTCTCGATTAACTTCTGCCTTGTCTGTAACTTGTTTGTATATGCGCGGCATCACGGAAGGAATCCTAAGCTGCAGACTATGCAGCGCAAATCTCTTCGTAACCTTCCCCAAACATCCCAGAGGGCTGTCCGTCGCGGCATCATCAATATATCACGGCCAGGGCAGAAATGCCCCAGCAACGCATGTGCTCGTGATCGTGCTTTCGGCAACCTCACGAATCCAGACCACGCAAGCCTATTGTTGTTCTTGCGCTGTGTCCGAAGCTTGTTTGAGAACAGCGCTGTTCCGACTTTGGACTGCGAGGTCTTGGCATGAAGTTCTACACGGCGGGCTGTGGGAAGGCCTTCTGAATTTCATGATGGCGTTGCCCACCGCCAGTTGGTTCAGGGTAGCTCGTCAGCGGGAGGTTTGTTGAGCTGTAAACATGTCCTTCAAACAGCATCCCAAATCCTGTGGCAAGATGGCTTGTTAGTTGACCACGACCCTTTCTTGGGCACGGTCTTGTGCGAACTTTCGCCTTTTCACTGCGCGGCTTGTTGTAGGTGTGCAGGGAACCAACTGAGTATACTCACATTCATAGCTCAACTATGCTGTATACCTGCAGCATGCCCCGAGTCCAGTGCATCTTACCTGTCTTCCGATAGCCGCGATGCCGGTCGGCAACAACTTGACTCCTGGGAGGGGGGTTCGGAGCTTCTTGCGTGTCACAAAGTTTGCGTGTAGCAAGCAGCGAGAGGCTGGGAGAGAGCATGTGTCCACAGACGAAAACACATGACAGGGCGAGAAGTTCGAGCACCTTCAGCAGATGGCAAACATCAGTGTCTTGCTCAGTGGAGTCCTTGTGCCTTCATGTCATTATGAGTGGCTGACCCAGCTGCTTGACGACGGCTTCGGGCAGGCGGCGGTGCGTTCAACAACTGCGGCGTTTCGTCCGAGCCTAAAGCTTCTGCGGCGAAGACCCGCGTCGCAAGACACCCTACATCTGAGGACGACGTCTATCAGGAACGCGTTTTCCGTGGCGGCCTTGGAAGCGACGGTGGCGGGCACCGCTTAAGCACAAGATCCGTGCCGAGGCCATCTCATCGAGCATCAGCTGAAGCCTCAGAAAGGTTCGAAGCTTCAACCGTCAGTATCATCCCCAGTCGAACCGTAATTTGCAGCAACAGGATCGGTGCGACCCAGTGCATCAATGGAGTTCACAGGTTGTGGGAAAGCTTCTTTCCCAAATTCCTTCTCGTTTCTGAGGCATTAGCCGCGAGAGCGAGCAGAAAAGCATGGAGTGCAGCACTCGGATTTCAGGCTTTCGCAGGTCTCGAGCCTCGCACAGACAGGACGGCACTCGTGAAATGAGTTTCGCATAAATCCAAGTCGTACGGGGGATGTTGCAAGTTTGCAGTGTTAGGGCACCTGTGTCTGACAGCCCAGCAATCCAGATGGATGCGAGTCCTGATGTTGCGTGCTGCTTGCAGCCTGAGGTATAAGGGTAGCAGCAACAGGCCTTGCATAGTAAAGACTGGCATTCTAGATCTCAAGTCGGCACAGCATGGACTGGCGGAGAGCCTTAGCACATGTTGCGCAGTCACCTGGCATCTAGGACAAGATTTAGGCCCATCGGTGTCTGTGTTGGCAAGAGCTGCTCTTCGGCCGCAGACCGCGCTGGCTGCGTGATGGGGGCTTGTCAATCTGGCCAAAGTAGTTTCTTGGTTTTGCAAGAGCCTTGAGAACCAGGCCCACATTTTGAATGTGTTGGTCTGAATTCTACTTCAGACGAGGCTACTCAAGCCCACATTCCAGAAGCAAGAGTGGTCGATTGGTTGGGAGAAACCTCTCAGCATTCGAGCGCTTAAGCTGGAAAGCAACTCCTTACGCTGCTTGCCTGATTTGCAAGAGACCCCAGCAGCGCCAAGATTTCAGCAGCCTGAAACATCCTTATCTGGAAATCTTCCCTCTCAGACTCTCGAAACTCGAAACAGGCGACCATCGCGCACTGGTTCCAGGTCCAGGGCCCGGCGACAGCACAAGATCTGGCTGAAGCCCTGAACCTGGCACCTTGGTCGCTCGTAGACCCAGGATGTGCAGCAGCCTGGGAGAGTGTATGCGAGTTTGGCAGAAGCTAGAGCACTGCTGCCTGCGACAGGTCCATGATCACTTCGCAGCGCTTCAGGAAGCTCGGGGATCAGCTTCGCAGACGTTTGTTTGTTTTCGTAGTTATAAGTTATAACCGAACATTCTATCCTATCATTTCCCATGCAAGAAGCCCAATCCCAAATACGAGGCCATCATCCAAAACAAGCGCTTCTTCCTGCGGCCCGACCTCAAGCCGGAGATTGTGATCGACGAGGATTCCGGCTATTAGAGCACAGAGTGCTGCTCCATTGCTTCAGCCCCCCACCCACTCGTCTTACCAGGTTTCTCTGAGGAACTAAATCGCATTTGTCACTGTTATGCTCATCTCGGGGCATCAAGCGGGAACTTTACCTCGCACTTGGCGACAACCAGATCCTACCTCCTGGTCACACATGCCCCACCCGCCCAACTTGCAGCATGCTAATGCTTCTACTTTTCGTTCGCTGGCGTGTATCTGCAATAGTGTTCTCCGTGACAACGATGGGGTTCCCATTATTCGACGCTGATAAGTGGTAGGATCGGATCATGTTGAACTTCGATCTTTTGACATGCCTTGATATAAATTGTATTGGGCTCAAGATTTGAAAAGGTCGATGTTTTTGCGCAGAGCAAAGAAACTTAAAGCTTCCTGTCTGCGCAGCGGACCCCTCCTTCAAGAAATCGGTCCGTCCTCCCAGATTCAACCGGATTCTGTAAGAATCGAAGAACTCAACGAATTTGCGATAGATGTCGCAAGATTCCGAATAGAATCACAGATTTTGCGCTGCCTCGACACCATAGAGCAAAAGGTGCAGTCAGGCATGTCTGATTTTTCGATTAGCCTGTGTTGCCACACAAGCACTGCCAGCTAAGCCTGGAAGTGTGGTCGATGATGAAGTCCTACCCCAGAACCCTTTGTTTTACATCGCATTCTGCGGGTCGCACTTCCAGGAGGCAGATGTGTCGCCTCAATCCCTGGCAATGCTGGGTGCCGAGGAGGCTTCGAATGGCATTGCTCCGACTTGGCAGGTCGCGTGTTGTTTTTGCTCTGATTTTCTGCACCACTGACTTGTTCATATGGAGTTCATGTGCAAACCGCCTGTTTGACTCAGGAGTGCGAGGGCCGGCTGCTGTGGCGAGCAAGGGTCTTGCGCGAGGGCTGGCTTCTGCTGACCTTCCACCACGCCATCGTGGATGAGCGGAGCATCTGGATGCTGATGCGCGAGCTTGTCTCTATTTTGTCTGGCCGCCAGCGCTCATCTCCGAAGATTGCCTTGGATCTCCGACTGTCGGAGCTTCTTGATCAACCGTCTTCACGGTTCACTAGACTCATGGAGCAACGGCAAGGCGGCCGACTTCCTGGCAAGGCCGTAGGGCGCTTGGCAGATCTGGTGCCACTGGGGTCTCCTCGACGAAAGCTTAAGCCCAGGGAAGGCAAGGAGTGGCCAAAGCCAGATGGCTTGGCGCCGTGGCAATGTCGAAAGACACGCTCCCAGGTTGCCTCGGTCCCTATTGCCGGGAAGCTGCGGGCGATTTGCAGGGAGCGAAAGCTGACGGTCAACACCGCCTTGTTGGCCAGCTTGGCCATATCCCTGCGCAAGCAGATGAGCGGGGACGGGAAGGTGGGCATGCGCCCCATCCTTGCCATTGATGCACGGATGCACGTTCCTGATGGCCAGGATTTGTTCGGCTCTTACTCATTGGGGGCTCGATTTCGAAGCGGATGGGGGACATTGGACGTCGGCACAGACACAAATTTTTGGGATTTGGCTGCATGCGCCAAGAATGCTGTCGAGGATGCAGGGAAGAAGTTGGAAGCCCACAACATCGCTTGGTACATGCGTTTCCTAACTGCTGCTATGGGAAAGAAGGATGTCGCATGGCTGCAGGGTGCCCTGGACCTGGACGGCCCAGATCAGGGCCGGACGAATGCTTTTCTTGTCAGCAATGCTGGCATCCTGCCCGAGTTAGACTCTGGTGACTTCAAGGTTGTACAATCGCACTTCGTATCGCATCAGGCTGCTTGGGGACCCTTCGTGTGGTTAAACGTCATGACTCTGGAGGAGAACATGTTCCTTACCCTCTGCTACGTTGACCCCTTGTTATGTGATGAGAAGGTGGCTTGGCCGAACAACGTCTCAGCCCGATGGCTGATGGAGTAGGGTAGGCCTGTAGATTTTTTCTAAAAGGAACAAAAGCTTGCAGGCGGCAGACCTCCTGGCGCTGATCGTTTCAAGCCTGGAAGCAGCTTGTGCTCCGCTTGATGGGAGCAAGAAGATTTTGCAAAACAGCTTGAGTGATCTGCCCGTTCCGCAGGAATACAAGGAAGTCTGCGTATGAGAATGGAGGGTCTGCAAAGTGTGACTGCGGGCTTTCTGAGAAGATCTTCCGCTGCATAGCAGCAGCCATGTACAGCCAAACAGAACCGGAGGATAGCGCGATAGCGCTGCCTATGGAGGTTTGATCTGTGTCGAGTTTGCATGTCTTTGGCAAATGGTCAGTGAGGGCCAGGCTGGAAAGCGTCTAATTCGGGCACTCGGTGGAGTTGAAGGGGGGATGACACGCTGTTTCCACCTTTGGCTCCGCGGAGTTGCCAGAAGTTCGGTAGGTTCCCATGGTAGGCGGCTTAGGCAATTTTTTTGGAGCCGGATCTTCATGCCTGTGGCATGGTCGATCTGGCTTACAGCAGGCTTTGCGATCGTGGTACGCGAGGTCTCAGGACCGCTAAGCTTGCGAGAACTGTGTCACGAGCCTCGTACAGATTGTCCGCATCTTCTTCTCCGGAGTGGAGGGGCAACTCCTCTGCCCCTGCGGCTCGCACTTGGGATGCTCAGAAAAATCGCCGGCCGCGTTGGAGACCCCGTGCATCCCACAAACAACTTTTGTGGGGTTTTGGAATCTGCCCTTTGTTTTGCTCGCGACAGAAACGGGGATGTGCCCTGCAACACCACTTTCAGAGCAGCACTGAACCTTTGCAGTCATCCCCCTTTGTTCTCACGGCTGGTCACTCACCGTTTAAACTTCAAGCCGCCCAGGGACTGGAAGAAGCCTAGCCCTGAGTTCCTTTCAGACGTACCTTGCAGCAGTTGCTGGTAGCTGCTGTCCATGTGAAAAGCATCTTTTCTCTGTCTGGACTGCGGGCAAGCTGAACACGAGCTTCGCCTAAGCTGTCGTCCGAGGTGTGCATCAGTAGACGGCTTTTTTTCTGACCTGTCGTGAGTTGTTGATGTCAGGAAAACAAGCTGTCGAGCCGGCGCCTGAAACTGTGGCCTGCACGCGAACCCGAGACGGGAAATGACCAGTACTGAAACTACGAAGCATGATTCCTTGCACAGGCGTCAGGCAACCCACAGGGTGCTTTAGAGAATCTGCTGTGTGCCAAATACTGCCAGTTCCTGTAGCTGTCACACCCCAGTGACCCAAAGCCAGAAACATTGTGGTCCACAAAGGCCACGGGCACGCTGGAGCAAATCCAGGTCCGGGGATTTCTGTATTTAAGAAATTTAGAGGATTTCATCGACATATAGCTCCACCAAGTATCGAAGAAGGGTGGAGGCAGGAAGGCATGTGCCCTAAATGTGTCATCACAGTTTGATCGGTGTCAAAAGCAACCGGCAGCCTCCGCGAGGAAGATGCTCCACAGCCACAGCCCCAGCGATAGGGTGCAAGTGCTTTCTGCCTTCATGGCTTTTGACATTTCCGTGCAAATAGCCTCATAATGGAACATGACGAATTCAAAACAAATGTAATTATTCCGAAACTGTAAAAACCTTGAGTCCCATTCCGCCACCCCTGCAACTTGTGCACATAGAACGAAAGAAATACCAGGAACTACATCGACAAAATCAATTTTGAAGACCCTCGCCCTGCAGAGATCTACAAGGACTGGGTGGTGAAGGCTTGAAGTCCCTATGCTAAGCCCCGCCGGAAAGCCATCAAGCTGGCATTATGAGAGCTTCAGCCTGCCAGATGTGCGAGAAATAGAGATGTTGTGGAGGACCCAGGCAACCTTCGCTGCTGGGACAGGATCTCAGCAACGCAGGCTGTTTACTTCTTCGATGGTGTGCCACGCCCTCAGTCAAGCGTCTGACCTTGGCAGCTCTATGTCTTTACTGCTTGGTTTGCAAGCTGGGTAGTTGTGGGCCGCAAGAAGCATCCGAGTGCTCGAGTCCTCAATCCTCGTGCCCATGTCATGCGCTCGTCCAGGCAGTTCGAGAGGAAAGCCTTTCGACCTTCAGTCGATCTCTACTTGAGAAAGATGCCCTTCATGAAAGGCGCGCAAGTCAACAAGTTTGCAGCACCACTTGACATCACTTGGCGACGGGTTGAACAATAAGCTGGGGCGGTCGCCGTGCTGTCTCGAAACTTTCAGCAGTTTTCTTTAACAGAGGTGCCGCGAGTAGTTGGTGGTGGTGGCGGCAGTCGTCGTCCCTTCCACTTCCTCGTCAGCATCGTCGTCGTCGTCGTCGTCGTGTTTGTTGTTTCGCCGGCACAGTCGTGGCAAGTCAGCTGTGGCTACGAACTTATTACCACTACCGCTGCTGCTGCCGCTGCTACTACTACTACTACTACTACTGCTGACTTCTGTTCTTGTGTTGCAAAGGACTAGGATGCTCTCGTGAGTTGTGGCCTCCAGCGTCCCCGCGGAGCTGTCATCGGCGTGCCATGTGGCAGAAAAAAGGCAGCAGCTTGATGATCATGCTGCTGTTTGCTACGTACACTTGAAAAGGCCATGGAAATCACGACTGATGCGTGGGGATTCAGTGGTGAGACATATCATCACAAATCCTGTCGACTCGTTCTGCAATGGCGGAGGCAAACAGCTGCTGCTGCTGTGCTGCTGCTGGGCGGGGGTGGGTGGCAGGCTGCTCCAGCTGCTGCTCCTACTTGCTGCGGCTACTCTTTGTTAATCACGACGACTACTGGTATGCTGCTGCCGCTTCACTTCTTTACATCGTGTTGTTACGTTTGTCACTGCTACTACGACGATGCTGCGACCCTTTTCGTATTCTTGACTGCACGTGCTCATGGTTGTCGTGATGCTTGCACAGAGCGAGCGCATGTGGTGTGTGTGTGTGTGTGTGTGTGTGTTGTTTGTGTGAGTGTTGTAAACCATGCATGCAGCCCCTTGGTGATGTCACCAGGTCTGTGCGCGCCCTGACTTTCGATTTGTACCGTGCAAGAAATTCGCAAACCTTTGCTGTGGCAGGTGGTATGCCAGGGCCTTGGTGCGAAATTGTTGCTGCGCGTGTATATATCTATATGTAGATTATATATATATATACACATACATACATACATACATACATACATAATGTACATACACACACGCGCACACACACACATACTTACATATACATACATACATACACACACATATATATATATATATACATATACATACATACATACATATATATATATATATATATATATATATATATCAATGTGCGTGTATGCATGCTTGGCACTTTTGCATTCCAGGTCCTGGGTTGCGGAACTTGGTTTGAGTTCGCCTTTCTGGCACATGCAACTCGAGGATGTTTGGTCCACACGCTCGCCAGTCAAGCACGATTCCTCCATGGCATTACCTCCACCTCCCCCCATCTACGGGTTCACATGCAAGGACGGACTCCCAGGCTTCAGAGCGATCGGTTACAGGATGTCACTTGACGTTGGACTTGGTGCGATGCAGACAGTGGTGACAGCAGCTGCTAGTACCTCTCTGAGGCGAGTTGTCTACGGTATGACGGAGAAACAGGACAGGGTGCGGGTTGAGCAAGTGGTGCAACTGTTTGCAGCTCCTGGAGATTGATGAGGTTGATGTTCGAGGTGTCGCCCACCCACAGCACTAGCTCGCAACGGTGTGCTCTGCATTGTCAGTGCTGTGCACTTCCCACGTATCGATAGAGCATTTCGGCTGGCAGGCAAGTGTAATCCCAATCGTAGGACGATTCCGCGCCCAAGACATGCGTGTTTCCATCCAGGCGGACAGCGAGAAGCCGGCGACTAGCCGTTCCCAGCGGGCTTTGAACCTGGAGCATACAGGAAGCAGCCTGAGGAAGTCAACATCATACCTTTCACAGGGCACCACTCTCGCCGCTGCTACGGATGATGAGAGCATAAGTGTGGGTTCCTCAACTGGTGAGTCTTCCGCCGAGTCCGATGATGGGGAGCCCGCATTCGAAGAGGACGAGCTCGAAGTCATCAGCATCTGGACATGGCAAACCATTGGCCTGCCAGTGAGTGGCTTCCTTCTTGCTTTCCTGAATGCCATTGCGTCTGGGGTTGTCTATGGGTTTTTCCTGGGGTACATGGGATTGGATTCATACGTCATGGCGTCGGTTGCGGCACTCATGAAACTTCCAGAAGTGTTCTTGTTCCCCTTGGGCATGATCAACGACTGCTTTCCCATCTTCGGCTACAATAGGAAGCCTTACTTGTTGGCATGCTGGTTAATCAGTGCCGGTGCACTCTTGGTGATGAGCCTGCGTCATTTGCCAGCGCCCTACTACTGTCAATACCCGGATGGCAGCTATGACTGGTATTCCCCGCCGTGCAATCCGGACATCCATACCCACAAGAACTGGTACATTTTTCCTTTGTTCGTGCTCATCGCAGGTCTGCAGATTGGGAGTACGGCGGGTGAGGGGCTAATCTTGCAGTACTCACGACGCGAGCCAGTAGAGCGGCGCGGACACATCAAGGCAGAAATGACGATGGTTTGCACGGCCGGAGGGCTGGCCTCCTCCCTCGTCATTGGATTCCTCTTGAATGGAAAGGCATACTTGGGCACCTTCGATTGGGGACTGTCCTTCAGTGGCCTAATGGCAGTGTGCTTGGTGATGGTCATCATCGTCATCCCCGTCAGCTGGTTCTGCGTGCATGAGCCCCAAAAGACCACGCACCCAGCACTCCGCGGCCATGCTAAGTCCTCCTGGAAACTTGCTTGCACTAGGCTGCTGACGCCAATGTCTGTGCCACAGTGCGCGGCTGCCCCCAGTTCGCAGCCAAACAAACTCCACATTTCCAAAACCCGACGCCCTGCTGAACAGACCCCCGGCCCTACTGCGATGCATCACCTGAAACCCTGGAACTCCAGATGCTGGTTGTAAGCCCTAGTTGAGGAGACTTGTCAAGAAGAACGCTCTGTCCAGCATCTTGATGTTCGCATTCGTCGTCCAGTTCCTTGTCGGCACAGTAACCACGGCGACACCTATGGTCCAAAGCCAGTGGGCAGGAGTCAAAGTTCTGCAGCAACAGCTTTGTGGGTCAGCTGGCATGTTCGTGATGATGATCGCCACCTACACGTACAAGGAATACTTCCTCCAGACAAGCTGGAGGAAAGCAATCCTCATTGCCATCGTGACAGTGTCAGTCATGGATGCCGTCGCATCCTTCCTGACGATCTTCGGTGTGGTTCGGAATCAGTACTTCTACCTTGGCGAAGCTATCGTTGGTAACGTGCCAAAGGCAGCACTTGCATTGGTGGCGAACTTAATGATTATTGAGCTCTCGGAACGGGGACGCGAGGGTATGTGCTACGGCTTGATTGCGACACTGCAGAACGCGAGCCTGCCCCTCGCCACGGTCGTCAGCAATCAGATCTACGGCCTCTTTCGTCCTAACTTGTCCGAGTTGGAAAACTACATGGCGGACACCCCGCAGTTCCGTTCGACAGTAGCTTGGTCGTACGTGCTCTCCTATGCAATGTCGCTCATGAGTCTTTTCTTACTTCCCTTGATCCCGAAGCAGAAGGAGGATGCCCAAAGGAGGAAGGAGGAGTGGAGCTCGAGTCCGACAGCGGCTACGTTGGTTTTGGGCATTCCCGCCCTTTGCCTGGTCTACGCAGTTACAGTGCTGCTACTCACCAGTCAGCCGCAGACGGCATGCATGCATTGGGTTGGCGGTCCAGGCTGCGAAAGTTGATCGTCAAAGCAGAGGTGAGGCTGAAGCCAAGCTCTGCCAAGTCTGCGGTCTACCTGCTACAGCTGTTGGGCTGCAACTTTCAGGCTTGCCGCCTCAGAAGAAGTTATGGGGGTCACCAAAGTGTCCATGCGGGCGGAGCCCAGGGTGGCAACCAGCCGTTATGAGGGTTCTTTTCGCTCATCAAGCGGTTTTGTTCCTGACTTTCTCTGGTCTTCCAAGAAAGGGACCAGATTAGTGACTTAGTGATCAAACCAATCGGAGTTTGTTTCATACCTGACCTAGATGAACCGAGTGACCAAGGGTCGTAGTGCTCTGCTCTTTGAGCCGCCACGGCTCACGGCTCTGGCGTTTGGTGCTTTTTGTAGCACTTCGTTATCCGCCGCACTCGCACTGCACCAACTGTGCGTGTCCGTGTGTAAAGTGCGGTTGAAACGGTCTTCCCGCCGCTTTCCCGGCCCAAGGCCACGAGACGGCTACATAGATGCTACACATGCGACAGGCCTTCGAGACCTTTCGAGACATAAGAGGAGAGGAGAAGTCAGCGAAGCTCTGCCGTCAAGCGAGCGACAGGTCACTCGAGAGACTCGAAGGTCTTTAGATCCGATGCTGGCCCCGCAGATGCGCTACTGATCTGGAAAAGCTTGGGCTCGTGAGCTCTCTGCAGCGACAGCCCAGCCACCCGTGTTCGATGTTGCCACTTTGCAGGACCCCACCGCCAAGCAGGTGGCGAAGCGACTTTTCCGGGATCATGTGGGGACCTCCGAGGTCGAGGCTCGAACATGAACAAACTCAAAGTGAAGAGGCCCAAGATGTCACAATATGTCGAGGACAGGAGTGGCTAGTGACGAGTGACTAGTGCATGAAGGTCTGAGTTGTTTGTTCTTTGTTTTCGTCTCGCCAGATTATGATCCCGTTGCCCTCCACACACTTAGTGACCCTAATCATGACCAGGAGCACCATGTGTTTGCCAAGCCGTTTTCTCAGAATCGAAAGTTGGGACGCTGCTTTGACTCACCCCGCCATTGGTGACTTACTTTGTAGGTTCAGGCTCGATTGACAGGGCTCAGTGGGGCATTGAGGAGTTTCATTTCGAAAAGAAGACACACATGGTCCTTTAGTATATATGCTGCCCAAAGATGTCCAGCAAGCTCGGGCTGCTCAGGTCGTCTGCCGTCGCAGCCTACTACGCTCGATTGTCTTGCCCTGATCGGCGTCAGTGCAAGCGTGCGGCACACTCTGCAGCACTCACTAGATTCTGTGCGCTCGGCCCGTTCGTGACGTACGCTGTGGGCCTGTGCAATCTAAGGTTTCAGGAGGAGATGGACCAAAGGGGCTTGCGACCGAAGGCCAGCGCTCCCAGCCGCAAATCAGAACCATCGATTGCTGCGAAAGTGAAGCCTCAGATCAGCTGGTGAGGATCTTTTTCTCTGAAAACGCAGGTCGATTTCAAGTTCAGCGAGGTTGGGGTGTACAGCAAGCACCTGGCGAACCCCCAAGTTGACGAGAACCCTGGATGCACATATTGTTCTGTGAGCCGATGCGAGGGGCAGGCAGCTCACAGGGCGAGCTTGTATTGCCTTTGACTTGCTCAGGCCTTTCCACTTCTGTGGCGAGAAGTACCTTTCAGGCCGACGTCGTGGTTTCTTGAGACCTTCGTGCCTTCGTGCTACGCAGCACGGTGGCAACTGCCAGAGACAGGTTTCAATCACTTGTCGCGTGCGAGTTCCGCCTTGAAGCCAAGAGAAAAGCTCGCGATGAACAGCCGTTATAGTCTCTCGGCCTAGGGCTTGGCGAACCTGGGTCGCAAGCCTACTGCCAGGGCCGCCAGGGTAGGTACTTGTAGATTGTAGGTGGGTTGATGCATGCGTTTGTGTCTATGTGTGTTTATGTGTTTGTGTATGTGTGTATGTAGTGCATGCATGCACGCGAACATGCAGGTAGGTGCCTCCCCCTCCCTTCCCCTCTCCTGCCCTCCCCTCCCTGCATCCCTGGCCTTCTGCAACCATCAGTGCGACTCTCAATCATGGTGCCTTTTTTTGCAGGCACTTGGGTCAAGTTCAACAACAATGACGGTCCTTGGCTCGGCACTCTCAGGAGGTTATGCAAGTCGGCTAAGGTCTGCAGTTTGCACGTTTCAGAATGCACGTATATCAGCCGCAGCACAACAGCCTGAATGCTTTTGAGGATATGTCAGCGAGGACCTGAGCAAACACAGCGCCGTGGCACAGGCGGGAGGGTATCAGCACTGCTGCGCAGCCCTCACCACAAGCTGCGACAACCTTAGAGAATCTCCAGCAGCCAGGAAAGCACTCGCATGCTTGCAGGCAGAAAAATGTTGGGGTTCTGATGATGGGTATGATTCAGCTATGATTTTATTTGTATGTATGGGTGGCTATTGTATTTTGCCGTGGGGGTAATTGTACCACTGGCCGCGGTGATGGTAGTGAAATGGTCCTGCGATGATGATGGCAATCGGGTTCTTGCATTATGCTGCTATTGACTACTGCCGGCTGCCGCCCACTGGTCCCGACTGCTATTGTTACTGCTCATACTACTATACCTGCTACTGGTGCTGCTGCTGCTTCTGTTTGCAATGGCTGCTGCCTTTTGCCATTGCTTATATTCGCTTCGACGGTGAGCAGGGCGACCAGGACGACGCAGACGACGAGGACGACACGGATGACACCGACCACGACGACGACTACTTACTGCCAATTCTGCCACTGCTGCTTCCTGCTACTGCTGCTTCCTGCTGCCCCTGCTGCGACTGCAGTTGCTGCACAGGTACAGGGGTTACGGAATGTAGCGGTGTTAGAAATCCTGAGTCAGCTAGTAGCTTGCCGTGAGCACAACCTGACATCCTGACTTCAGAGAGCCAGCCTGTGTCAGGCTTTCTCGCACTTCACATTCGAGAGGCCATTTGTCCAAGCACTGTTAAGACTTTGAGCTCACCTGGACATGCTGAGTGGCAATAAAGTGACGTAGCCGACCTGAGCAGCCGCGATAACACCGCTTGACATGTCTGTCATCAGCAAATCACCGAAATGCTTTCACAAATTTGCATGTCTCCACATAGCTTGTAGCGCCACTTGTGTTTGCACCGTAGGAGTGGCCATAAGATGATGGTCTGCGCCCCAGAGGGGTGAAGATGGTCGGGCATGTAGTAGAAGACACGGATTCTGTTCTCAGTGTTATAGCAATGAGAGGGCTTGGCTGGCCGTGGAAAGACTCAGTTGATCGTTGACAGCTTGTCCGCTGTTGTGGTGTTGACAGTTGAAGGATAAAGAAACTTACCAAAGCTCGTTTGACCTCCGTTGAAAGCCTCTTTTTACCAGACTGCTCCCAGGTTGTCGACCTGCAAGGCGTTTGCGAAGAAAGGAATTCCGAATTGGTTTTCAGGCTGACGGCCGGATCCCCAGGTTGCAAAAGTGGCATCCATCCATTGCTGCGTCCACTCAGATCTGCAGATTCGTTTGGGCGGGTTCACTGCGAAGTTCCACCGAAAACCAGGCAGCAAATGCTCTAGCAGAGACCCCAGGCTGATGCTGGGCAGTCGAAGTATCGCGAGACACCAACTTACACCTCTCACCGGAACAAAGAGCACACATGTGGCCTTCAATATGCTCGTATCTCTTTCAAAGGTCCTGGTGACAGAGATGTTCCTGGATGCTTCTTATCAGCTGGGCTCAGGATCCCCAAGTGCACAGCAGCAGGAACTGGAAGCGGCCCAGGGCTAAGTTACTAAGTGGTCAGACCGAGCTATGGGCGCTCTCTGACACACTCTCCAATGAGGCAAAGTGAAAGCTTCCCCGAAAGATTCGGGAAGGGCGACTTTGGCGCCCGACCCTCAAACAGGTTCAGCGGGGACCGGCCAGGTCGTCAATCTGCCGGTATAGCTTGACCTGCAGAGGAAGACTTGCAGCATGGGACCTGCAGGTGTCAAGGGATGCATGTCTTACTGATAGGTGGGATGATCCGTAGGAATGGTCCAATTTCGCCGCTGTGGCACTAGCTTTCCGTGGGAGTTCTGGAAACGGGTGCAGAATCTATACATCACCTACAGTGCCAAAAGCAGCTGCTTGCAATCGACTTTCCGGAGTTGTGTGTGCCTTCCGCAACAGACTCTCCAACTTACGCTGCAACATTCTACAGCATAACAGGAAGATGCGCAGATCGCAGGGTTCCCCATTGTTTTAGAAGATCTTCCAACAGCTCTGCGGTCCCATGCACATAAGGAAGATGGCTTTTCAGCGTTCTTCCAGAACTACGGTGCCGGGCCTCAGGAAAACAAAAGGTCGGCTCTCGGATGGAAAGAGGGCCTGTCTGGGCCTGCAGAATCAGTGTGAATGATCAGTGACGGTCCGGATGCCCATTGCTTCACCAATTGTGCTGCTTTGTGTGCCAAGTCTACAACAAGTTGAGCAAGGAGCCGCAGGGCTTCAGAGCGAAAGTGCAATAGCAGGTCTCTAAGTGGACAGAGCCGTGCAGGAAATGTCTTTCGTGAGTAGCACGACAAGCCTTGTGAAAGTGGGGGCAGCTTGCAACATCAAGTGAGACTATCTAGAGTTTCGTGGACCCCCGTGTCAAGAGTCAAGCTCACATGCTTGGTATGCCTTTGCCGGTGTAGGACTTGGGCCTTCGAGATGAACTCGATATCCGAGAGCCGCACTCCCAGAACCGGCGGAGTTAAGCTACAACTGAAGTCTTTGCCGCTTTCATGCCATGCTGAGGCCAACTGCAACTGCCTACATCCCTGCCGTTCGAGAATACTTCGAAGAGTTTAAGACTTGGCTCAGCCACGCGAGGCGGAGCTCCTTTTGTACTCAAAGCTAGACGTGGAGCACCCCAGACATAGCCAGATGACCGCAAACTCGCTTGCTGCGTGCTCAAGACAAGATCGCAAGCGCGTCTCGGATTTCATTTCCCATCCGGGCAGGGAGCAGTTGGACTGGGACTTGAACGAGTATTGCGGCCCGCAAGAGTTCGATGACGATGCCTATTGGCCCAGCGCTCTGTTGCTTTTCATCTCGAGTGTTTGTCCAAAAGGGATGGGGTTTGCAGGCATGGCTGCGGGGTAGTATCAACAAGCCCTGTGAATCCTTCTACTTTTTCGCGGGCACTTAGGTTTCCAGTGAAGATCTGGGCAAAGACGACCAATGCGCAGCAAGCAGTGCAAGACATCAAGGACAAGGTTGAGGTGCTGGGGTTGTTGCCTTGTTTGCCTCGTCTATGCTGAACTATTGAAACAGATTTAGAAGTTCTCTCTTGTCGTGATAATGTCCATATGTGCAGGCAGTGCTGGCCAAAAGGTTGAGAAGGCTATCAGTCGCCGCTGTGCTGAAGGACCTTGACGGATGCATTGGTAGTGGTGGAGCTTCGGACGTACTGGCAGATGGAATCTAAATCCTTGCTTCAGCAGGCAGTTTGGAAGTTTGAGCCTTGCTTGGGCAATCAACAACTGCTCTATGATCCAAGTGTTGAACAGCTCTTCATTGACTCGCCAGCCAAGCATTAGGCAGCCATGTTTAAAGCTAGAAGAGAGCGCAAACGATTGGCCTGAATATGCGGCCAAAGCTCAGATGAAACAGTTCTGGTAGCGTTGATCGGGTGTGTTGCGGGCTTAGGGCGGTTCGCTGTGTCCAACGACACCCGAAGAGATCGTGCGGCTTTCCTCCTGCCAATGTTGAATAAGCTGTGGCTTTGTTCTCTTCCTTCATTCAGGCACGAAAGCTTGTCAGTACGGATTCAAGAAGTGGTACATGTTCATAGGTGCTTTTGAACCGTGTAGACGCACAGCACGACCACACCAGTTGACTTATTTCAGGGGCCGGAAGAAAAACATGCAAATCCTGTGTCTGAGTGGCATATTGTGAGATTCTGCGATTAGCCTTTGCATAGTTGTGGCACCCAGCAGCAAGAAACACATATAAGCAGCCTTAGAGCCACTTGCGCGACTTGTATCTGCACAGAAATCGAAAGTAAGGCCCAGACTGGGGACGAGGACGGCTCCAAGTGGGAGGACCGCTTTGCCGTCGCTGGGAACTGCTAGCGTGTTTTGAGCAAGAGTTGGCACCCTTTGATATGTTCAGAGATGAGCATCTCACACCGACGGATTGGTCCGTCTTCGGGTTTGGCGGGCAGGCTGCAGTAGTTTCTTGCGGTTTGAGTGAAAGAATCAGAGCGTCAGTAGTTTGTGTTTCTGATTTCAGAATTTAGGACAAGATGTCCGAGTGGCGCCAGCGGTTTGCAGCGACAACTTTGCCGTGGCCTCCAGGCACTGCCTAGTACGACATCCGTGTTGGTGTGCTTCCAGCACTTCCTGTGCAGGCTTTCCGCGAAGTCCCTTGAAAGAGGTTTGGGTGGTTGCTGACAAGGCGGCTGAGTCAGGAACTGAGGCTTTCACAGAGCGGCGCTTGCCAAATCTTTTTGGATTGAGACTTGGTTTACATGTGGTCACTGGTGGCCTCCAATTGTGAGGGCTGATGCTATCGTCGCTGACTGTATCTCCGCTCGACCAAGTTGGGGAGAACAGTTGACAAGGCAGCACTGTTGGAATCCCTTGTGGGGTGCGGCTGGGGAAGGGGCCTGCAGGGGGCGGGTTGAGGCAGGGCAGTAAGATTTGATTCATCGCAAGTTCTCTTTCAGCTCTGGATGCTGGATAGCTGAGGCAAGAAGATCTCGCTGCTTTGCATGAGGAGATAGAGCAGGCTAGATCCATCACGGCCAGGGCTGTTCTTTGAGCGTCAACATAGCGACTCCACAACCCCAAAGCTCAGGACGTTTCATGATGTTCCATGCTAGTGGCTGCCAGTCTCAGGTGCTTGTCTAACCTTAGAATCCATTGCAGTGTAATTAACAGCTGAGTGCGGCAGTACTAGGGTGGGTAATCCTGGCAATTGTAGGTTTGGGATGCAGTCTGTCGCAGGCATTGGCTGAGGCGGGTACTTTATCTTCCTTCTTGCTGACCATGCAGCTGTTCAGTGGCCGAGACGCGATGCAGTGAACTGCGCAAGCATGACCTGCAGAGTGAAGCAGGTGCAAGGCTGTGCAAGTCGGAAATTACACATCGCAGGTGTCTGGCTCTGCGGCCGGCGGCGAAGCCTCTGCTTGGCAGAAGTGCCCCCTACCTGAACGGTAGAAGGTTTGGTGCGATTCTGGTTCCGACCGTGTCAACGACAGCTTCCGACCCGAATGTAAAGGGCGAGGCGAGGAGACTGTCGGTTGATGCGATGCCGTCAAGCAGAATGATGACATGGTGTCGCAGAAAAGCAGAGCACGCAGTACATTGTGTGTGTGTGTGTGTGTGACAACCCTGTGTCCAAGGGTCTTCAGGCCACGCTCTCATGACATGCTTTGCCTTGCCTTTCTCTTGGTTTTCTATCACTACAGCAGGGGGATGAGACGCATGCTCAGTGATCTCATCCAACGAAGCTAACTGAGTATGCGGGAAGCTGAAACTGGCCATTTCAGTGTACCTGCTATGGGGGACTCCGCTCCTGGGCTCTGCGTGGCAGCTGGAGGGAGTCAGCAAGGTGCAGGCATGGCAGCTGGGACCTTGCACCCCATGATCCCATTGGACATGGCACGGGGCTAAGCCGAGAACCCTCAGTGCGTGCGTTGGGTGCCATTCTTCCATGCTTGCGTCCACCGTACATTTGGAGCGGTACATTCAGTGCTTGAGGCTTGAGCTTACAGTTATTGGACGTTTGGTGACGAGTCACAGGTTGCGCAGTCAGTCAGGCCCACGTTCTCTGTGTTGCCCTTCGGTGCGTTGGGGTTCAGGCTGGCGTTGTGGTTTAGTCAGGCAGGTAGAGGTCTCAGGCCACGAACTTTCTGCTCTTCCTCTTTGCAGTTATTGTCCATGATGCCACATGTCAAAAGTCATCCAGCATGTGGTCGCCTGAGACCTGGGTGCTGGTTCTGGTTCTTCGCATACCGAAACCTTACTTGCCATTCAGTGTGTAGTCCTCCGGGACGGTGGTGTATGCCTCGGTGCTGCACTCAGATCCTCCAAGTCCGGAGGCGCCAAATTCAGTGTCAGCGCTTAGATCAGTTCAATGAGGAGAGCAGTGAAGCCACACGGCCCTACCGCCTCTTATGGCACCCACAAAATCGGCTTCATGCCTACCAACACGCGATTGCAGCCAAAGCAGCTTCAAGCGACCATACCCAAGGAATGTGCTGTAGACGCTAGAGGGCCTTTTCGTGACCGTTGTAGTTGTTTTGCTTTCCGTTGGTACACCCGTTTAAGGTAGGGTGTTTTCCTTTTTGGTTTTCCTGTTGTAAACTGCGATAGGGTAGGTGCGGTTTTTTTTAAACTTTTAAACTGTTGAACCTTCGGGGACAAGTTCGACCAGAACTTGGAGCCGTGGATCTACCCAGCAGCTCACACACTTTGACCAGAGCATGGAGGGCATCCACTGTACGACCTCTTCGTGGCAAACTTCGTTGGCTTTCGGGGTATCCATTCCCCTACCCGCAGTCACCTCCTCCTTCTTGCTTTTGTCTTCGGTGCTTGGGGTTCAGGCTGGTTGTGGTTTAGGGAGACAGGTTGAGGCTCTAGGCTTAAACGCTGTCTTCACCTCTGACACCGTGGCAAAGCACATGGCGCAGTCACGACCTGTACGTGGCGAAGTTTTTGGCCTTCGGGTATCCATCCCCCTTTCCCACGCATTCGTAACGACCTCTTCGTGGCGAACCTTGTTGGCTTTCGGGGTATCCATCCCCCTACCCGTGTGCTGCTGTACGACCTCTTCGCGGCAAAGCTGTGCGACCACTTCGTGGCGAACTTTGCGGGTATTCATCCCCTTGCCCGCGTAATTACTGCTGCACGACCTCTTCGCGGCGAAGCTGTACGACTTCTTCGTGACGAACCTGGTTGGCTTGGGGGGTATCCATTCCCCTACCCATAGTCACTTCTTCCTCCTTGCCTTTGTCTTCGGTGCGTGGGGGTTCAGGCCGGTTGTGGTTTAAGGAGGCAGGTTGAGGCTCTGGGCTTAAACGCTGTCTTCACTTCTGACACCGTGGCGAAGCACATGGTGCAGTCACGACCTGTACGTGGCGAAGTTTGTTGGCCTTCGGGTATCCATCCCCTTTCCCCATGCTTTTGTAACGACCTCTTCGTGGCGAACCTTGTTGGCTTTCGGGGTATCCATCCTCCCCTACCCGTGTGCTGCTGTACACCTCTTCGCGGCGAAGCTGTGCGACCACTTGGTGGCGAACTTTGTGGACTTCCGGGTATTCATCCCCTTACCCGCGCGCTGCTGTACGACCTCTTCGCGGCGAAGCTATACGACTTCTTCGTGACGAACCTGGTTGGCTTTTGGGGGTATCCATTCCCCTACCCACAGTCACTTCTTCCGCCTTGCCTTTGTCTTCGGTGCGTGGGGGTTCAGGCCGGTTGTGGTTTAGGGAGGCAGGTTGAGGCTCTAGGCTTGCACGCTGTCTTCACCTCTGACACCGTGGCGAAGCACATGGCGCAGTCACGACCTGTACGTGGCGAAGTTTGTTGGCCTTCGGATATCCATCCCCTTTCCCACGCTTTCGTAACGACCTCTTCGTGGCGAACCTAGCTGGCTTTCGGGGTATCCATCCCCCTACTCGTGTGCTGCTGTACGACCTCTTCGCGGCGAAGCTGTGCGACCACTTCCTGGCGAACTTTGTTGGCTTCCGGGTATTCATCCCCTTGCCCGCGTGCTGCTGGACGACCTCCTCGCGGCGAAGCTGTACGACTTCTTCGTAACGAACCTGGTTGGCTTTGGGGTATCCATTCCCCTACCCACAGTCCCTTCTTCCTTCTTGCCTTTGTCTTCGGTGCGTGGGGGTTCAGGCCGGTTGTGGTTTAGGGAGGCAGGTTGAGGCTCTAGGCTTAAACGCTGTCTTCACCTCTGACACCGTGGCGACGCACGGGGCGCAGTCACGACCTGTACGTGGCGAAGTTTGTTGGCCTTCGGGTATCCATCCCCTTTCCCCACGCTTTTGTAACGACCTCTTCGTGGCGAACCTTGTTGGCTTTCGGGGTATCCATCCCCCCTACCCGTGTGCTGCTGTACGACCTCTTCGCGACGAAGCTGTGCGACCACTTCGTGGCGAACTTTGCTGGCTTCCGGGTATTCATCCCCTTACCCGCGTACTGCTGTACGACCTCTTCGCGGCGAAGCCGTACGACTTCTTCGTCCCGGTTGGCTTTGGGGGTATCCATTCCCCTACCCACAGTCACTTCTTCCTCCTTGCCTTTGTCTTCGGTGCGTGGGGTTCAGACCGGTTGTGGTTTAGGGAGGCAGGTTGAGGCTCTAGGCTTAAACGCTGTCTTCACCTCTGACACCGTGGCGAAGCACATGGCGCAGTCACGACCTGTACGTGGCGAAGTTCGTTGGCCTTCGGGTATCCATCCCCCTTTCCCCACGTTTTCGTAACGACCTCTTCGTGGCGAACCTTATTGGCTTTCGGGGTATCCATCCCCCCACCCGTGTGCTGCTGTACGACCTCTTCGCGGCGAAGCTGTGCGACCACTTCGTGGCGAACTTTGTTGGCTTCCGGGTATTCATCCCCTTGCCCGCGTGCTGCTGTACGACCTCTTCGCGGCGAAGCTGTACGACTTCGTGACAAACCTGGTTGGCTTTGGGGGTATCCATTCCCCTACCCCCATAGTCACTTCTTCCTCCTTGCCTTTGTCTTCGGTGCGTGGGGGTTCAGGCCGGTTGTGGTTTAGTGAGACAGGTTGAGGCTCTAGGCTTAAACGCTGTCTTCACCTCTGACACCGTGGCGAAGCACATGGCGCAGTCACGACCTGTGCGTGGCGAAGGTTGTTGGCCTTCGGGTATCCATCCCCTTTCCCCACGCTCTCGTAACGACCTCTTCGTGGCGAACCTTGTTGGCTTTCGGGGTATCCATCCCCCCTACTCGTGTGCTGCAGTACGACCTCTTCGCGACGAAACTGTGCGACCACTTCGTGGCGAACTTTGTTGGCTTCCGGGTATTCATCCCCTTGCCCGCGTGCTGCTGGACGACCTCGTCGCGGTGAAGCTGTACGACTTCGTGACGAACCTGGTTGGCTTTGGGGGTATCCATTCCCCTACCCACAGTCACTTCTTCTTCCTTGCCTTTGTCTTCGGTGCGTGGGGGGTTCAGGCCGGTTGTGGTTTAGTGAGGCAGGTTGAGGCTCTAGGCCTAAACGCTGTCTTCACCTCTGACACCGTGACGAAGCACATGGCACAGTCACGACCTGTACGTGGCGAAGTTTGTTGGCCTTCGGGTATCCATCCCCTTTCCCCATGCTTTCGTAACGACCTCTTCGTGGCGAACCTTGTTGGCTTTCGGGGTATCCATCCCCCCCTACCCGTGTGCTTGCTGTACACCTTTTCGCGGCGAAGCTGTGCGACCACTTCGTGGCGAACTTTGTTGGCTTCCGGGTATTCATCCCCTTACCCGCGTACTGCTGTACGACCTCTTCGCGGCGAAGCTGTGCGACTTCTTCGTGACGGACCGGGTTGGCTTTGGGGGTATCCATTCCCCTACCCACAGTCACTTCTTCCTCCTTGCCTTTGTCTTCGGTGCGTGGGGGTTCAGGCCGGTTGTGGTTTAGGGAGACAGGTTGAGGCTCTAGGCTTAAACGCTGTCTTCACCTCTGACACCGTGGCGAAGCACATGGCGCAGTCACGACCTGTACGTGGCGAAGTTTGTTGGCCTTCGGGTATCCATTCCCTTTCCCCACACTGCCGCAACGACTTCTTCTTCGTGGCGAACCTTGTTGGTTTTCGGGGTATCCATCCCCCTACCCGTGTGCTGCTGTACGACCTCTTCGCGGCGAAGCTGTTCGACCTCTTCCTGGTGCACTTTGTTGGCTTTCGGGGTATTTTGTCCCCCTACCCGCGTACTGCTGTACGACCTCTTCGCGGCGAAGATGTACGACTTCTTCGTGACGAACCCGGTTGGCTTTGGGGGTATCCATTCCCCTACCCGCAGTCACTTCGTCTTCGGTGCGTGGGTTTAGGCTGGTTGTGGTTTAGGGAGGCAGGTTGAGGCACTAGGCAAAAACGCTGTCTTCACCTCCGACACCGTGGCAAAGAACATGGCGCAGTACCTTGGCGAAGCACATGGCACGGTTGACCGCAGCCGTTTCTTGACTCGCCCCGCTACGGCGGGGCGTGTGTGTGACAACCCTGTGTCCAAGGGTCTTCAGGCCACGCTCTCATGACATGCTTTGCCTTGCCTTTCTCTTGGTTTTCTATCACTACAGCAGGGGGATGAGACGCATGCTCAGTGATCTCATCCAACGAAGCTAACTGAGTATGCGGGAAGCTGAAACTGGCCATTTCAGTGTACCTGCTATGGGGGACTCCGCTCCTGGGCTCTGCGTGGCAGCTGGAGGGAGTCAGCAAGGTGCTCTGGGCCAGGCATGGCAGCTGGGACCTTGCACCCCATGATCCCATTGGACATGGCACGGGGCTAAGCCGAGAACCCTCAGTGCCATTCTTCCATGCTTGCGTCCACCGTACATTTGGAGCGGTACATTCAGTGCTTGAGCTTACAGTTATTGGACGTTTGGTGACGAGTCACAGGTTGCGCAGTCAGTCAGGCCCACGTTCTCTGTGTTGCCCTTCGGTGCGTTGGGGTTCAGGCTGGCGTTGTGGTTTAGTCAGGCAGGTAGAGGTCTCAGGCCACGAACTTTCTGCTCTTCCTCTTTGCAGTTATTGTCCATGATGCCACATGTCAAAAGTCATCCAGCATGTGGTCGCCTGAGACCTGGGTGCTGGTTCTGGTTCTTCGCATACCGAAACCTTACTTGCCATTCAGTGTGTGCATATATATATATATACACATACATATACATATATATGGTCACCCTTCTTGTCAATACTACTGTGCAGTCTTCTGTCCCAAGATGCTTAGTCCTAGAGTCCGACTCTATCGGCATTTACGGTGTGTTCTGCACTTCATGTACATGTCTACCTGACTTTTTTATTCCTTTATATCATAGTAAACAAGCCGAAACCGAAGCCAGATTCTGGTTCTGGATTCTGAGGTTGTCGAACTACTGAGGAGGTACAGTTTGAATAGACATAGCTTCTCTTCTCTTCATGCCATAAGGGGTAAGGGCAACTCTTTCAGTGAAAACAAACTTCAGGCTTCAAGGGAACCTAGGACAACTTCATATCTTCAAGACTAGAAAAGAGAAGGGAAGCTCAGTTTTCTTTTTGCAGGTGGTGTTGTTTTCTTTCATTACAAATCTTGTTTCATCACACTGAAACACAATAAGCGACTTTATTTAGCCCCTTATGAGTCGCTGGAACTCAGTGGCTGGAACTCAGCGAGCTCTCACAATATACCAATAACACAAAATCTGAGTGTTCAGGGAAAGAAATGGTCTCCCTCCACCAAACTCCAAACACATTCGGTCACAAGTAGAGTATTTCGAGCTTCTTGCCCTTTATACTTCGTGGGAATTAAGACAAGCATGTATCTAGAAAGAATTCGTTGTTCTCCTCAACATATTTGCTGCAATTCTTCTTAATTATTAACAGATGCAAGACGACACTGGCTCAGAACATATAATCGAGCTCCGTCGCACCGAGCTAGTCGCACAAGTAATATAGCTCCTGCCATCTTTGAATACAGCATGAAACAGCTCCAGACCTCTCCTCATAGCCCCGAGAAATGGTTGAAACACATCTTTTCTCATTATGCTCTAAGGAAAGCAATAAAACCGTTGACTCACCTCTTGAGCAAGGCTGACTTTGACTCCGTTATGACTTTGCCCCACGAGAGAAAAGTTAGTACCGCCAGTAAACGAAGCAATTCAAAGCTCATTTACCAGGTTCCCCAGTGTCGCCTGAATGGTACCTTTTTTGCTGGTATTCAGTTCGAGTAAGCGAACCCCACAAGTAATAAGGCAAGACAGTACTATTGGGAAACTCGCTTTATATGTAATGATATGAAATATCGGAGCCTATCAGCTTCTTTTGTGAAGTAATATAAAATACAAGAAATATTTCTTTACTCAAGCAGCGCGCAATAGTTCAAACGGTTAGCAAGATCTTACCTCGATGCAGAAACAAGAACTCGACAGTATCTAAACATGACGTACAGTTCAACGAACATGTGCATTCGCAAAAAGCGCCCCAAGCATCCACAAACACAGGCAGATTTCAATACTATCAAGTACAGCTGTTCTTCTTCTATTTCCTTTGTTGAGCAAAGGTGATCTTACAACAGCTATGGCTTTGTTCGATGAAAGAAGCGAGAGCACAGTTGGGAACTGAAGCAATTGAAGGCTCATGTATGAGTACGTGGTACGGCTATTCTTCTATTACTCTTGCATTTCAGGTTTCAGGAATCTTGGCAAATTCGAGCCTGGCAGTGTTTTCGCATCCGAGGTTGCCAAAACATCGCCAGGCCCGAAATTCCCCAAAAATGGTGAAGCTGGAAGTGCCAAAACGTCGCCAGGCTCGAAGTTCACCAAAATCCCCACAATCCTGGCATCTATG